>VZTD01003344.1:33360-103677 GCA_013397725.1 Rhagologus leucostigma | reverse complement strand
TTTATATAATTTATATATTAAAATATATTCTATATTATATATTCTGTATTTTATATTCTATATTATATATGTGCAGCCAGGATCTTTGAGTGGCTTATTTGGGTGTGTGTTGTTGTGCATGAAGATTAAAATGCAGGATTTTACCTCCAGCTTCCAACTGGACAGCTCTGCCTTCATCTTCTGGCTAATCCCACAAAAAATAAGATAAAGCAGCATGGAAAGAGGTTATGGAATCCCAGGAAAAGGCTGGAAAAGCCCTCCCAGGACCACGGAGTCCAAGCTGTGCCCAATCCCCACCTTGTCCCCAGCCCAGAGCACTGAGTGCCACCTCCAGGCCTTCCTTGGACACCTCCAGGGATGGGCACTCCAAACCTCCCTGGGAGCTCCNCTTTTAGTTTTTTTTCCACATGGTGCAAGACCAATCAGGAGTCCTCAGGGGTGACAGAGTCACTTCCAGGCACTGGAGCATGAGCCAGCAAGTGGCCCTTGTGTCAAATTAAAACCACTTCAAAATGGTTTGTGGTGGAAGATGAAACATTTTGAGTGATGTTTTCCACTTACAAAGAGAAACTGAGAACAAAAGGAGGTAAAAAAGAGTTGGAGATGATGATTTAGGTCTCAAATGAGTCAGGTAGACCAGAAAATATATCTTTTCTATTTTCTATTACGTATTTTCTGTTTTCTATTATAAATTTTCTATGTTCTATTATAAATTTTCTATATTANAACCTCCCTGGGAGCTCCTTCCAAGCCCTTTTCCTGAATTAAATCCTCATTAAAATGTGGATTATGTTAAATGTGTGTGTCCAGGGGTGTGCTGGTGTTTGGTAGGCAGGCTGGGAATGTCAGAATTCCCGACCTCTGGCAGTGCTCCGAGCCTCGTTCTTCCCAAATTCCCTTCTCCTGAGGCACGACCTCTCCTCCTGGATTTTGTGTCTTTTCATGTGGGTTGCTTTTTCACATCTCTGAGTTCCTGAATTGTTTGATTGCTCTGTCCTTCCCCAGTTTCTGCTTCTTCTTTGTCTGCAGAGAATCGTGGAGTCCCAGCCAGCTTTGGGTTGGGAAAGACCTTAAAGATCAGCTGATTCCACCCCTTCGTGGGCAGGGACACCTTCCACTATCCCAGGCTGCTTCGACCTGGCCTTGGACACTTCCAGGGATCCAGGGACATCCACGGAATAAGCTGTGCCAGGCTCTCCCCACCCTTCCAGCCAGGAATTCCTTCCCAATCTCCCATCCATCCCTGCCCTCTGGCAGTGGGAAGCCATTCCCTGTGTCCTGTCCCTCCATCCCTTGTCCCCAGTCCCTCTCCATCTCTCCTGGAACGTCAACATCATAACCAGCTCAAACCCACCACCCTGTGCCTCCCAAAGCTGTTTTTTTTTTTTGGGACAGGTCCCCACCTTTCCCTAAATCTGCTGCCAGAAGCCCTCAGGCTTTCCCTCAGGGCGCAGTTTGCCCTGAGCAGGGGCTGGTTTTTATCTCTCCTGGGTGTCTGAGCACGGGCAGGGAGCTGAGGATCACCGATCCAGCCCCGAAGCGCGTGAGGAATGCGAGGCAGCTCCTCTGGGAGCGGCAGGGAAAGGCCGGGGCTGGTTTTAAGGCAAACTGAAGTTCACAGGGAGCTTTGCGACAGCACGAAGCAGGAGCTGCCCCTGTGTCCCTGCCCGCTGCAGGCTCTGTTTGCAGAGCCTTTCATACAGGGACAGGGAGCCAGGGAAGGGAATGGGGCTGGAAAACTGCCTTTCCTGGGATTATTTTCACCTGAGGCTGCTGCCTTCCTGCTGCCTCCTCCCCAAAGCCCTTCCCCACTCCTCAGCCCGCAGCTGCCATGCTGGCCCTGTCCTAAGGCCCTTGGGGATGCTGAGTGGCTGGATCAGTGCTTCAGTTCTGCCCTAAATACTGCCCAATCCTGGCATTTTTTTAGGCAAAAATTCCCTGTGCAAACCTTTGGGAATCTTTTCATTTCGGTCGTGGCATTCCCTATGAGAAAAGCTTGGATTTTTGCCCCTGTACTGTACAAATTTTATCAATAATGTGGTTTAAGGACAAAGATTTTGGATTTGTTTTTTTTTCTATCTTCTTCATGGAATCATGGAACAGTTTGGGTTGGAAGGGACCTTAAGGATCATCTTATTTGAACCCCCTGCCACGGGCAGGAGCACCTTCCACTATCCCCGGTTGCTCCGAGCTGGCCTTGGACACTTCCAGGGATCCAGGAGCAGCCACAGCTTTTCTGGACAACCTCCCTTAAATAATTTTCCTGGGTTTGTATTTTAATTTGTAAGAATATCCGACACAAGAACCCTTTGGTGTTTATTAAAGACACGTTGATTACAAAGTCAAACCCCAAACAGAGAAGTGTGACCGCATTTGTAGGAATGTAGAGGGAATCTACGGGATTTTTATACGGGGGATGGGAAAAAACCCCCTTTTCAGCAACATCATGGGAGGAAATGTCCCGGCTGTGCCAGACACGCGGCTCAGAGGGATTTTTCCAGCAGCTGGGACATTTATTATGATAACTGAAGCCTTGAAAGTTCTGTTCAGCATTTTTACAAGCAAAACACCACATTTGGAGAGATCTGCCCACAGCCAGGCTCCTGTAAGGAAAGGGATTATGGAGCAGACGCATTTGGATGCCGATTTTTCAGTGAATGTCAAGCCTGAATAAGCAAAGACTGGCAATTTTATACTTTATATCCAAGATTAAGGCTGGCTTTTACAATGGAAGGCGTGTGGGATGTGTTCCTGAAGGAGAAATTTTTCAGAAACCCTCACAACGTTTGGGATCCAACAGCAGAAATCCTGTGAAACCGGTGCGTTTCGTCCAGATCGTCTCAAAAAAGTGAGAATATTTTTTCTTACCCAGAGTGTGAGTTGTGGAGAACTCCAGGTGTCACACTTTGTGATTTCCAAGTGTCCAAACGCTTCCTAGAAAGTTGCAGTGTCTCCGCTCAGGCAGCAGTTGCTTTCAATTCAATCAACAGTATCTACTAAAGGGTTTTTTTGGGGTTCGTTGACAGTTATAGCTCAGTCAGTGGTCAGCTCAGCACTTTATTGGTGGTATTTGTGACAATTCTCACTGTTGGAGTAGCAGTTGACATTTCAAGGAGTAATTTAATATTTTTTTTTTTTAAAGTAAATGCAGCGTTGTCCAGCACCTTTAGCTCCTCTGTGTTTTGTGGCGTGGCTGCAGTGATCTTTGCTATTTGTTTAATGTCCCATTAATTAATTTATCCTTTTCCTGTTGAGATGTCAGTGGTCACGTTAGACCTGAGGGGTGCACTTAGAAGTAGTTGGAAGAGGGGATTATAAAATTGGATTTTTTTTGTACCTCACTTAAAAAACCACATGAAATAGGTAATACAAAAGGTCTCCTGGATTTTCAGGATTTCAGCTCTCCAGGAGGGCTTTTTGTTTGGAGATCTTGGAGCGTTCACAGCACTGCTCCTCCTGAAAGACGTTTCTGCCGTGGTTTGTTCTCTCTGGAGGCTCCTCTTGTGTTTTCCTTCTCTTCTCCCTCTGATTTCTGCTCCTTATTTCTTAAAGGAGGGGATAAAACAGTCGGATCTGACAATAACAATGAGGGAGAGCAAGGAGAATGTAGGGAAGGGATGGATGACCCCAAAAAACACGAGTCAGGTAAGAAGGGGAGGAAATCTTTCGGACCTTGGGAAAGCACAGCCACACCTCCATCTCCCTGTCTTGTTCCAGGCCCAGAACCTCCAACCTGGAGCAAAATCACCAAAAATTCCCTCAGTTTGGTGAAGAGGAACATTCCAGGTCCTCCTCCCTCGCCAGAGGCTCGTGCCAAGGGTTTCCTGTCCCAGGCAGCTTTCCGAGCCCGGGAGGTACGCGTGGCACAAAGCAGGAGAATTTCACGTGGATGGGATTCTGCGGCTCTATTTATAATTAAATTGGGATTATGTTTTTTCACTCCACCCTGTTTTCCCCACCCTGCCCTTCCGAGCCTTTGAAGAGAGGCCAGATGGCTGCGAAGGCCGTCACAGCTCTCCTGGTTCTGGAGCGGTTCCAGGGTCAGGGATTGCTGCCAGCTCGGAGAAATTTATCAAATAGGGACAGGAGATGATCACAACAACAAAATCGCTGCTTCTTGTGGAGAGGCCACTCATTTTCTGGAGTTTTTTATTCAGAACGGCCGTAAAAATGGAGAAAGAGACTGGTTTGAGCCCAGCTCTACACCGAATTTACACCTAGGTGTAAATCCAGCCCTAACTGGATTAAAATTCGTATTGGTTTAGGAATATGGCTCCTTGTGATCATCACCTGGATGCTTTTCCTTCTGTCCTGAAGGAAACTCCCGTGGCTCTTCATTTTTCGTGGACAATTCCTTTTTCCTTCACTGTCAGCACTGGCTGGATAAATCCCGGCCGTTTCTGTTCTTTAGGAATGGACATGATCCCACTAAATGATAGAGTAGATTTTGAGATGGGGCCTGGTGCTTAAGGTTTGACTTTTTGTTTCAACAAATCCGCTTCCTTTGAGGTTATTAAGTGTCAAATTCCACGTGTGTCTCTAAAAACACAACATTTCTGGCCGCCAGCAAATACCTCCTAGTCTGTCGTGGATTAAATACGTTTAAGGTGTGCAGCTATTCCTGAATACTGGAAAAATGGGAAGGCTGGTGAGTTCCCTTGGGTGGGAGATGTCTGCAAGTGGGAAATTGGGCCCTTCCAAGCCTTAGCCTGGTCATAAATGAACATTTTCCCTTGCTCGATACTGACTTTTTGGAGAGCACTTAAATCTTATCAGGAATAACTCGAATGATAATTCCTCTTTCTCCTTTGGAGTTGTTTCTGTGGAGGTTTGTGCAGCAGCTAATGAATTTTCTTGTCTCTGGTTATTGATTACTCAGATTATTTTGGTGAATCTGCCCTTGGCTCAGCTGGCCCAGCCCTTTCCATGCCTTATCTCTCGTCTTTGCCTCAGTTCTCTGCCCTTTTCTTGTCCCCAAATTTGGCTTTATTCTTAAGGGCTTAAGGTGTAAAACCCTGCCTGAGGTAACTTTTTGACCCCATTTTTGATAACAGCAGCAACCCTCAGCAGATGCAGAACTTTATCTTTCCCAAGCACTTTGTGGTGTTTGTGCAGTGGCTGATAAGAGCTGGAGGAATTCTGTCCCTGCTCCAGCATCTCCTCACTCTGTTCCAGGCACAATTGGTATTTTTATGCTTAGATAGCTGCAAAAAGCAAAATACACATTAATTTTTTAAATTTTAGGTTTGTGCTTTGTCCTGTGAGGAAAAGTAGAGGTTTTTATTTTTTTCTTGGCCAATGAGCTGCTTTTTTTGTTAATTTTTTAAATTCTAGATTTGTACTGTGTCCTGTGAGAAAAAGTAGAGTTTTTTATTCTCTTCTTGGCCAATGAGTTTCTTTTCTTGTTAATTTTTTAAGGTCTAACTTCATACTTTGTCCTGTGAGGAAAAGTAGAGTTTTTTATTCTCTTCTTGGCCAATGAGTTTCTTTTTTTCCTCAAAACCCTTCCTGCCAGAGTTATTTATTGTGGTGGTGCGGTTGGCTGTGATTTGAGTTCTTTGGAACAGGCTGATGAATATTTTAATGGGATTTTTGCGTTCTGGACTGTTCTAGATGAGCAACAGGCCCCAAATAGATTTCATCCTGTAGGTTCTATTTTTCATCCTGCTGTAGGTTTTTATAGGGAATGCTGAGGGATGGATGTGGAGTTGGTGCTTTGCTTGCTGTGTTCTCATGGTTGAATTTTGTAAATTGAATTTTCTCTTCTGCATAAAATACGTAGAAATTTTTTATTTGCCTGGAAGTATCCAAGGCCGGGCTGGATGGGGCTTGGAGCACCCTGGGATAGTGGAATGGGATGAGCTTTAAGGTCCCTCCCAACCCAAATTCCACGATTTATAGGACAAGCCTAGAGGAGGAAACTCCCAGTTCTCTCCCAAGCCTGTGGGTTGAGCTCCGAACTCACCCTGTTGTATTTTCCTAATGACATCCTTGGAATTATTGCCTTCCCAACCTGCAATCCACCCTTCGAGGCCATAATAAAGAATTCAGATGAAAGTTCAGGCTCACATGCACCATTCCTGGCCTGGAATTGGAGGATGGGCTGGTGCCCTGCTGAATTCCAAGCTCTGGAACATCCAAGGGGTTTTTCAGAGCGGCGTGGTGGTGCAGGAAGTGACGTGTGGCTAAAAACTGGGAATTAGGATCGTGCTCTTGGCCTCTTCTTGCACCCTTTTGGAGCAGCAGATCGGGCTGGATCCCTCCCTGCAGCTGGGAGGATTTGAGGGACACTCAGCATTTAAACACATCCTGAATAATTCGGGGTTTGTTGTTGTATTTAACCTCTGATCTTGTTTTGCGTTAAAAACTTCCTCATCCTTCGTCTCCTTGGGATAAATACCTTACTTCTTCCATGAAATTAAAGCAACCAAGGATTTGGGGAGTTGGTTTTGGAAAGGCAGTAATTCCAAGGATGTCGTTAGGAAAACACAGCAGGGTGAGTTCGGGGCTCAGCCCACAGGCTTGGGACAGAACCAGGAATTTCCTCCTCTAGGCTTGTCCTGTAAATCATGGAATTCAGGTTGGGAGGGACCTTAAAGCTCATCCAGCCCCATTCCACCGCCGCCGTGGGGAGATGATGGGTGAGGATGAGAGACAGGGCAGGGGGAATGAATATCTTAATGATAAATGAATAATATTTTAAAATAATAGAATAATAAAATAGAAAATAATATTTTAATAGATGGAATTCAGTTCCCTCAGAGGCAGAGGAAGGGACCGCATGCACAGTTTTCCGAGCTGTTCCCTTCAGCTGCCGCATCCTCTTCTTCATAGGCGTTGCAATATTTCTTTGGGAATGTTGAATATATTCCTGAGAGCACCAAGGGGGTTTTGCTGGAGCAGCATCCCTTTCTCCTGGTCATTAAACAGCACCTGAGCTGGTCAGGAATGTTGAATCTGGTTTTTTTTTTTCCCTTTTCAGTCCCCAAAGCCCATTCCTGGTGGATAAGTGAGAGCCCAGAATTGCAGCATAAAGTTCTCTTATTTCAAAAGGTTGCTGAACCTCTTTTTTTTTACCCCCTGCAATAAGGTTTATTGCTTCCTCTGTCTTTCCCTGGCATTGTGGAAGGGGGAGCTTTCCGCTGGCTGGGGAGTTTTGTTCTGTGGAATCCTTCAGGCTTGAAAAAAAGCCTAAAAAAAGCCTTAAAGCTCTAAAATGTGCTTAAAATTTGCTTTAAAATTCAGCTCACTTTCGATATTCTCCACTAATTAATTTGTCCTGACCCTCGTGTCCAGATTTTTATTTCGTTGTCTCGTGGATCCAGCCCATCCTGCCTTTTCTCTTCCCTGTTTTCCCTCCTCTGTCACCCCACAGTGCCCACCTCTAATTTTCAGTGCAGGAATAATTCCAGAGTGTTCAAGGCTGTTCCTTTTGAGCCTTTCCGTGTTTGGGGGATTTCATCCAGCAGCTCCCACTCAAAATTTTGCTCCATTTGAGATTGAAGATGGTGAATTTGGAAATGTTTCAAGCCTCGTTTTGTTTTGTTTCTGTGCAGCTGTAAATCCTGGAAGAAGAGAACTGGTTTTATGTTGGTGTTAAATTCTGAATAATCCATTTACCACGTGAGAGGGAATAAGGAATGAGCTCCAAGTTGCTCTGAAACTCTTGATTTTTCATATTCCCAGAAAAGGTTTGGAGGAATTTCTTGGCCTGCTTGAGACACAGAATCCTGGAGGGTTTATTCCCAACTGGCAATTTCTGAAAGTCACTTAACCCTAACAAAGTTGTATTTCTGACCTGGGGATAATGGGTGTAATTAATGAAAATGAATAGAGTTAACAGACAGAAATTTAATATATTATTAATAATAATGAAAATTTAATTTTCCCCTCAGTTTAGGTATAAAGCCTGATTAGTTTGGAGTATAGGGCTTATAAATCAATATTTGTGGGTGTGTTTCTCCCCCCTTGTGCGCTGCTTTCACCTTGATTTGAGGATTTTTAGGAACAGAAAACCGCGGAGAAGACACGAAAGATTAAGAGCTTCAACTTTATGGAAAAGTTTTAAATTTTTCAGTTTAGGAAAAGAAACAGGGATGGGGGAGAGGGCAATGGGACCACGGGAAGGGCGGAGGGAGGAGGGTCCTTGTGCAGGGACGAGGGGCCGTAAATGCCAGAGGTTCCAAACAAAGAGCAGGAAGCGCTTTGGGAAAAGGGAAGTGTTAGGACTTCACCATTTACTGCAGAATGTTGGGATTTGGGGTTGTTGGGATTCCCAGGATATGCTGGTGTGGCTCTGGGGATGTTGGGATTCCTGGGATCCGGTGGTGTGGCTCTGGGGATGTTGGAATTCCCAGGACCCAGAGGTGTGGCTCTGGGGATGTTGGAATTCCCGGGATCCGATGGTGTGGCTCTGGGGATGTTGGAATTCCCAGGATCCAGAGGTGTGGCTCTGGAAGGGTTCAAACCCTGTCAGGAATAACCCCTGGGCAGCTCAATTAACCAAGCCAGGTAATTAAACACCGAGAGCTGCACATTTTCTGTATCCCAGGAACTGTAGATGGTTGGGAAGAGGAGGACTATCCACAGGAGGAATTAGCACTGTAATCATTTATTTGTTCATGGAATCTCTCATTGCTGGGCACTTTTGGGGAGAAAAAAAGAGCTCCTAACACAGGGCAGAACCACCTTCCCAGAAAACGCCACTTCCACCTTCCCAGGGAAGAATCCCGATAGGAAAAACCTTTGGAAAATATATTTTCTAATGGGAGAAAATCAAGTGAAAAATCCACTCTCATCCATTCAGGGCGAGTAGTGACAGACAGCTTGAAATATTTAGGTATTGTCAGGTTTTTAATTCATAAAATCAACCCAAATCCTTTAAATCCTCCAAAAGGGAATGACCTGAATTTCCTGAATTTTATAGATTTTTTTTTTTCCCTTTTCCTGTGATATGTGCAAGTGCTGAGGGAAATCTTGGTAGCTTGGTGAACACAGACCTGAAGAGATACAGCTCCTGGGCTTGGATGGGGCAGCACTTCACTGATTTTTAAAGCATTTCAAACCCAGCCCTGGAGCCTTTTTGTGTTTGGAGCTGCGTGAGGAATTCAGATTTTGTTAGAATTCGAGTTGGTTTTCCTTTTTTCATCCCCTTTTCATCCTCAGCTTTCGCAGAGTTCAGGTGCCTCTGGCCAGACCTCCCAAAGAAATCCTGGATTGCTCTAAAATAAACATTTATTGGGTTTATTCTGCCAGCTCTAGGAAGCTTTTCCTGAAAGCCACCACCAAAATCCCTCTCAGCAGTGGGGGCTGAGCGTCGGCTCAGCTCCCCCTCAGCTGGCAAACACCGGAGGGAAAACTGCAGCCAGGGAAAAGTTCCCTCAGCTGGGAGAAGGGGATTTTCCTCAGCTCCTCTCCACGAGGGAAATGCCCCTCTGGAATTTAGGAAGCCGCTTTTGAGGTAGCCGTGGCTGGATTTGAGATTCCAACGAGAAAACTGGGGGGGCGGGAGGGAAACACACAATTTGGGCTCACCTGCTGCCAGAGCCTTTGAGAATCTCCCTCAGCTCAGGCAGAGCGACGGGAATTCCTCAGACACCGGCGCGGTTTGCAGCGGATGAGAAATGTGGACGGGGGGGTTTTGTGCACAGGACATTTTTCAGAGGTGCGATCAGCGACGCCCTCGTTAATTTTCTGCTCAGAACTGGTTCTGTCACACCGCTGCCGGTGCTCTGCGGGAGGTGTGGCGTGGATCCATAGGGAAGGAGCTTCCAAGGATATTTGAATGTCAGCTGGAGAGTTATTCCTGTAGGAAATGCTGTGTTGGCTCGACAGCAATCAGGATTTCACTCCTTCCCTGCCTCCATCACGTTTGTGATGCTGGTGAGTCTTTTTAATTAACAGAAACATCATTTAAATTGTGAAGACATAACCTGAAAAGTTACTTCCTTTTAAATAGATATATATATAAAATATATATATTATCTGCTTTTAAAGTTCCACTTTCAATCAGGACTTTTAATTCAGCCACATTTATTCCTTAAAAAATGGGAATTCCCAGAGCTTGGAATGCCTTGAGGAGCTTCAGGACAAAAGTTCCCTCTCTGTGGGTTCACTATTTAGGCCCCACGGGTCACAGCTGAGTTTTAAATTCAGTTAAATACATCCAGCAGCTCCCTGGATGAGGTGTGGGAGCACCGGGAAGTGCTGGTGTCCCTCTGGAAGCACTCACAGCCGTTCCTGGTGCATTCCAGGAGGTGATGCTGTTTGGGATTTCAAGGATTTCCCTTGGAGCGAGGAGCTGGTGCAAACATGAGGCAGAGATTGCATCAGACAAGGAGCGGTGGGAGAAGTTTCACACTTTCAACCCTGCCAGGAGTGACTCTGTGTGGGGTTTTTTGGCAATTCCAGGGCAATTCCTGCCCTAAACTGGTGGCAGAAGGACTTTTGGGTGAACCTGGGTGTTTCGGTGAATTAGAGGCCTTTTCCAGCTTGGATATTCCACGATTCTTGACCTTTTCCTTATTTTTTGGGAAAGTGATGGTAAAAGAGCTGCTCTGGTGTTGTGTTGTTGTAGGAAACCTGTGGGTTTGGTGAAGAGTTCTGCTCCAGGGAGGTAAAGGACATTTTGTTTGGACCCTGGCGACCAAATAAAACCAGCCAAATGTAATTTCCTTTTTCTCCCTCTCCTTTCAGCACCAAATGTGGGTTTGCATCGGCACGGACACATCCCAAACCCTTTGTGACTTGGGAAATCTTCTGAATAAAACTAGGAAAGGGCAGGGAACTGATTTTTTTTTCATCCATTATTCCTCCTAAAGAGCTGGAGAAACCCCTCAAGGTCACGAGGTAACAACTGCGAGTGAAGAAGGGAGGGGTGATGTCGGTGGACTCGCTCCAGACGTCAGAATTGGGTTCAAAAAGCAGCTTTTTCAGGTTTAGGAGCTCAGCTCCTGTCCCTTAAATCCCAATTGCAGCTGAATGTGAGGCTCGTTAAGAATCAGAACCTTCAGATTTCCCTGAGCCCAGGGGCCACTCCGGGCTCCAGGAGATTTTGGCGGATTTAGGATTTGAAGTCGATCTGCCTGCCAAACACTCCCAGCAAATCTTTCCTGTGTGGGTCTTGATCTTAAAATTGGATTTGAAAGGGAGCGTAATATTTCTTGGACTAGTGGAAATCGTGTAGGTTCTTGTTGGTGTTGTTGGGCATGAGAAATGGAATTCCGTGGCATCTGTGCCTGTGTGCACTGGGCAGCGTTAAAAATAGGATTTCACTTGGAACGTCAGGCAATAAAACCCAGGGATATTTCTGAGGTTGAATTTCACTGCCTGAAAACTTTCATTTTCCATTTAATA
This sequence comes from Rhagologus leucostigma, assembly GCA_013397725.1. Classification (NCBI taxonomy): domain Eukaryota; kingdom Metazoa; phylum Chordata; class Aves; order Passeriformes; genus Rhagologus; species Rhagologus leucostigma. The sequence continues at coordinate 92,322 of VZTD01003344.1, read as the reverse complement.
ATAATTAATGTATAGAAATATACTGAATTTTCTTGATTTTGTTGGAGAGGTGTTGTTTTGTCCCACCTTTTTCCTGTTGGAAAGTAGGTCTGGAGTGTGCAGGAATATCTGGAGCACTGCTGAATATGAGCAATGTGGTGGGATTAAATAGATCTCTTGTTGAATGTGGTCTGGAGCTAAACTTGGAGAAGAAAAATACTGAAAATCAGAATATTCTCTCCTACATTGGGTATTCACTCATGCCAGCCTCACTGGTTACTAGTGGTCAGATCCATTGGGGTATTGAACGAAATATTCTGTAAATTTAATTTTGTTAAACCTAAATAATCTGTAAATTTAATATTGTTGAACCTAAATATTCTGTAAATTTAATATTGTTAAACCAAGCCTCAAGGAAAGAAAAAAATGCTGCTGATTCCTGTAATCTCTTTTCTCCAGAGCCATATTAAATTCCAATTTCCAGCCTTGCACAGGTGAGAGATTTAAACCAGTTGCAGGCGACGGATAAAAGCTGTTCCAAACTCAACTTTTGGCCATCCAGAGCTTTGGCAAAGTGCAGTTCTTTGAGGAAATGGGAAAACTGGCAAGGAGAGGAGCAGAAATTTAATCTCATTAATGGATTTTTAGACAAAATAAATGACTTTCCACATGGGGAAATTCCATCCATCCACAATGGAGGATCCTGAATTTTAACCTGACTGTCAGTTTGGGCTGTGGAAGGAATAATGCACTTCTCATTCCTTGTTTTCTCCCTGCAAATCCTTCATTCCAAGGGTACTTCCCGGGTTTATCGTGTTCATCAGGGATTATTTTCTTGCTGAAATCACGGCAGTTGTGTGTTTGGTGTAGTCAGACACCTCCAGTCTCCAGCCCTTTACCTCACACCTCCCGTGCCAACATCATCCCCTGAGCAAAATGATGTTGGGCTTGACTTTTACAAGATCTTAGATAAAGAACTCCGTCATTTCTTGTTATTAAATTTGCCAAATTTGGACTGTGGGCGCCGATAAAGGAAATGCGTGGTATTTAAAAATCCTGTTGATGAGTTCAGTTTGATCCTGTCAGTGTTAGCCCTTGCAGATGTCGGTCAGTGTAACGTAAAATCCATTTTTCTGGTGTGCTCTGTGCTAATAATGACACGCTGTGAGGCAAAAAGTGAAAAAATAGAGGCTTAACTCAGTGGGGAAGAAAAGGTAAAACTTCCAGAGCAAATAGCTTTAAATTTGCAGATCTGCAATAATTTTGGGGGGGGGGGCGTTAATTTGTCAAAATAATTACTTTTCCCCCCTTTTTATTTTTAATGTGTCTGCTTGTTTCCTAAAGAAAATTATTATTAAAAGAAGATTTTTTAGGTTTTTTTATTATTATTAAAAGAAGATTTTTTGCGGTTTTCTTTTGTTTCATCCGCTTCTTCACTCCCTGAGTTTTGCAGGAATTAAATGATCTCCAGAGGAAAACCTGAGAGTGAGGGGAGCTTTTTGCCCTCTGAGCCGAGTTGAATTTCCTCTGCGGCCTTGGGGATTTGTGGCAGGGCCCCGTGGTGCCGTCAGGTGTTGGGTTTTAGCTTTTGAGCCCCGAACATGAAATACCTTTGTGCCTCCGTATGCGCAGCTCTCATGTCCCGAAGTGCTGTTTAACAAGCTTAACAGAAGCATTCGCAATTATCTAATAGCACCTGAAAATTGCTCCCTCAGTGACAGCAGGAAGTTTCATTTGCGTTCCGTATCTGCTGTTCAATCTGCTAATCCTCCGCTGAGCCTGCCAGGAAAAACAATGTCGACAGACTTGAATTTTATGAAAATCAGGAATCGGGGATGCCGCTTCCTACTTTTCCATCCCACCCCATTCCAACCTGCTGGAATATATTTGTTGGTTCGGCCGCTGTGTTCCTGGCTGTGTGCTTGAAATGGGTTTTAGTCACCGGTTTTTTTATAGCACCAGCCCTTCCCTCCCTCTTGGATTGTCTTCCCTCCCCCAGGAAAGCTGGAGCTCCCTGTTTGCTCCTGTTTATGTAAGTTAATCTTCCGTGTTGTGACAGTTTCCCCCCTCGTTAATGAGAGCTCCTAATTGGGCCTAATGAAACATTTACTCCTTCTTGCTAGATAATATTATCTGCGAGCACGCCAGAGATAAGGCGCTGGGAAGAAAATAAGCTTTTGAAAGATTCTGGGTGAGATATGAAAGCTATTTTTGGGCCAATATTTTCCTACTTGCTTTGAGAACTCCCTCGTGGTGCGGCTGTGTAACCAAGCCCGTGGCAAACAGCATCCATTATTTATTGGCCTCCTTGGCAAACAAGGACACCTTTGACTGCATCAAATTGGGAGGTCGATTTACTGAGCCTTCCCCCAGCCGGAGAGTCGTTTTTTGTATTTTTATTCCCTAAAATTTTCCATTTGGCACAAGGGAAAGCGATAGGAACTTGGGGGAGGGGGGCAGGAGAGAGCCTGGATCTGCAGCAAACTGGCACAAGTGGAATTGTGCCTTTTATTTGCTGTCCAGGTGCTTCAGATCCAGTTACAGCCCAGTATCCCCGTAAAGGCAGAGTCCCCTTAAGCCAGCAGCAAATACAGGATAAGAAGAGAAGTTTTGGAAATGTTGGAATGATTCAATTCCCTCACCTCCTGCAGAGTCAAACGGAAATAATTAAAAGCTGCTTGAAAGACACTGAAATTTTGGGAAATTCGTGATCAAAACTGCGTTGTTTGAGATATTCCAAGGGTATAAATCTCCCAGGCCAGGTTGGAAGGGCTTGGAGCAAGCTGGAGGTGTGGAAGTGGAAGGGAGGTGGAACTGGATGGGCTTTAAAGTCCCTTCCAACTCAAACCATGGTGGAATTCTGGGATAAACAGTTATTTGCAAGGGATCCAGGAAGGAGGGTGTTGACTTGAGTCACAAAAAAGACTCTTCTCATCTTGTTACCAGCATCACTGGAGCCAGTGTGGGTTAAGGAGCCCTCTAGGAGTCAGGAAAACTGGATCCCTGATGGTGCAGGGACACGAGGTAATTGGGATCAGGAATGTGCGGCCGTGGAAATTGCGGCCTACTTGGAATTCCAGGATTTGCATTAACTCCACGCGTTTGTGAAGGATGTGTTTGTTCCTCAGCCTCTAATTGCGAGGCTGAGGGTTTGTCTGTGCTCTCTCAGGTTCCCTTGCTGCTGATTTGTGCTTCTATTTTGGGCATAAGTCCTGTGGAAGGTTGGGTTATCTCTGGAGTGGGGAATGTTCACTCGCGTGGTGCGGCCTGGTCCCGCCCAGGTAATTGCCTGAGTAATGGTTTTCCTGGAGGAAACTCATCTCAGGGATGGACTGAGCAGCCTCATTCCTTCACTTTCTGTCTTTTATTTGTCTTTTATGGCACTGGAATATCCCAGAAAGGAGGAAATTCCAATTTCTGCAGTGCCCTAGCCCTCAGTAAGAGCCATATTGTGTAGTTCAAGTGCTTCTTTGGATATTTCATTATAAAAAACTGGTTTTTACCTTACTTGAATGCTAATTCATTTCTTCAGAACAGAATTTCGATGATCTGTTGCTGCTTGTTCTCCACAGATACTTCTGCCTAATCCTTCTGTAGATCCTGGGCTGCAGCCAGAATAAATCTGGACCATCCTATGGAAAACAGTGTTGGAAGTCCACAGGGAGCAGAGGTAAGCTGTGACTTTGGAATATTTCCTGAAATACATCCATAAAGCCAGGATTTAATAAGCAGATCTTAAGCAGGAGGGTGAAATTCACAATTCCCGAAATTCTGTTGTTTGCTTGGTTGGCAAAGGAAAAGGAGAAAACCAAACCAATCCAAAAACCCAGGGAAAAGAGGGAAATTCCTTGATTTCTCCACCGCGGTGCCGAGCACCATTTTCAGCCTGGGCAGGGTGTGCCTGGAAATTTGGAGGGAATGCCTTTGGCTCTGGTTTGGCAGGAGCCTCCACTCCAGCTTGTTTGTCCTGCTGGGAATTTGCATGGGAGGAGTGAGGCCGATGGTGCTTTTTAATATCTGAGCCAGGCTCCAGGGTCACTGGAATTCACCACAATTCCCTGTGTTTGTCTGGAGGTGTGGAAATCTAAATATCAAGCGGAGCAAGATGTTCAGTTCTTCTCTCTAAAGCCTTGGCACAGCACCCAAGGGGGCCTAAATAAATGTGTTTTGGGGTAATTGCGTCTCACCCCTCTGAACTTTCCACCCTGCCCTTCTCCAAAACCTCCATGCCATCCCCAGGCATCTTCCTTAGCATTCCTTTGGGGTGCACTTGAAAAACAAATAAATCGAATTTACACTTAGAATTTTTAATGCTGTGACAGTGCGAAGCGCACTTAAAATTTAGGCGATGAGGCTTATCTGAAGTTAAATTTATTTATCTCGGGTGAGGGATTGGTTGTTGGTGTTAAAATTGAGATTTCTCTGCATTTTGCTTCCTTGGTGCTGTTTATTCCAGGCTTGAGTTGGATCTGAAGGACCTCAATCTCCGTGTTGATTTTTAGGAGTCCTTTCAAGGAATTTTTAAGATTCCCATTGCTCAGAAGGACAAATGGACGAAAGAAAAAACGTGAACTTGAGGGGTTTTTTTGGAAGTTCGAGCCCTCTGTGAGGGATTCTGGCCAGCAGAAGGCACCACCAGCTCAGCTTTGTGCCGCTCAGCAGTGCTGGCTCGCCGGCATTCCCGGCTGGATTTCCAAGGTTCCAGCAGGATTTCGCAGGAAATTTATCGTCCTGAATGCTCGGAATTTCAGGATTCCTGCTAAATAATGCGTTCCCTTGCTTTTCCAGGCCTGAGGAGTCTGGATTTCCATGTGCAGTGACGCCCAGGATGGTGTCGTTCCGTCAGGCACTGGCCGGAGCCGTTCTCCCGTTTCTCATCTTTTCAGGAAATTGGGTTTCAGCTGAGAACATCAACTTTTACAACGTGAGGCCTCCACTAGACCGTAAGTAGGCATTTTTATGGAATTCTAGCTTAAGATTTTAATTATTTGCCACATCCTTCCAGTCCTTCGTGTTTCAGGTGTTCATCTCCTGTTTGTCCCCACAGAAACTTTCAAATAAATATTCTGCTTCTCACCCCACAGCCCTTTATCCCAAATATTTGACAAGTTGGCTGAATGGAAATAAATCGCCAGCATTGCTAAATTAGAGTGCGCAAGGACTTTGACATTTTAAGGCCTTTTCTTAGATTTTTTCTGTCTCCCTGCAGAGGAAATTGTGCAGTGGCTTGCTTGTAAATAATCCAGAACAGGTGGTTTTGGTCTTTTATCTTGTCGGGGGTTTTATAAGGGGGAGGAATAGGTATTGCTGGGTGCAATTAATTCAGTCTGAAGGTAATTAAAAACCTCGTGGGACCTGTGAAGCCAGTTGGCACTAATGGCACCATATTTTTTTTCGCCTCTTATCTGGCATCACCGGCGTTCCATCCCTTCATTTGCATTATCTGCATCACGAAAACAGCCAGGATATAATAGCTGGATATAATAGGTGCCCCTAATGAACCCTGCACCTTCAAATAATTCATTTCCATCGTGGAAATAAGGTTTGCAAAGATCCCTTTGTGTAAAGGATCCAACTTCTGCTTCCGAGTGGGAGATCAGGCTCTGGAGCTGCTTTGGAAATGCAGTTTTTCCATCCAAGGAAAACGTAGATTTGTGTTTGCCGTGCAAACCTCCGCAAGGAGGGAGCTGAACTCTTCCCTCTTTCCTGCTTTTCCTACCACTACTTCAATTTTGGATTCTGGGAGGGAAAACATGAGGATGTATTTTAAGTTCAGGCCTAAAGGGGAAAAAAAAAAGCTTTCTGCAAAACTTGTTTTATTTGTCTGACAGCGAAAAGATGTAAATAGGTGTAATTTATTTTTGTAAGTATATGCGTGTGCAAGCGTTATTTTGAATATTTTAATTTTTTCTCTCAATATTTACCTATTGACTTTATTTTTAATACTTCCCAAGCCACTCCGTTCCCAAACAGCTTCAAGTGCTTCACTTGTGACAATGCCGTGGACAACTACAACTGCAACAGATGGGCTGAGGATAGGTGGTGTCCTGAAAGTGAGTAAGGCTGGACTAAGGAGATCCTTTGTGATGTTTAAACTCAGCTTCTCCCTGACTCACCCCCCTTGTAGAAGTCTGGCTGATTCATGGGATTAATGTGCCAGCACAGTGGTGCCCTCAGTTTTCTGGCTTGAGTCGAATCATTTCTGCTGACGTGACAGTTTGGACCATTCCAGAGTGTAAACACACAGTGAAAAAATTTTTTTATCTCTGTCTCTCTCAGTTTTATATCATATATAACAATTAAATATTAATATACAAACAGATTTCTCAATAATATATCAGTATTAATTAACTGTATGTATTTCTCTGTGTATATTTATAATGATGTCCTTCTCAGGAGTGAATTTTAAAGGTGTTGTTTAAAAAACCTGAAGAATTTAAAACTGAAATTAAAACTGTTTCAAACCTGAAGAACTTCCTCTGTAGCTTTATTCCCTTCCCTTTGGATACCATCCCAAAATCCAGTGGTTCCTTGTGAGCAGCAGGACCTGCCTGACTGGGGATCACACCTGTGCTGAGGAGGATAAAACACAGAAAAGAATGGAAATGTTTCCTCATTTTTCTTCCCAGTGACATTCACAGCAGTGGTGGGAAAGGGGAAGAAGCAAAGCAGAGGAATGAGGAGACAAACGTGAAACCGAGCAGGAACGTGCCGCCAAAAAGAACTGAAAATAAATGTGTAGAATATGGTGCTAATTAGTAATTTAAATGAAATCAGCCTTTTTGGAGGTTTGAAGGGTCAGTTCAGATTTCACACTAATTCATTTCTTGCTAAATGCTCTTTTGATCCAGTTGCAAATCGTTTTGTGCAGCCGTTTTCTGGGAATATTTTCCTTCGTCGTGTGTAGTTTTGAAGCCCTGTTCCAAAGGCTTAATTTATGGGAATAAACACCCTAAATTTTCTGTTGTAGGCACTCGGTACTGCCTGACAGTTCACCTCTTCACGGCCCACGGGGAGAGCACCTCGGTCACCAAGAAATGTGCCACCGGCGAGGAATGTCACCTGGTCGGGTGCCACCGCCACGGGGACAGCGGGCACACGGTGAGTGCTGCTCCTGCCCTACTCCTGCCCTACTCCTGCCCTACTCCTGGTGTAGGGGCAGCCCCTGGGGCCGGAGCTGTGCATTCCAGGACTCGTTTTTCCTGCTGAGCTCCAGAGGATGTGCCAAGAGCCGCTCTGCAGTGGGGAACAATCACATTTCTTCAAGAGAAGCAGGAGCAAGCTCTCCTTCCCTGCTCCTGCTGGGTGGGACAGGGTAACAGTGACTCGCAGAGGAACTCCTGGCCTTTTTGGGATGTTCCCAGAGCATGAACCTCGGGATTTGAGCTCTCGGGGAGGTTGTGCAAGACTCTGTTTGCCATAGGCTTAAGCAAGGCACAGCTGAGGTTTTGTTCCATGGGAAAAAGCCCGAACTGGTGTCTCCTCCCAGCCTGGGGATGATGGGGGAAAGTTTAATCCTGATAATCAAGCACGGCTCACCAGAGTTTTATTTTCTGCTGTAAAATATTACCCACTAAATTCCTATTTCCCACTAAATTTATCCACTAAATTCTTAAATTCCTAAATAGGAATATAGGGAGATTAGTTCTGTTATTTTGAACGTGAGCCATTTCAGACGCCAAAAATGAAGCAGGTAGCATCCATGTTAAAGATCAGAGCATCTCTGTGTTTTCTGAAGCAAAACCCAGTGATTCCAAGAGGTTTTGAGGGAAAAAAATGCCTCTGCATCCTGCCTTCTATAATTTCCATAGAATTATAAAATCCCAGCCTGGTTTGGGTCGGAAGGGACCTTAAAGCTCATCTTGTTCCAACCCCCAGCCATGGGCAGGGATTTTATCTTTTAAAAAGTAGTTGTGCCTTTGGATTAGATAAAAATTGGCATTTTATTCATTTATTCTCTGGGCTTTTCTAGTGAAGAGGTCAAGTAAAGAGAATTGGGGTTGGATTCTCTCCTGGCAATCGGCTGTGTCAGTGCTTTGGTGGCCCTAGAAACTGCAAAATAAAGTGGGTTCAGCACACGGAGCTGCACCGACCTCAAAATCTTGGGGGGAAAACTCAGTGGGAACAAAGTTTTTAGAGTCACGATTTTTCAGCTTAAAACAGCTGAAACCTGAAGGGTTCCAGGGCAGGTTTTTAGTTCGTGTGTTGGAAGGGGAAGCTCTGATTTCTGCAGTGTCAGTGTGGCTGTGTGACATCCCGCCCCAGCCTGGGGACACCCCACGGGTTGAGTTACTCCAGAAAAACTCTGCTCCTGATTTGGAGATTTGATTCATGGGTATATTTGATTTTAGGATGATTTTTAGCTTTATCTGCTCCACCTGCTGCCCTGGGCCAGGCTGCTGCTGAGTCTGTTTAGCTCAACTTTGTGACATTTAAATGCGCATTTCTCTCTTAAAGCCGCTCTGAATCAATCACCCCTGAATCAATCACCCCTGAGTTAATCACCCCTGAGTTAATCACCCCTGAATCCATCACCTCTGAATGAATTCCCCTTTTTCCCCCCAGGAATGTGTTTCCTGCTGTGAAGGCATGATCTGCAACGTGGAGATCCCCACCAACGCCACCAACGCGGTGTTCGCTGTCCTGCAGGCCCGCAGGACGTCCGGGGGCAGCCGGGGCGTGCCCAGCCTGGCACTGCTGGTGGCAGTGGTGACAGTGGCACTGTCCTGACACGGCACCCTCGGACAGAGCTGCTGGGACAGTCCCTGGGCCAGGAACCTCCAGGATCTCCGAGGAGAAGTCACTGATGCTCCTCAACTGCACCAAATTTAAGGGCACGGTGGAGAGGCATGTCCGGAACTCCTCGGATATTTTAGTGGGAATCCTTCCCCATCAGTATTGAAAAGAAACCCCTCAACTGTGGATGGGGCAGTGGGGTGGACTCAAGTTTTAATTCCCTACTTTAATTCTCTAGTTTCTGAGGAAAATGCACATTTTCTTGGCGTGTTTTTGGTTTTTTGGGACAGAACTGTGACAATCATGACCAGAAGGAGCTTTGGATGGGCCATGTGGCGAGGTGGAAACTGGATTTCAACCTTTCATTTGCATAGAGGACACGGAGTTTCTTGGCTTATCAAGGTGTGTTTAAGCTTATCTGGATTTCATAAACACCTCTGGTTTTCGTAGAGAACAAATATCAGATTTTTTTTTCTGCTTGATCAGAGCTGTCATTTCTCCTGGCAATAAGACAAAATTCTATCGTTTCTTTCTGCCGAATGTCTCATCCTCCCTTTTTAAGGCGATGGGAAACGTAGAATTCCTAAAAATCCTGTTGGAGCACCCAGAGCAGAATTCCTGATCCTCCAGCCCGAAGGGATTATTTCCTTGCAGTCGAGTTTCACCTCAGAATATCACAAAAATACTGTTTCTGTGATATTGGGGTATCACAACTTTGAAATCACAGCTATGGTCAAGCAGCTTCACGATCCTAAAAATTCCAAGTGGGAACTTGGAATAAAAAAGGAGGGAATTCTGCTGTGTTCTCTCTTGGTTTGCACAGGTTTCTCCCAGGAATATTATCGTCCTGATGGATGTTTTTCATCAAGGATGGATCACTAAAACTGACTCAAAAAAGAGATTTGGAACCGTTCCTTGGACAATTAGAGTAACTGCAAATTTGGGGTCTTTTCCATCAATATTGTCTTAATTATTTGCTATTTTATATCACTAATTGTATTCAGTTGTAAAAACGGTTTTGAAATATTGCCAGGCTTGTTGACATTCCAAAATTGCCTCCACAATATTCTTAGGACGTGAAAAGGTGTCTGGATTCGGTCTGTGGTTTCTGGATGGGCGACGGCGCAGTAGCGAAATTTGGGTGGAAAAGCTTTTTCCTCACCACGGGAAAATGGTTCTTGATGTGTGAGGCGAGGTTTTCCAAGCTCTGCATTCTCATGGCCACGGCTGTGCCATCCAGCAGGGCTGGAATTCTGCTCTGGAGCCAGGCTGGGAGAGCTGGGGCTGCTCACCTGGAGAAGGGAAGGCTCCAGGGAGAGCTGAGAGCCCCTTGCAGGGCCTCAAGGGGCTCCAGGAGAGCTGGAGAGGGACTGGGGACAAGGCATGGAGGGACAGGACACAGGGAATGGCTTCCCACTGCCAGAGGGATGGATGGGAGATTGGGAAGGAATTCTTGGCTGGGAGGGTGGGGAGGGGCTGGGATGGAATTCCCAGAGAAGCTGTGGCTGCCCCTGGATCCCTGGAAGTGTCCAAGGCCAGGTTGGAGCACCCTGGGATAGTGGAAGGTGTTCCTGGATGAACTCTGTGGGCTTTAAAGTCCTTCCCACCCCAAACCATTCCACGATTCTCCGATGATCCCATAACTCACATCATCCTTCTGCTCCCTGAAGGATTTTTCCGTATGAAAGGATTTTTTTCTAGTGGGAAAACCATTCCAGGTTTCTCTCTGCTCCGTGGGGAATTCCTGAATCAGGTGAAAGTTGTTTCCCACCTTTTGGGCCATCGGATTTTTCCCGGTTCTGCCTCTAAGCACAAATTGCTCCCAAATCCAATTTCTGGGAGTAATTATTGCAATCTCAACGAGGCCCTCCAAGGGCCCTGGGGTCTTACAGGAGTTAGAGCAATAATTTACAATAATCTGAGTGCTGAGGGGTTTATATTGGAAATGCCATTCCAGAGTTTTTGGGAATGGCAGGGAGACCCTAAAAAACTGAGGGGCCGAGGGAATTGGCTGCAACAACAACAAAAAAGGACATTTTAGGAGGGAAAATCTGTGGGGTTTTGCCTTGGTTGAGTGATTTTTTTTTCCCCCTCACTGGAAAGCAAAGAAATCTTAAAATGAAGATTTTAAACCTCATAAAATGTTTCTACTGTTGGGAACAATTTATTTGGGATAAACCCCAGTAAATCCACGGGAGATTCAAGGATGCGACGTCCACGTGGGAAAAGGATTTGATGCAGGATTTTGTTTTTTAGAAGAAGAGAATTCCCGGAGTGGAGAATATCCCGGATGAGTTGCGATCATCGGGATGCATCGATTCCTTTGGTATCGCCAAGTTTGGGATTGGTTTTAATGGGGAATGGAATGTGCAAAAGCTGTCAGTGCAGTGCACAAACAGGCAGAAGAAATACGGAATTTAAGAGGGAATATCCATTTTTTCCCTCTTGCTTCATCTTTTTTTATGGAAAACCCTGCTTGGATTTCATGTTAAATGCTGGTTTTGTAGGGAAAATAAAGATTGCTGAGAGCAGAGAAAAGAGGATTAAAATTCACCGTGTTTTTGGCAGGATTAATGGCCGGACAGAAATCTGACCTTAATTTATGGCAGAATTTTTATATGGAATATTTTCAGGTATCAGCTGAATTTTCTCTTCAGATCTCGCTTTTAAAAGTATTATTTGAGTTGATAAAACCAACTTTCAGTGGTCTCTTTATCTCAGATTGGGTCCGCAGATGTTATAATTTAAATATATTCAGCTTTTCATTTGATAAAACCAATTTTTAGTGATATCTTTATCTCAGTTTGGGTTCACAGATGTTATAATTTAAATATATGCAACTTTTCATTGCCTAAATTCACCCCAAAACTTTGGGAATGATGTTTCTCTAAATCCATCAATTTTAAAACCTGAAAATAATTCATAAATAATGGCAAACCCATCCATTTGTGCATTAAATGTATTTTTTATGATATATATATGTGTATAATACGATTTTTATTCACGTTGCACTGGACAGTGTATAGAAAGTTTATTTTTAAAGCTTAAATCTTGATAAATTCCTTGTTATTCGGTGTTTGGATGTTTTCTTATTGCTGTGTAACTGGTTGAAATCTTCTCCAGAAATGGCACTTTTAATAAAAAATACTCAAATATTTGCTGGTGGAGAACGTTTGTGGTGACAAATATTGCTCGGTAAAATCTTAATTTAAATTAAATTCTACCCTGGCTTCAGCATAATTTAAATTTCGTCTTCTTTGACTTATCCCAGCAATGTTTTTGGGAATATTTACCCTCCCTTTTTAAGGGTAATTTATCCTGATGGGGACTCACTGTGCCCAGAGATATTTAAAAGAAAACTTAATTTTATTTGCATTTTTTGAACTCTGATTTCTGGAATCATTGCGAAAATAATTTTAATTGTAGTTCTATTATGTTTTAATGGAAATAAAATTTATATCTCATTTCTTCTGCTGTTGGCACTGAGGAGAGGCAGAAAAAGCAGCCGCAAGTTTGGGGGAGAAAGGGGGAAAACAGAAAAGAAAAAATATATTAAATATTCATAGTTGTTTGGGACTATTTAAAAGGCAAGTTATTTAAGAGTTTAAAGGTCACCTCATACAATTTATTTGGGGTAACTTGTCCCAGTTTTAGTGTTGGTTGTTGAGAATTTTTATTTTCAAATTTTGTGAGGGGAGTTGGGATCTTTATTTTTAACTATTTTTTTTTCAGTTTTTAATCTTTTTTTTTTTTTATGGACTGTGTAATAATTCAGGGCTTTTAGAAATCATATTTATTTTGGATAATTTAAAAAGAAATTATAATTTATTTGGAATTTATTTTAAAAATTTTGGCTTTTTGTCGTTTTAATTTGTGTGGATTTTTAAAGTTTTTGTTAATTATTATTATTAGTGTTAATTATTATTATTGTTATTTTATTAATTTGTTTTGCTGATTATTTTTGGTGGATTTTAAACATTTTTTATCCTTTTTTTTTTCCCTTGTCTTTTTTTTTATCTCTTTTTAAAAAAATTTTGGTTTTTGCTTCTTTTTTCTTTGTTTCCTTCCCTTTTTCCCCCCTTTTTGGGTTGGTTTTAACCCCAGTTTCTGATTTACCAGCCCAGTGAGGAGCAGCGGGGAGATCCAATATCCATAAATATCCTGGGCACCCAAAAAACATGGAAAACACAAAACCTCTGGAGGGAAAAGACTCTCCAAGAGTCTCCAAATCCATTTGGGAATGAAGCTGACCTGGGAATGGCGTCAGGCACAGGATTGGGATAATCTTGTTTCCTGCAGTGCTTTTTCCCAGGTATTTTAATTTTCTTATTCTTTTGAGGGCAAAATACTACTACTACTACTAATAATAATATCATAAATCATAATAAATCATTAAAATAATAATAAATCATAAAAATGAAAACAAAAATACAAATGAAAATAAAAATAAAACTGAAAACTATTTTCTGGACTTGATGAAGCTCAGGAGGATTCGCTCATGGAAATCGTATCCGTAAGATTTTTGGGTAATCGATCCATAAATGGATTTTGCAGCCCTCAGCAATGGAGAAAATACAGAATTATTCTCCCAACTATTCATCTTTTTTCTTTCCTGAGCTCCTGTAAACTTAGGGAATGTGCCTTGGACAGGACCTGGGATGGGTTTGTCTCTCCTTGGTGCCAACAGCAGAAGAAATGAGATATAAATTTTATTTCCATTAAAACATAATAGAACTACAATTAAAATTATTTTCGCCATGATTTTTTCATTATTTTATTAGAATTTCATGGCTGGTGCAGGCAAGTTCCAAAGGGTTGCTTGAAGCCAAGTTTGGCTTTCCTTTGGTGTTTCTTTGTTTGCTGCCAGGTGCTTTTCCATAGTTGGCATGCTTGTGGAAAATTGGGGGATGTCAGAGAATTCCAGACTGGTTTGGGGTGGAAGGGACCCTAAAGCTCCTCTTTCTGTGTGATTTTTCCATTTCTATGTGTCTGTTTTATAATTCTGGAATGACTGGATTTTTCCTCAATGGAATTATCCGATGTTTATGGAGTTAAGGTTGGAATATTACTCTAAATCCATAATTTAGAGGAGAGAATAAAATTAAACAGAATTAGGTGGAGAGTAATGAGATTAAACGATTCTAGGGAACACCTGATCCTAATTTTCATGTCAGTGAGAGGGATGTCCATCCCTCTGTGCCTACTTCTGTCCAGCCAGAAAATGCTGGGACTAATCCAGGTCTAAAGGTTTGGCTGATCCAGGTTTAAAAGTTTGATTGATCCAGGTTTAAAAGTTTGACTGATCCAAGTTTAAAAGTTTGGCTGATCTAGGTTTAAAAATTCGGCTGATCCAGGTTTAAAAATGCAACTAATCCAGGTTTAGAAGTTTGGCTGATCCAGGTTTAAAAGTTTGGCTAATCCAGGTTTAAAAGTTTCTCTTCGATACAACTGCAGCCCTAAATGTCAGATCTCAGCGCTGCCAGAGGCTTCAGCTGAGTGACACCCAGCCCCCGATTTATTCCTTTCTGGGGGTGAATTATTTCCCCCAGTGCCTTTTCCTGCTGCTGCAGCCATAAATAAACGCTGCAGTCCCATAAAACACATCAAGAACCCCCAGCCTGGCTCCCGGCACGCAGCAATTCCACTTCTCTTCACGGGGGCTATCAATAGTTCCTGATGACTGAAGGCTCTAAATCACGGCGTTTTCAGCAGCTGAAATGTTCAGTTCTAAAACTGAAACATTTCCCAAACAGAATATCCTAGAATATCGTAGATCATAAAATCCCAGAGTGGTTGGGGTCTTAAAGCCCTTCTTGTTCCACCCTTGAGGGGCAGGGACGCCTTCCACTCTCCCAAGGTGCTCCAAATTGTTGAATTACCCTTTATTCCCCTAATTTTCAGCAAAATATTAAGGAATTTTACAATATTATCCCTATTCTAACTTGTGGAGAGGCCAGGCCGTCAGGTTCAAGTTCCATCTGTTTCAAGTTTATTTAGATTTCCCAAAGCTTCTGGGATCTCCCCTCGGTAAAACCCCACAAACATTCCTGAAAAGGTTTGGGTTCAGGTGGAATGTCACCACCAACGACCTTTGTAATTTCATTTCATGGCCTTTATATTCTTAATTCAAATGTTCTGTTTTCTTACAATCCGTTTTCTTAAGACCTATTTATATTAAACTCCTCTCAGGCCAGACAGAGAATTCAAAAAAATCTCCAGAAAAAGACTGGATGCACGTTTTTTGCGTCGAAGTTTGGCCTCGGCCTGTGGCTGTAAATTAAACTGGAGAGGTCTGTGGGCTTTGAAGGAGAACTGAAATACAAAGTTTTTAGTGGGAAGAGGGAAGATTATTTTTGTTAGGCTCGAGTTAGACCCAAGGTGGTCGCTGTTGAAGGGAATCAAGGGATGTGTGGGTCAGAAAAGGTGGAAGGTGTCCCTGCCATGGTAGGGGCTGGAATGGGATGAGCTTTAAGGCCCCTTCCAATCCAAACCATCCTGGGGTTCTTTTTGTCCTGAGCCCAATCATCTCCTGGAGCATCAGGAGAGCTGCGAGACCTTTCGCTGAGGAGCTTGGTTTCCTCCTGAAAAATAAGCTAAAATAAGTGTGGAAAACAGGGAAATTCTGCTGGAAAAGGAGGGTTGGGAAAGTGGAAGAATTGGGAGAGAAGGAGCGAGGAAGGGTGGGGAGCTGGTGGTGTCTGAGCTGTCCCTGCACAGCCTGGGGAGAGGGAGGCTCTGGAAAAGCCAATTACGGAGAAATTTGGGAATTACCGTGAGGGAGGAAAGGTAAAACACGTGGGGAAACTTGTCGTGTGGGAATGTTCCTTAAAGCCAGCAGTGGGGACTGAAAATGCCCAGGGATTCATCCTGGAATTCCAGGGTGGGAACTGGATGTGAAACCTGAAACCGTTTTGGCTGGGGCAGGGAGAGAAGAGTTTGGGGAAGGTGAGAGTTTGTAGGTCCCAGCTGTGACTGGGATCTGAGTTTGTAGGTCCCAGTTTGGGATCTGATTTTGCAAATCCCAGTTTGGGATCGGAGTTTGTAGGTCCCAGTTGTGACTGGGATCTGAGTGTGCATATCCCAGTTTGGGATCTGAGTGTGCACGTCCCGGTTTGGGATCTGATTTTGTAAATCCCAGTTTGGGATTTGAGTGTGCACATCCCAGTTTGGGATCTGAGTTTGCACATCCCAGTTTGGGATCTGAGGTTGCATGTCCCAGTTTGGGATCTGGGTGTGCACGTCCCAGTTACGCTGACACTTGGAGGAGCAGAGAGTGCAGCTGCTGATGCTTCCAGAGACACCCTAATTCCAGAAATTCCTTTATCCAGAGGGAATTCCCGCTCTCCAGCAGGACGCTGGTCCTGCACAGGGCCCGGGACAATTTCCCATCTGTCAGCAGCCCATCCCAAGCTGTCATTATCCCTGAGCTTCCCTGCAGCTGCTCTGGAATTTACTGTCCTGAGGCGGGGAATTTCAGAGCTCCCTGCTGTGACCCCCGGCCCTGGCTGCTGTTCAGTCCTGTAAATCTCTCAGCCCTCAACCTGGCACTGGGAGATGATTTTGGAGACAGTAAAAGTGGCTGCATTTCAGTGGGTTTGGGGTTTTTTTTGTTATTTTATTGTTAAAAAAAAAAAAAGGGGAGTAAATCTTTGGAGAAGGATATCAGTTGTTTGGATAAAGGAATAATCTGATGGATGGATGTGTAATTAATATGTTAATTAAATTTTTTCAGGCCTTATTATAAATGAGATAAATGATATTTAGGCCTTCCATCCTACAGAAGGCATTTAGGGGCTACTTTAAATCATGGAATCACAGTGGTTTGGGTCAGAAGGGATTTTAAAGATCGCCCTATTTGAAGATTCACCTTCCCAGGTGATACCAGGTTGCTCCCAACACTTCCAGGAATGGGGCAGCCCCAGCTGCTCTGGGCAACCCGTTAAAGCAAGAATAATTAAATATTTATTTAATAGCTATTTTATGTTTCTTATAGGATTTCTTATAGGCTCAGAGAGAGCCCTGTGTCTGTTGGGAGCACAGCACTTCCCTCATAACCTCATCCCTCCCATCAGCTCGGAGCAGATTTTGCTGCGTCCCAAACTGCCTGAGGGGCTTGGGAGCCCTGTTATCCATCTTTCCTTGGAAAAGCACCTTCCATAAATATCCGGACTGCTGCCAAAATGGAGCCTGAACAGCATTCCACGGATCTTTAGGTTCATCTGGGTGCCTCACCCCAGAGCAGCTCCATCCCACTGCCCTCCCCACGAGCTGCTGTGGGACTGATGGAGGTTCCGGAACTCTCCTTGTCTTCATCCCCTTCGTTTCTGCACCTCATTCCCGCGTGCTGATGGATTATTCCAATTTTTCATCTTTTTTTTTGCCTTGGGATGAGGCTGGAGGCACCTTTGAAACCCAAAAGAAATCCTTGCAGGCTCTTTCCAGGCTCTTTTTAAGCTCTATTTAGGCTCTTTTCAGGCTCCTTTTAACCTTGATTCAGGCCCTTTACCGGCCCTTTTAAGGCCCTTTTTAGGCCCTTTCAGGCTCTTTTCAGGCTTGTTTTGGGCTCTTTTCTGGCTCTTTTCTGGCTCTTTCTAGGATCTCTTTAGGTTCTTTTCAGGCTTGGTTTAGGCTCAGTTTAGGATCCATTTAGGCTCTTTTCCAGCTCTTGTCAGGCTCTTTTCAGGCTCTTTCAAGGCACTTTTTAAGCTCTTTTCAAGCTCATTTCAGTCTCTTTTAAGGCTGTTGTCAGGCTCCTTTTAGGCTCAATTAAGCTCTTTTCAGGCTCTTTCGAGGCTCTTTTGTGGCCCTTTTTCAGCTCTTTTTCAGCTCTTTCCAGGCCCTTTCCAGGCTCTTTTCAGGCTCTTTTCAGGCTCCTTTTAGGCCCTTTCTAGGCCCTTTCTAGGCCCTTTCTAGGCCCTTTCTAGGCCCTTTCTAGGCCCTTTCTAGGCCCTTTCTAGGCCCTTTCTAGGCCCTTTCTAGGCCCTTTCTAGACGCTTTCCAGGCTCTTTTCAGGCTGTTTTCAGGCTCCTTTTAGGCCCTTTCTAGGCCCTTTCTAGGCGCTTTCTAGGTGCTTTCCAGATGCTTTCCAGGCTCTTTTCAGGCTCTTTTTAAGCTCTTTCTAGGCCCTTTTTCAGCTCTTTTTCGGCTCTTTTCAGGCTCTTTTTAGGTTCTGTGGGCTCTGTTTCCCACATCCCAAGCCATATATATTCCACAAGGACACATGGGCTTTATCCTGCTTTTTTCCCTGGCCAAAAGCTGGAGGCCAGCCTCTCTCAGAAGGGGAAGAATTAATGTGGGGCCTCAGGCTAAAAACTCTCAGGTTTCCTTCTCCCTCACAAAGGATCCATCTGCCAAAAAAACCCCCAAACTTCAGAAAATAAACTGGGGGGGTTGTAAGGAAAACCACTTTGGAGGGGGAAAAACAATCTATTTTTGTTTTATTCTCATGGCTTGCTTTGGTTTTTCACCAGGAAGAGCCTCTAGAGGTAAAATACTAAATTAAAATAGAATATTTTTTTTAAATCCCATTTGTTTCTCCAACCTGCACATCCTGGTGTTATTTTGTGCCACTTTTATGGGATTTTATTCAGGATTTTTGGTGCCTTTAACCAGATTTCACCAGAGCTGATGACATCAAACCTAATCTTGCCCTGATGTCCAGATCCAGCTGTTTAAATCCCTGATACTCCCAAGGGTTAAGTAGTAATTAGACCTCTGGAAAAGCTTCTCCTCGTAAAGATTTTGGGGAAAAAAAACCCTAAAATGAGTGGTTTGAATGCTTGGGTAATTCTAATTCTTCTCCTGCCGTTGCACTGTGTAATTCTGTCTATATTTGCTCTCTCTGAAGTAATATGTGTGCGTCAGAGGGGATGTATTAGAAGGCAATGAGCCTGGTTTAATTAACAATTAATTAATGTCATTTTAAGTTATAAATGTTAAAAATGTTCATAAAGAGTAACGTTAAAATGTCAATGGTAGATGATATATAACATTTAAATAAGCAGATAAATATGAATGTAAAACATTTTATGTCTAAGAATATAAAATACATTTCTGAAACAAATATGAAATACATAAATAATCGATAGATAAATAATAATGTTTAAAATGTTAATAAATATTAATATAATTAAGCCAGAGGCTGCAATAAGCTGAGCATTTTTGTCATCCCAGCCAGTTTTATGTAACTCCTGGTATTAAAAATTTAAATCCTGGGACATTAAAGTCCCAAAATGTCCTTTCCAAACTAGAGAAGGGAGGGGGTGGCTGAAATTCTTCTCACTTCCAATAACAAATAGCATTGAATTTTGAAGTTGCTGCAGTTTCTATTTTACAGTAACCTTAAAAACCCCCCAAAAATACCAAATCCACCTTTCCAGGCTGGTCCACGGTCTGTAAATCAGGAGGAAAATCGGAAGTGTTGCCCAGAGAGAATAAAAATCAGCATAATTTCGATTAATCCCCGTGGTTTTATTGCCGAAGCTGCCAGAGGTGCATTAAAAGCAGATTTTGGAGTGGTTTAAGCTGATGATTAATCCTGCCCGGGTTCAAAGGGGAGAGCCAGCAGGAACACGAAATTCCTGGCAAATAAACCCGGAGCAATTTGTCTCATGTGAAAAGCTTGGCTGGGATTATCCTCCTGCCTCTGATTGTCCCCATCTTGATGCAACAACGTGAATTTCACCCCAAAATCCAGTAAAAACTACCAAGAAGGGGAGGAATTTGAATTTTTCGGGTTTTTTTTCTGTTCTAACCCAAGGTCCAGCCGTGCTGGGGGAGCTCTGGGATGATCCCGAGGGATGGCAGAGCTGGATGTCCCCTTACTGCTCCTGGGGGCAGGCACCTGCCTGGGAAATGCCGCTCGAGAGCGCGCGGCAATTACGTCGAATTTGCTCAGCTTTTACCCTGTATCGGCTGAAATCTAAGAGAGCAGGAATGTGCCGTCGGACATCGGGACGATGGAACCCTCGAGAGGCCTCTGGCTCTGTGTTTCCTGCCTGGATCCCCTCAGTATTCCCATTGTTAGCTCGGACTCGATAAATTCACGGAGACGGAGCCCACGGAAGCGTGTGCGCGCAGGGAGCTGTGTTTCTCCTGCTGCCCGGCCGCTCCAAATCCGTGGTTTTAGTTCTAATTAGAGATACTTCAATTTTCCCGTGGTTTTTTTGGATCCTGTAATGCCTGTAAAAGCCCCGAACCTGCTCCTGGTGAGGAGGGGTGATCCCAAGGCTGCTGATTTCCCAAAGTGGTGTAACCCTAGCGTTGGGCACTGATAGGGGGCAACAATGGTGTTATTCATGCTGGGCTTCAGAGGTTGAAAATGAGTTTAAAGAGGCTGAAAATGATTAAAGGGGCTGCCCTGATGGCTTGGGGGATATCAGGGCTGGGCTGTGCTCCACAAATATATAGGAAAAGGGATTTTGGGGGGGAAAAATGGCATTTTTCATTCCGGGGAAGCAAGATCCACTACTGACTGTTAAGCAGTTCCCTAAGTGAAAATCAGATATATTAAAAATATTTCTGTATTTAATAATATGCTGGACCAGTACATATTGGTGCTAATCCTTGGTGCTTCCAAGCAGCTTTTCCGTCCACCCCTTCCCGTTTGGGATCTGATTCTTTGGAATGTCACAGCCAAAACTGCCGATTTCACTCTGGATGGCGACACCACCTCTGCCTTCCCTCACGCTGCGAAATCTGGGCTGGATCCTGAAGGTATGATTTCCGAAAATCCACGGGAATGATGATTTCCTTTCTGTTTGCAGCTTTGGGGCTCAAACCCCTGGAGGAAGGGGAGGGCCTGAACCTCTTCCCCACAGAATTCCTTGCCACGGGAGGTTTGTGTTTAGTTAAGCCCAGGTTTGCACAGGCTCTGGCTTTGCAGAAATGTGGTTTGGTCAGAGCCTAATTTATAAGATAAAGGGAAGAATAAAAAATCCCTCTTTGACAGTTCACTGGCAATTACCAGGAGATTTTTGGAATAAGAGCTTTCCAACACTCACCAAAACCTTCACCCGTCAATCAGCTCAGGCTGAGGGAAGGAGTTTTGATTTGCAGGGACTGCAAATGTGAGCAGTGACGTGTTTGATTATGGGACCAACCTCCCTCCCCCTCAAAATGCCCCTCCACTTGGGGCCCAGGAAAGCAGGATTGACTCCTAAATCTTGCAGGAATACTTCCAGAAATCCCCTCACTAATATCATATCACCCATCAATCATTTGGCATGAGCAAATTGCTCTCAAAGGCATTTTGTTTCACGTTCCCCTTCCCCCCTCCAGTTTCTGCCATCAATCTTAAAGACAGCGATCTCTTTCCAGCCTTTCAGATTAACAAGATAAATTAGTCACTAATGTGTTGGGAAAACAAGTCAGAACTCCCAAACACTGCTTGGAGTGTCCTGCGTCCCTGGAAAAGGGCTGGGGCTGCCCATCCTTGGGGAGTTGCTCCTGTCTGGTTTGAGGAGTTTTTGCTGCACTGGGAGTGTCCAAGGCCAGGTTGGACGGGGCTTGGAGCAACCTGGGATGGTGGAAGGTGTCCCTGCCCATGGCAGGGGGAGAATGGGATGGGCTTCGAGGTCCCTTCCAACCCATTCCATGAATCTGTTGTGAACAGGCTGAGTGGATTGTCCCTTGTCAACCTTTGAGGAACTCTCCCTGTGATTCTGTCGGGAAATGTCCGTGGGTTGAAGAGCTCCCACCCTTTGGGCCTTTCTCTGATGTCACAAAGTTTGAGCTCTGCTCTTTCTTCTTCCTCTCTTTGATGTTCTTCCTTCTCTGCTGGTTAAGCCCCTTTCTCTCTCTCTGTCTCTCCTTCCTGCCCTGTCCTAAATCCATGGTGTGGGAGGATGTGGGTGTCTCCAGGGCAGAAGGCTCTGGGAAGCAGGACAGGGAGGTGAAACACAGGGAAAAGCAGGAGGAAAAATGTGAGGCTGAAGGAATTGGGGAAGCACTGGAGATCAGGATCCCCAGAGCCTCTCTCCCCCTCCAAGGAGTCTGCTCCAGTGGCCAGCTGGACTGAACTGGATTGAATCCCAGTCTAAAACCATGCTGGAAACATGGAATGGTTTGGGTTGGAAAGGGACCTTAAAGCCCATCCCATTCCACCCCATTCCCTGGACACCTCCCACTGTCCCAGGGTGCTCCAAGCCCTGTCCAACCTGGCCTTGGACACTTCCAGGGATCCAGGGGCAGCCACAGCTCCTCTGGAAAAGCTGTGCCAGAGAGATATAAACATTTAAGCCTGTGAGAATCCCAGCTGAATCCAATTCCCATTTGGATGGGACCACGGAAGAGGAGCGGGGAGCTCCATGCCATTCCCACTCCTGATTAAAACCCTTGGCTCTCCCATTCCTGAGCCACGGCTGCTGCTGTTTGCCAGAGCATTCATTTTCCTTGAACAGGCAATTTTTTTGGCCATTCTGTTTTCTGTGAAACGAAGTCATCTCTGTGATGAAAATTTTTCTGGGATGAAAACAGTCTGGAGAAAATGAGTTTCCAGTGTGCTATTTTAGGAACAGGATCACTCCAGTGGCAGCTAATAAGCTTGAAAATGTGCCAAAAAAATTATCAGCAGGAAAAAGTGCAAAAAGGGTTTGACTCCCACAGGTTTCCACTTCCAGGGAAGCAATAAATCATATTCACCTTGTGAGATTTGTAGCGAAGATTTGAAAAAAAATAATTAAATCTGAATTTTTATTATGTGGCTCTTCTTCTGGATGAACTGCAAAAGCACATTTAGAATTTTTTAAGATATCTCTGCATTCCAATTAAAAAAAAAAAAAAAAAAGCAGCACTTTTGCAAGGGAAAGGGCTGGATTTCAGCGGAGTTGTGCAGGTTGGGAGCGTTCTGTGTTGCCCAGTTACTATCGGGGAGCGTTTGTGGGAGATCTCATCTCGCATTCCTCCCCGCTCCTGTGGATCCCGGCTTCTCCCAGGTGAGGGATTTATCTCTGCGCTGATGCAATTTTCCAGCTGCTCTGGTTTCTGTGAGGAGCAGACAGCTCGGCTCCGGGCCTGGGACACGAAAGGGTCCTGGGGAGTGAACACAGAGGGGAGGTTGTGTTTATCCTTCCTTATAAATCCTTCCAAATATTGCCTGCCCACCTGGCGGATAAGGGGACTCCTTGGAACAGCTGTAATGCCACAACTCTCATCTGAAGATTCCCTAGGAATTGCTGTTAATTTAGGGGGAAAAAAAGTGAAGTTGTGGTTATGTTATAAATAGAGTTTATGTGTTATATAATATCATATATATACAAGGGATGGAGGGACAGGACACAGGGAATGGCTTCCCACTGCCAGAGGGCAGGGATGGATGGGATATTGGGAAGGAATTCCTGGCTGGGAGGGTGGAAAGGTTGCCCAGAGCAGCTGCGGCTGCCCCTGGATCCCTGGAAGTGTCCAAGGCCAGGTTGAACAGGGCTTGGAGCACCCTGGGACAGTGGGAGGTGTCCCATGGCAGGGAGGGGGATGGGATGGAATGGGATTTAAGATCCCTTTGCACCCAAACCAGTCTGGAATTCTGTTCAGAACTGCTTCCAGACCTGGACTTGCAGCAAGGGCTAAGCTGAACTCCTCAATGAATGTCCCAACTTTCCCCTCCAGCCTGGTTTGATGTCAGTGCCAGGAGCCAGAGGGACCTGCAGGGGACGGCTGTGGCTCAGCACTGAACTTGGTACTGGGAATAAGGAGCACACTGGACACGTTCCTGGATCCTGGGGCTGAGAGAGAAAAGGGAATGGCCGAGGAATCTGGGATCGAACCCTGCTGGTGAAGCTCCTGGCAGGTAACTCAGCTTTGATCGCATCGCTTAAATCACTGAACCTTTTAGGTTGGAAAAGCCCTCTGAGGTCACTGAGTCCAGCCATTGCCAAGGCCACCACTGACCACGTCCCCAGGTGCCACATCCGCAGGGCTTTGAAATCCCTGCAGGGATGGGGACTCCACCGCTCCTGGCTCACTGACACTGAATTTGTATCCCAGAAACTCTCTGCTCATCCCAAAAAGATGCTGGAAGAGCAGGAAGAGAACACAGCTGGGCTTTCAGAGCTCTGCCACGGTCAGTTCTCACCACAAGGGTGAAATAACTGCATCAAATCTGTCCAGGCCATCTTTACCTTCAAATTCCCAACGTTTGCCTCATCCTCTCTCATAAAGATTCCTTTTCAGCCAGCTTGGGAGCAGCTTAAAGGAAAACCGAGGAAACAAAGATGGGATCTGGGAGTGACATCTCTTAATGAGACCTCTCAGGCTCTCAGACTTTCTCATTAACTCGCGGCAGATGCAGACATCCAAAATTACACCAAGATTTTCTCCCCTAGCCCGTAAATAGTCTGTGCTTAGGGTCCCCCACATTGTCTCCATCTTCTTGGCTTCTTCCCAAAGCGGCTTCTCTTGGCAGGCTGGAGCTGATGGGAATGATCTCGTAGGAAGAACAAAGTGCATTTTTTTCCAAAGGAAATAATAAATCTGCCGTGGGCTTTCAAAGCGACCTGACACCATCAGCAAGGGGGGGTTTTTATGTATTTGGGGAATGTAGGAAGAACACAGATGTCAGTTTGGACCATTCACATCTGAACTCTAAAGGCGTGCAAAGGATTTCCCAATGGATTTTCCTCTTTTGTTTGTTTTTTTTTTTTAATTAAGCTAAAAAAAATTAATTCATTGATGGAATTTAATTACAGGAAAAAAATAGAGATATTTGTTATTTTGTTTCCACAGAATCCCAGGATGGTTTGGGGTGAAAGGGACCTTAAAGATGATCCCATTCCACCCTCTTCCACACCTTCCCCTATTCCAGGTTTCTCCAAGCCCCATCCAGCCTGGCCTTGGACACTTCCAGGGATCCAGGAACATCCACAGCTGTGGTTGATGCTAAATGAACTTTAATGCTGGAGTACTCCAATTCCAGGTGGGAAAAGGAAAAATAGTGAGAAATCCTCAAAAGTTGTCAAAAGCCCCTTAGGACCTCTGCTATGTTTGCTTTTTTATGCCAATCCGAGGGGAAGAGTGACTGGAATACGGAGCCATCGGCGCCATTCCCAATTGTCCACCAGAAATTTCCAAGCTCTCCTCAGGCTCCTTACTAGTTTTCACTCCAGGAATTAAAGCGCTGGTGCTCCTGGCAGATAATCAGAGGGAAACGGGGTCTCTTTCATTCCTCTCATTTGTCTCCCTTCTTTGGTCTAAAAAAAAAAAGAGATTGTGGAAAAAAAAATTAACCCCTTTTTACGTCACTAATTCCCTTTTTAAAATGTATTTATTCCATGTTTTTCCCAGCTGCTGCTGATCCAGAAGTGCTCCTTCTGTGGAGCATTTTCCGTCCAGCAAAAAGGCTCACAGCTGTAGTTTCTACGCTCGCTCCCTGCCTCTGGAATTTTCTTCCTGGCCAAGGAAACAGGAAAAACAGCCTGTGAGTTGTTTGCTGAAATCTTGTTCTCGATGGGCACATTAGGAGTTTATAAATCGTGGGGTGTTGTTCAAACAGACCACACACCTCAAAAGCTCCAACCCCATCCAGCCCAGCCTTGAACATTTTCACATTCCCACATCTTCTTTGGGCCAACCTGGAATGGTTTCTCCATGTTCTGTTGCCCCTGTGCCCTTGAAATATTTCTATTTTCCCCCTCCAACTTCCCTTCACCTGCCCATCTTTCTTACCTCACTTTTCCCTGGAATATTTCGTTCTTTATTTGAGGTTTTAATTTTTTTTTTTTAATTAAACTCGAGATGTGTTAAGTTTTGTTCTATCACCCAGTTTCTCTCACAGGGATGTCCAAGAGGAATCGTATTTGGGAATTATCATGGAAAATTAAGGCACGTGCTGAATTCCTTTTTATTTTTGAGGTGCTTTGCTGGTTGGGGTGTTAAACTGGATGGAATTAGGATTCCTAATTGATCCGATTTTTTCCTCCGTTCAAATGATTCTCCAACCAGGAAGCCTGAAGTGAAATGAGGGACACAGGAATTCCCAGTCTATCCCGTTCTTCCTAAAACATTGGGATTTAATAACCTGTTTCCAGTTTTACTACTGGGAAACCAGTCAAATGCTGGAGACCAGCAACACCACGGGTTTTTTCCTTTTCTTCCCTCTGTGGGACTGGAAAATTCAGTCTTTAAACTGCTGCTTCTGGCTCCGAGTGTCTGCTGAAGGTTATTAAACGTTGTTAATTATGTCACTAATTCCAGGAGAAACCCAGGGCTGTTCGGGCATGCAGGAGCCTCAACCCCACATTTGCAATCTGCCTGTGAAGCACCAATACCTTGGGATGCATCTCCGAGGGGTGCTGGCAGGGAATCTTCTCCCAAAGGAGTGAATTTGGTGGGATTTTGGTAGTGAATTTTGGGCTCGAAGTGCCCAAACTCAACGTTTTGATGACGTTTCTTGGATGTAAATTTTAACATTTTGGTGTTGAATTCAGACTCTTTCTTGCTGGCACTGCTGGGTTTTGGTGATGCTCCCCGGGGTCAGCACACGAACACCTCAGTTCCTGAGGTTTGGAGGAATTAGGGGATACCGGGAGGGTCATAATTTGGAAAATCTCGGGACGCAGCTCTGGGATTTCTGGGATTCCAGCACATAGGGCCGGGTCATATCCACCCTCTTATCCACCAAATCCTTCTCCTCAGGGCTGCTCCAACACCCAGCCCCAATTCCACAAGGCCAAGGGTGCTTTGTCCTCCAAAATCTTGGTCTAAATCCAAAAGTTCATCAAAAATTAATCCCCCTTCAGGAATCACCTGCAACAACTGAGCTGATTTTCCAGAAACACCAAGTGCTGGGTGCTCTTTGCTTTCAGCAAAGGTTTAAATGGGATTAAAACTTTATGAAGGGTCTTTAAAAAAGGCTACAGCAAAATTTCGTTTAGGCAGACGTGTTTTATTTGATGCTGATAGTGGAGAGCTATAAATAGCAGTGAGAAGTTATATTTAACAGCAGAATTACTGATCTGAGACACAGATAAAGCCCAGCTTTGTTCTAGACTAGACTGGGTCTGGCAAGCACAGAGAATGAAATTATTAATCCCAGTTTAGCTCTTTCCCCAGTGTTTATGGGGAATTTGAGGAATCCTTTCCAGAGGCTGCTGATTGTGCTAAAAACTCATCTTTCATCTCCCCCAGCCGTGAGCTGATCGTTCGCGAACCACCCCGAGCCAGAAATGAATAAAAGCCATTGAAAGCTGGCCCAGAAGCCAAGGGCCGAGCTGCAGAAACACTGGTGGGGCTCATTCCTGCCCAATTCGGGAGCATCTGAAGAGGTGAGAAAATTCAAATCCATTTTTACTGGGTGCCCCCAAGGCAGAGCCACAGCCCTCAAAGCCATTCCTGAAGGAACAGATGTCCCTCAGCAGAAGGACAACCCCAGGATTTGTTACCAGCAGAGCTGATGTTGCCCTCAGTGAGCATTCATTCTTTCGTGCAATACTTTAAATGAATGAGTTAATAATTGCTGTTAATAGCTGGCTTTGGATGCTCCGGGATTGCCCAGTTTGGTTTGGCTTGAGACACCCCAGCACTTACTGGGGTGTTCTGGTTACTGCTGCCCCCAATACCCCACATCTGGACTCACACTCAGCACGCGGAGCCGGGCTGCTCCTCAGGAAAAGAGAGAAATGTCCTTCCCGATGAATTACCCAGCTTTTTTTTCAACACTTGACATCAATTCCTTCTTTAATCCTCACCTCTGTATGGGAGTCTTAAAACCCTTCACAATTTATTCATGACTGACGTGACTTTAAGAGTTCTTTTCACAGTGGGGTTTCGCTCGAAGCTTGAAGTCACTCTATGCACGCGTACACGGGCAGGGAGGGGTTCACTCCTGTGGATCCTGATCGGAATAAATTGATCCATCTAAACCTTCCCAATGAGGCATTTTGACCTCCTCATCTCCCCGCAGGAACTAATCCTAATTCTAATCCTGGTTCTGGGTTGGGATTTCTTGCCTGTCCTGTCAAAGTTTTCATCTTCCTGCCGCTGTCTCAGAGCCTGGCTGCTCCTTTTCTCCTTGCTAAAGCTCCGGGGTTTGTTGTGATTGATTCATTGGGATGATTCACAGGCACGGAGAGCGGCAGGCAGATCGTTCTGTTCCTATTCATGGCATCCGTGGGGATAAATACGGAGATAATTAGGGTGCGTTATTAAATCCCGCCTGTCAGGTGAGGGTTTTTGGTCTGACGGATGATTTGAGCTGAGTCAGGAGGGTGTCCACCCTCTGTGAGCAATGCTCAGGGTCTGTTCCACTCTTCTAATCTCTAAAAGGAGATTTCTTTCTCTCCCCGTCTATTTTTGGGATGAGGCTGGCTGCCACCTCCCTCTGGAGAGAACCACGGAGTATTTGCTGTGCCTCAGCCACTTCTGCAGCTGCCACCTGATAAAATCCAGGGAGATGCCTCCTTAAACCAAAAGAGGGGAGATTTAGATTGGATTTTAGGAAGGAATTCTTCCCCGTGAGGGTGGGCAGGCCCTGGCACAGGGTGCCCAGAGCAGCTGTAGCTGCCCCTGGATCCCTGGACGTGTCCCAGGCCAGGCTGGATGGGGCTTGGAGCAGCCTGGGACAGTGGGAGGTGTCCCTGCCCATGGCAGGGGTGGCACTGGATGGGCTTTAAGGTCCCTTCCAACCCAACCCATTCTGGACTCTGGGATTCCTGGCCCAAGCAATCCCTGCCTCTCTCTGAGGCTGCCATGGCTTCTTTCCCACACGGAATTCCCTGCTCCTGCCCTCTCCATCCCGGTGCCTGCTCAGCACGGAGCTCTCAGCCTCCACACCCAGCCCTGACTAAGTCCTGACACCCAGATCTGCCTTTCAAATCTCCTGCCCGAGCACTTCACGGTCCAGAACCACCCCAGCTCTGCTCCTGCAGCAGGGCAAGGACAGGGATCACTCCCTGCCCACGCAGAGATTTGTTCCTTACTCCCTTAGAGGTTTTCCCAAACCTCTTCATTCATTGCCTGTTCTTCTAGTCCTCCTTCCAGGAATTTTTTCAAGTCCTCCTCCAGCCTTTATCTGACTTTTGGGACACAGCGGTCTGAGGAGGTCTGTCCTTGACCCTGACTCGGTGCTCAATTTTACAGCATTTTTCATGCAAAAGCCGAAGGAATTTTTAAAATTAACATTTATGCTTTAGTAACCCCAAGAGGAAAACACGGACGTCTCCAAGACGCCGTGTGGGTAAATCGTAAGAGATTAATTCCAGACGTGGGTCTGACTTTGCAGCTTTTTCAGGGAGTGATCAATGTTTATATCAACAGAGCAAATATTAGGAAAAGGTTCTTCCTCCAGAGGGTTCTGGGGCACAGGAACTGCTCCCCAGGGAATGGGCACGGCCCCGAGGCTGCCAGAGCTCCAGGAGCATTCGGACAACACTCCCAGGAAGGATTTTTGGGGTATCCTGTGCAGGGCCAGGGGTGAGACTGGATGATCCTTGTGGGATGTTCTGGGATTCTAGGATTTCAAATGGAATCACGCAGAGGAGAGAACGCGTGGCAGCGCTCAAAACCCGGGGGGGCAGAGAAGCGTCCCTGGCCGTGTCAGACCCGCTTGAGGGAAGGTTCCGTCTTGGAGATGCTCTTCTCATGAGCACTGGAAGAGGAAACGGGAGCAGCACGGAGCAGGAAAGACCGGTGGTGCCGTGGAGCCCCTGATCCGTGTGCTGGGAGCGGGGATGGCGGTGGGAGAGAGGTGGTGGAGCTTCTCCCAGGAGCGCTCCTGCCTTTCCGAGCAGCTCTCAGCTGGCAGCCGGTGCTGATTTCATAGTAATGCCTTTTTTATGAATCGGTGCTCAGACTGTTTTGAATACTTTCTGCATGACTAATTAATGCCCCGAAATGAATTAAGCTGTTAAAACTCCAGCCTGTGCGAACAAACGGCACTTCTTCGCTATTTTATCTCGGAATTCTCAGGGAGGGGGCATCGCCTGTTATCTAAAAGCCACTTAACCGAGCCGAGATGTGATGTCACGGTCTGGAAACACGCGGGGATTTTCGTGCTCGGCCTGCCGAGACACAGCCGTGACTTCGCTGTGATAAACCTCATTAACGTCCTTAAAACCTGCGAGCAGCCGAGATAACAAACCCCGCTGGAAGCTGGCACGAGATGAAACCCTGCAGCCTCGCAGCCGGAGTTTTGCTTGGGTGAAGCTTTCCGCAACCCTCTGCCGGGATCAAGCGGTGATTCAGCGGCGGGCAGACACTCCCAGCTGCAGCGGGGAGCTGGAACTCGCTCGCCGGGGACCCTCGGGAAGAGCAGCACCAGCCCCGCAGAGCGGAAAAGCTGCCGGGAATAAGGTAATCCCACCGGCAGGAATGTTGGTGGTTCGCTCTTGCTCGGGCGGCTCGCGGCTCGCAGGATTCCTCTCCTTTTTGCCTGCTAATTCCCTGCGCTTTTGAACTCATCCTTTGCTATCCGTAGTTTATTTTCCCTGGAACAAAGACGAGGATAACCGCCTGATTGTTTGATCTGTACGCACCAGCCGGGAATAACGCAGCAGCTCCTTTTTAATGAAGCACCGAGGAAAGCTGGAGCTCAGCACAATTCCCAGCCCGCCGGAGATCCTAATCTCGCCTTCCCAGCAGAGGAGAGCGGGCACTGCCGCTCCATGAGCCGGCCCCGGCAGGGAGGCGAGCCCAGCCTGCTCCCGCATCCCTGGCTCCCGCATTCCCGGCTCCCGCATTCCCGGCTCCCGCATTCCCGGCTCCCGGGCTGCCCCGGCCGCCGAGGGCGCGATGGAAAATCCCTGAGCCAGCGGCTGGAAAATCCGTGCGGCAAAGGTACATCCCTGTCTCTGTTTAAAGCCCCAAATCCCTTCTTTCTACCCCTTTTCCCTGTTGTTTTCCCTACTGTTTTCCCTATTGTTTTTCTCTATTGTTTTCTCTATTGTTACAGCGAAAAAAGGGATTTTTTTGGGGGGCGAGAAGTCACTTGGGTTGACACGTGCTTGGCAAAACAACCCGTGCCTGTGTCGGGTTAAAGGGAAATGCCCGCTTTCCCTTCGCTCGGCCCCGGCTCGGTGACTCCAGCTGGATTTGGGGACTCCTCGCCCCGTTCCAGGAGCAGAACCGGTTCGCGACGGGAGCGGCGGGATGAGCCCCGGGGGAGCTGGAAGGGGTTTCCAGGAGCCTCCCGTGTTTAGAACCCTCCCTTCCCTTCCGAACACCCCCTTCTCCCGCTAAATTCCCTGGTTTTTGGGGTCACAGCCAGGGGAGAGGGTTCTCCGGGCGTTTTTGGCGCTGGAGAGGTGACGGAGGCGCTCTCGGAGCTGGTCCTGCCCCGCTCCCCAGCGGGGCTCTGGGGTTTGGCAGGAGGCTGAGCGATTAGCATTATTTTTAATATTTTTTTCTGAGAGCGTCCTTAGGGAAATGTGGCTCTTCACAAGTCGTTTTCCGCCTGAAAGCAAAAGGAATAATTATATTTGTTGGGAGTACGAGAGAATCACGGTGCTGCCGCTAAAGAACTTCCTGCTCCTCTTCCCTGTCAATTAAAAAAGTGCCGCTCTGTGGAAAATCATGGAATGTTTTGGGCTGGAAGGGATCTCGAAGCTCGTCCCATTCCACCCCCTGCCGTGGGCAGGGACGCTGGTTGCTCCAAGCCCCATCCAGCCTAGCTTTGGATTAAATCAAATTAAAAATTAAATCAATTTGATAGATAAATAATTGTGTTTCCAAGTGTAGCCAGTGCGTGTGCTCTTTCCTGCTAAAGTCCTCAGCACTTGGGGGGAATACTAAAAATCCCTTAATA
Organism: Rhagologus leucostigma; assembly: GCA_013397725.1. NCBI lineage: Eukaryota > Metazoa > Chordata > Aves > Passeriformes > Rhagologus > Rhagologus leucostigma. Next base: position 60,875 of record VZTD01003344.1, on the reverse strand, counting down.
ATTATTAAATTCTGTTCCTAAACACATCATTTGCCAATACAATGGGCTGGACAATAATTCTTTATTTGCAGAATTGCTCTTATATTTTGGGAATTTTTACTTGGCAATGGACATGGGCAGGTGTGAAAACTTGCCCAAATTGTGGGAATTCCTGCAGGAATATCCATGGGGTGTAACCCACACTGTCAGGGGTGTCCTGGTTGATTTTTCCAGTGTCAGGTGCCCAGGCTGTGGTTCATTTTTTAAAAATCACTTCAAGATCCATTTTCAGGCCACACCAGCCACTGGGCTGATGGATCGGGAACTTCCGCTGGGCAGAACTGGCACAAGAAATGTGTTTTCTATTAAAAATATATTATTCTATTGCTTTAGAGAGGTTGTTCTGTGGGAATTGTTGTAAATGACAGAGATCCCAGCGGGAAGAGGGTGGAAATCCCCGGTGTGGCCATTACCATACCTTTACAACAACCTCTGCTGGACTTTTCCCTGCTTTTATTGCTGTGGAAAAGCCATTTTGCACCGAGATGGGGGGATCTGGCTGGCTCAGAGCTGGCGCTGGTGGTGTCAGGAGGTCAGGCTGGCTCCGCATCCCGCTCCAGCCTCGCGGAATCCCGCGGATTTCAGAGCCGCGCGTTCGTTTTCCTGCTGTGGAAGCTCAGCGGTGCCGTTCCCTCTGCAACCAGTGCTGCAGGCAGGGCAGGAAAATACAGATGTGGATATTTTTGCTTGATTATGGTCAGCGATGAGCTCGCAGGGTTCAGGATCCGGGAGGGACAAGGTGTTGGGATGAGGTTTCTCCACCAGATCCGCGTTTTCTCGGTGGCGGAACGAGCTGAAAACAAACCCTCGGTGAGACAAATGATCCCAAAATGATTTAGCTCATTAGGACTGCTGGGATAAAATGATTCCCAACATCCACTCGTTAGTTATGCAAACACCAAGGACAGGGTTTAACCAGGCCTGCCCTCGGGTCTAACCCCGCTGCCTCTGTACAGCCCCAGGAGGTGCCAGCACGGAGGGAATCCAACCCTTCCCGTTCCCACTGGATTTTTTTTTAGGCTAATGCTGACATAAAAACATCTGAAAAGTCACCCTGGCCGTGTTACAGTGGGAGACTTGTTCCTTGTAAATCTAAAACTTTATTTATGCGTCAGCGATCCGCTGGTTTCATTATTTGGCGCTCGCGTGTCTGATCTCGAGGCTGATTTCCTGCCACTCTCTGGTGTAAAAGTGAGGGATAAGTTACAAAGGGGCTTGGAAATGGAATAAATTATTTGTTTTCAGCTCTGCTCATCAGCAGGGTTGGGGTTTTCCAGTGGAAACCTAAGTTGTATCCCATGATTTGTTGATCAATCCAGTTTCTCACAGCCTGGATGAATGAAGGGGTTTTTAAGGAGCACTAAAAATTAATGCTGCACACCCTTCAAGTGAGTTTTAGGACCCGAGGGCAGGAAGTTCTGACCCCCCTCCTTTTCCTGCCCCACATTGCACCTCATGTCTGTCACACTGATGTGATGGAATGGGCACAGCGAGTCCTTGGGGTCGAGCGATCCAAAGGCCGAGCTTGGCCGTGGAGAACTCGGGGAGAGCTGGAGGTATCTGGTGGTGCTGCTGCTGGTCTGGCTCCATACAGCTCAGTGAGACCTATTTAGTGAAAATGAAGTCATTTAGCCCGAAAACAAACTGTTATTTCAGTCCTGGGGCGGCTGACGTGGGCCCTGGGTAAAAGGTGCCGTGTCTGCGTTGCTGATTGGGATCTGCCTTTGGAAGCAGCTCTTGGCTCAGTGGCAGCAGCACAAAGCAGGTGGCAAGGTAGAATTTCTGGTGGCTCTTTGCCACTCTGGGTAGGTTTTTGCATCAGACAATCCCTCCTTGTGGTGTAACGGGAGAGGAAGAACAAAAGTACAAATACATCCCGTGATTATTCCACCTCTTTTTAAAAATTATTTTGGATTCCGTGATTTTTTTTTCAGTTTGAATGACAAGACTTGTCAGAAATCCTTCTTTTTTCCTACAAAGTGAGTGATTCCTCATTCTTTTTTTCTGTAATAAACCCATTTTCCCCCTGGTGAGTTTTCTGTCTTCTTTGTGGCGTGGTGTGACCTACTCAGAGAGGAACAGGGTCCTTATCCCTCCGTGGCCATATGTTCCCAGAAATAATCATTGTTTTCCATCAGGGCTGCTATTTGGGCTTTTCCCTGTCCACTTCGTTGTCCCTGGTTGAGTTTTTATAAATCTGCTGTGGAAATTCGGAGGGGTGCCCAGGAGAAATGTGTGTCTGGAGGCAGGACTCCTTCCCCACCAACAATAAATCTTTGTTAACCCCATAAATATCTATTTTTGACATCTGTACGTCCGATAAACCCCCGGTTTATCCCTTGGCACGTGTTAAAACAGGGGGAAATTCAGTATAAGCGGCCATTTGTTCATCGCCCGCTCATGCCTACGTGATCCCAGCTCAGCCCCTTCTCCAGTGATTCCCTGTGAATCCACAATATTCCCATTTATCGGGCTGCCAGCAGTGCCAGGGCAGGGAGTTAAGACTGGGGCTCTCTCCCAAGGGATGCTGCAGATGCACTCAGCAGGAGCTGCGCCTCCTGCCAGGGCTTGGCTCTGCTGGAATACTCAGGAAATCCTTCGTGGAAGCCTCGGAGTTGGGATGGATTTGGGATGATGACATAGAATATCCCGCCTGCTGCTCCATCGGTGTGTATCCCTGAGTAAGGCCTTCCAGGGGCTTCCTAATTTTATATAAATAGCTAAATGTTCTATATAAACTGCTAAATATTCTATATAAATAGCTAAATATTCTATATAAATAGCTAAATAGTCTATATAAACTGCTAAATATTCTCTATAAATAGCTAAATGTTCTATATAAATAGCTAAATAGTCTATATAAACTGCTAAATATTCTCTATAAACTGCTCAATATTCTCTATAAACTGCTAAATATTCTCTATAGGCTGCTAAATAAGATAGGAAAAGATGAGTGGAATTACCTCAACTGAAATTAAACTTTCGTCATGTTTTCCTTTTATGTCTTTTATTTGTTTAATGGGAATTATTGCTATGTTTTAGCAAATTCTTGGTGCGTTCTATTTAAATTTGAGGGTGGTTTTTTTCATTCTCTTCCTCTGCAAGTGCTTTTAATAGAATTCCATAAATTCCTGTCGTGGAATTCTGCCTGCAATTACTCCCTATCGGTCAAGCCCGAGCTTTTGTGTGTCTCTGCTTTCATCTGCTGAGCTGCTGTGCAGACGAGTTATGACTCTCAGGCAGGTGCCTGACTCGCTGTGGGATGATCCCTGTGGATACTGGAGGGATTTGGCTGGAAAAATGGGAAGGGAAATATTTCAGCAGGTTGCGGAATTCCTGGGGTTAGCCCCGAGGAGGGAGTTTCCCTCATCAGGGATGTACCGTGCTGAAAGAAAGTATAAAACCAGATTAGCAGAGGGAATTATTTGGATTCAGGACTGGTTTGTAGTGCAGGGAATAAAATGACTCTGGAAAAATGGAACTCATGGAAGGAGGGTGTTTTCCTGGCGTTTTATATCCAGAAATGCTGCAGGCTGCACACTCCTAATCTTGCCTAATTCTGAGCGTATTAAATGTGGTTTTTAAGTGACCTGGGGCAATTAAAAAAAAAATCCTCAAAAATATCTTTTCTCAGGAAATTTAATGAACTGCTGCTCTTAGTCTTTGTTAATTAATTCATCTATTTACTTACTGATTACGTTCTCCTCCCTGAATAGTTGGAAATTTTTCACTCCAGCCCCTGTTCCCTTTCACTGTCAGCATTCCTTTATCGAGGCTGAGATTTCCAGCTGGAGTCACCTCGCGGTGTGAGCCCAGTGTTTTCCAGCTCTGCTCCTGGAGTGCAGTCGGGGTGATTGCAGCTCACTGTCCTTCTGTGCCACCAAATTCACGCTCCCATGACGGAAATCAGGAATTCTGGGGTCTGGCTGGTGGAGGGAAGGGCTTGACAAGCTCAGTTCTGGAGTTTAATCAGCTGTAGGATGGATTTTTAAAGTAAATATTGTGTGTCTGGAAGATAAGGTGAAGTTAGGCTGTAAATATCTGCTGCAAGGTCACCTGAAAATGAGGTTGGAAGGAAGGAGAAGGAAAATCAAACCAAAATATTCTTCATTTAAACCCCCGGATTTCTCTCTGCCAGCTCCTGCAGCTTTTAATTTATTTGTTCTTTCGCATCCACAAATTTTTGAATAAACGAAGCAAATTCCACCAGGTTCGTTTTCAGATGTTATTTGTGAGGAATTGAATAAAACCTAGTTTGGGCAGATGTGCATCAGCAGTGTCCCCAAAGAGCCCTGGTGCGACAGGGAACAATGGCTCTTGTCCCCAGAAGAATGGGAGCCCTTGATGAAATTTGAGCATCTCAAGACCTCGCTCTGTGCATCTGCTGCTCAAGTCATGGGGTCTCGTGGGCTTTCCTGGCCAGAATCCCAAGGGGCAGCACTTTAATTCCACATGCCAAATATTGATTTCATAGGTGCTGTGCACATGCAGTTTATTTAGAGTCGATTTTTGTATATGTATAAATGATACTTGATTGAGTGTCCCCACGTAAGGCTTGTGGTAAACCTAAACATATGAAATAAAACAAACCATTTGAACTCCTAGATTTTTTTTAGATTTTTTTTTTACATATTACTGTGTTTTTATGACCCATTTGGCCTATTCTGTGGTGTTGTTGTTATGTATATTTAAATATTTAGAGGGGTTGAATTTATTTTTGCACGTTTTATTTTTGCCACGTCGACCGAGCTCTTTGTTTTTGTGCATGACCAGGCTTTCCCAACCTTCGATATTTCGCCGAAGGGAATTTGTTTTCCTAGGATTCTCATGTTCACATAACAAGATTCTAAAGCCAAACCAGTGCAGGGCTGGATTTCATAGAAATCCCGCCTGGTTTTAGGGCTCTCCTTCTTCCCAGACGTACATTTGGGGCTAAACTGCCGAGGAAGCAGATGCCAGTCTGCAGATATTAAGAGTTAATATCTCTTGAGATGTGTTCATGCTCTTAAGGAGCTTCCAGCCCTCGGAGAGGCTCCTCTCCAGGAAGATCCAAGGGGCCGGCGAGGGCGGTGCCGGCGCGGAGCGGCGCTGGAGGAGAGGGTGAGCGTGGGGTTGGGATCTGGCTTTGGGAGCCATCCATAAATATCAGAATTGGACCCTTGGGATAGTGGCTGGGATTTTGTGGAGGTTTTTTTCCGAGGAGGTTATTTGGTGGAGAAGAGTTTTTTGGGGTATCCGCGGAGGTGGAAACGAGGAGTGGTTTGTGAGGAGTGAAAATGTTGTGGATGCCTCGCATCCCAAGGAAAGGTTAAGTGGCCTTGTCGTCCTCATTTTACCTCCTGTCTCTGCTGGATGATGAGTGTGTGTCCATCTGTGGATAAATATCCAAAAAAATGCATCTAAAATAACTATTTTATACATCTAAAATATCTATTTTATATAACTCTATAAAATATGCACACAAATATGAAGACTTCCATATTTGTCAGTTGGCCTTCAAGGATTGAGAAGGTTTTAAAGTTGTTTTATCAGCTGCAGTTTAAGTACGGAAGTTTCGCTGCTATTAAATTATTTTTGCCTTGTATCTACCAAGCCACGCACTATTTAAACATTTAATAGAGTACAAAGCTTTTCTGGGGGAGTTTACAATGTTTTAAAAATTAATATAATTATTTTCTTACTTTTCCCCAGATAACAGAGACTTTAAACGGCTTCTACCTCGGTTTTAGATCTGATATTCAAGTGGGAAAAAGGGGAAAACGTTTTTTTCAGTGGTTTCTGTCCTCAGGAGTGTTTTGTTGTGGAAGTGTTTTATGGAGCAAATTTTAATTGAGGCAACCTAGAGTGTTGTTAAATGAATGAATATTTACCTGCTTCGAGTTTTATACACGCTAAAATATTTTATCTGGAAATCACATTTGGTGTTGGTTGGGTTGGTGTTCAGACAACAAGGCCTTGGCTTTCTGGAACTGGCAAAATAAAAACCTTGAGCAGGACCCAGTTTAACAACAAATTCCTAGGAACATTCCTGGTTCCAAAAACACCACGAGCCCCATGTCTGAGGAAGCTGCTTTTTACAACTTTGGGTTTGTAATTTGATTTTCTTCCCATGACTGGGACACCTGAAAGTTTTATCTCTTTCTTTCTCTGTTGGATTTTAGGATTTTTTTGGGGTTGGGTTTTTTGGTGTCCAGTGAGGTACTGAGGGAAGTGCAGGGTTTCCTTGGCTGAGGCAGCTGGAGGATGTTCCCATCATGGGATGTTCATTAACTTCCCAGCCTTCACGTCCAGCCTGGCCAAACTCCCTGACGGATCCAAGTGAGAAGTTGTGTAACTTGGCAAAATCCTCCTTTCCTTAGGAAACCGTACTGAAAACGGGATCTGAAGGGATGAAAAAGGAAAAAATAAGCAACACCACAGGCTGGATCCAGTTGCTTTTTCTCCCTGTCTCCAGTGAAAGGGGACTGGGGGAACCATGGGGTGGGATTTGGCGGTGGGATTTGAGGTGGGAAACCCCCGTAGATGGAGCTGGACGTTGTTTCTCCACTCACCTTGAAAGTCTGCTGGCAGTAAAACTTTTTAGCACTTCTAATAATTGAAAAGTCCTGATTTCCTCAGAGGAATTAAATGCCTTTTAGTGGATTAGTTTGAATCACATCCACTAAGAGCTTGATCATCTGCCAGCCCCGAGAGTTGGGCCAAAGCTTTGTAAATTAATGAGCTCAAGGTGATTAGGACAGGTTGGGTGCTTTGGACCGTGCACCAAATTGTCCCTGTGCAAGGTGTGGAGCTCTGGGCATCTGTCTTTTCTGTTTCCCATTTTCTTTGGAATTCCTTGGCTTGGAGGGGTTTTTGGGAGGGGGTTTTCCTGGCTTGGCTGCCAAAAACGTGAAGGGAAGCGTGTGACGCCGCATGAAAATTACGTTGAGGTTCCAAAAGCAGGAGCACCATTATAGCCATACTTCTTGCTGTGATAACTCCAATTCCAGTCTCAAACCAAAGTTATTTAGCCTTGTGTCCAGGATCCATCCACAGGACGTTTTTTGGGATGATGGAACACCTGAAACCTCTATGGCAAGGGGTTTTTAAGTCTTGCAGCAACGTTTTCGTGTGGCTTTCGTGAATGGAAAAATGTCTTGGGACAAATACGTTGGTACATCTTTATATGAAGTGTGGGGTTTCCCCAGAGTTTTGTGGACACCAGAACATCTTCCCAATGGATTCTTGGCTCGGAGTCAAGGAGAGGAACTGAGCTTTTATTACCCAACAAGGCAAGCTGTGAGGATGCCTTTAGCACACAGATTAACTGTAGATTGCTTTTTTTAAATGTGGTAACTTTCAGTAAAATGTGGCTTTTCTTGGAGGCAGGGAAGACTCTGGAGTTTCATAAACTCTCAGGTGATAGAAGAATGAAAAGTGTGCACCGCACACCCAAATTCCTGCTGCTATTTGGGGCCCCAAGGACAGTTTGAAGCATTTGAGAGTGGAGGCCTCATTCCCGAGGGTGATCCCACACCTGCCTGAGGGTTTGCACCCTGAATCTTCAGGAAATGAGAGCGATTCCAAATAACTGAGTTTAGTTTTGTCCCATTTGGTTGAAAAATCCTGATAATTGTGTTCGTTGATCCCAGTGTTATCTTCAGTTTTTCTCTCTGACCAACATCCATGGAGGGGATTGGAATTAGATAATCCCTTCCAACCCAAACCATTCCATAATTCATATTATAATGGCTTTTCCAAGGAATTTTTCCCTCACAGTCCTCTTCTTCCCATGTTTGTCTGAGCACGGTTTATGTTGCTGGGTATCAGAAGCTTTCTCGAGGGAGGATTATTTTCAAGGTGATCTGTCCTGAAAAGGTTCCATGTGCTTCCAGCAGCTGTCAGCAGGATCTGGCAGGGCCGGGCCAACGCTCTTGGATCTGTCTGAGCTCTGTCCGTTTGTTGGATTTTTCACATTATTTTTAAGTGTTTCAGGTAAGAATTTAATATAAGCTCGTTCTTTTCAAAACCAAAAGTTCAGCAGCTCACCTGACTGGATAATACAGCACTGCCTGAATTTGTTTTGGGTCTCTGACGTGTGAAATTAAGCACTGAGGTTGCTTAAAGAAAACGTCACCGTCACCAGGTCTTTCGCTGCTGGTGGTGAGAGAGAAATCTCCCGAGTCCAGCCCTTCATGGGTGGAACCTTCCGTGGCCAGTCCTGAGGGTAACGGGGTGAGAATTTGGACTCTCACTCAGGTGGGAACTCTGCCCCACTCAGGTGAGACCCCACCTGCAGAGCTGCCTCCAGCTCTGGGTCCAACATCAGAAGCTGCTGGAGCAGGTCCAGAGAAGGCCACGGAGCTACTCCAAGGGCTGGAACCCCTCTGGAGCCAGGCTGGGAGAGCTGGGGGTGCTCACCTGGAGAAGAGAAGGCTCCAGGGAGAGCTCAGAGCCCCTTGCAGGGCCTAAAGGGGCTCCAGGAGAGCTGGAGACGGACTGGGGACAAGGCATGGAGGGACAGGACACAGGGAATGGCTTCCCACTGCCAGAGGGCAGGGCTGGATGGGATACTGGGAAGGAATTCCTGGCTGGGAGGGTGGGGAGGGGCTGGGATGGAATTCCCAGAGCAGCTGTGGCTGCCCCTGGATCCCTGGAAATGTCCAAGGCCAGGTTGGACACTGGGGCTTGGAGCCCCCTGGGATAGTGGGAGGTGTCCCTGCCATGGAACTGGATGATCCATAGGGCCCTTCCATCCCAAACCATCCCATGGTAACAGAGTCCATTGTGTCCCCAGCTGTGGATTGAAGCTGCATCTTCCACCCCGTTCCGTGTGCTCCACGTTTGGGAAACGAGCGCCTCGTTGGGAATATCCATGCAGGGAGATCTGAGCTGGGAGCTTCTGCCAGAACCTCTCTGTGTCTCTGCCCTGATTTAAACAGAGACACATCCCAGAAGAGCCCACACTGGATTTGAGCTCCGTGCGTGCGGGAGCTGATGGTGCGATAAGATGGGAGCTGTGCCTGAAGCTGGACATTGAGATTCCTGTTAAACCCTCAGGGTAGCGTTGGAAAAATGCTCTTTTGTTCCCAGTTTTGCACAGGAAGCTCATTTTGGCTTCTTTTAATATCACAGCTCGAGCTGGCAGGGAGTCAGAACTTCAGCTCCATGACCTCATATCTCTGGCACAGAGTGTGGCTTGGAGCTCCACACACCAGCCCCTGATAATAAATCAAAAATGTGAAATATCTGCGAGTTTGTCATAACAGGAGAAGCCTGTACAGCACATTTTTTATTTCTTCTCTTCCGCTCTGGGAAGAAAAATGAATTTTTCTGAGCTGTGATTGGGATTCTAGAGGATGAGCAAGCCTGGGGGGGAAGTTCTGGGTTTTGCTCTGTCCCCTCTGTGGCTGTTGGGGCTGAAAATCCACCTGATCTCCCAGAGCTGTGCCTCCACCTGGGCTGGGATCTGCTGGTTTATCAGGGAATTGTAGCCATGAGGGGTGAGCGTGCTGCCAGTTACACTGAAACACCCCCATAAATCTAGGGAGGGATCTTAAAGCTCATGCCATCCCACCCCCTGCCATGGCCAGGGACACCTTCCACTATCTCAGGTTTCCCCGAGCCACATCCAACCCACCCAAACCATTCCATGATTCCCTGATTTTATATTATTAGATGAATTATAATATTTAAACACAGAATAATTGTAATAACGTGAGCTTGGAATCTTACTTTATTTTTATTGTTTTACTTCTGGTATTTTTAAATTATTATTTACTGAAAGACTCTAGAGCAAAGACTTAAACCATTGATTATTTTCTGTTCTGAGGCAAACAATTTTCATGGCAACTCTATGCAAAATTTTAGGATTCAAAATGTGCAGGTGTGGAAGAAACAAATTCCCTGTGGAGGGATGAGATAATTTCCTGCTTGCCTGTTAATTCTGCTGCACAGAGGAGAAGGCCTGGATTATAAATACAAAACCAAACTGTTCAAACTTCTGGTTTTAATTCTTTAAAATTTATTTCTCTGACATTTTTACCGGGAGCAATGCTTTTTGTCAGGTGATTCTGGTAAACGAAGAAAGAGCAGACACCTGAGCAGAGGTGGGAAACTAATTAATTCCCTAATTAATTCCTGGTGCTTCTCCCACTGCTGGGTGACTTTTTAAGGAGCTCAAGGAGAGCTTCTTCCCTGGTTTGGTCCTGCTCACCTTATCCTGCTGCTGTGGAGCTCTTTGGTTCCCTCTCCTCTACAGAAAGGTACATTTTAAAATCACTTTTTGATTTGTGAAGGGTTTTTATGGAGAAGATGAGGGATGTGGATGACAAAGGAATGATTTGCTGGTGGCACTGGGAGTTGGGACTGCTCTGGTTGGGCTCCGGTGCTTGGGAGCCCAAATTAATTTTGTTGGGATTTAGGAATTGTGGTGCTTGGAGTTGAGACCCCCAACTAAGAGCTTATGTGTAGGGCTACGCTGGGTGTAGGAGGGGCCAGGTTTGGGTGGATTCCAAGCTTTCTGCAGGATCAGGGTCCTGTGGGAGCTGGTCCTGCTCAGCCTTTGCAGGAGGATGCTGCTCTCCCCACTCAGGGCCTCAGTGTCCTTGTGGAACTGGGATTTGAGGTCAGTGGGAGCTTTCCTGCTGATTTAAAGGAAAGCAGAGCAGGGGAAGTGTCTGCTCCCGGGAATTTCTGGTTTCCACGTGGTTTTGGAGTCATTTATGTTGAAATACGTTAGCAAACCTTCCTGACTTTCACTGGGCAGCCTGTGCCAGGGCCTCACCACCCTCACAGGGGAGGATCTATTCCCAATGTCACATCTAGTCCCAGTATCCCATCTCTTCCCAATATCCCATCTATCCCTGCTCTCTCTCAGTTTAAAGCCAAAAGCTGTGACAGCTTCAGATCCCTGGCAGTGTCCCAGGCCAGGCTGGACGGGGTTTGGAGCAGCCTGGGACAGTGGGAAGTGTCCCTGCCCATGGCAAGGGTGGAATGGGATGAGCTTTAAGGTCCCTTCCAACCCAAACCATTCCATGATTCTCTGATTTTACATTATTATATGAATTATAATATTAAAATACAGGATAATTGTAATAATATATGATTAGGTATAATAATAAATGATAATATTTTCCTATATAATCATGCAACCAGCACTGACACACTGGCATGAGCCATCTCCAGGCCTTCATTTCCAAGTGTGATCAGAGCTGACCTCACTCCTGAGCTGGCTGGAAGTGCTTGCAGAAAGAAGAAAAATAAGAAAATTTCTTTTTAAACATATCTTTCTTCCCTTATTAGCTTAAGATATTTACATAGTTAGACATCATGGAAATTAAATCAGTGTTTCAGTGCCCAAAACTCTGTCTGTTGTTGAGCCTGGCCATTGATATTGTCAAGTCATCTATATTTTATCTGTAATATCCTTGGAAAGGCCATCATTCCCTGAAGGAACCTTGACCTGATTGATTTTTGCATGAGGCCTCAGTGACATATAAAAAAAATTAATTTAAATAGTGGCGTGAAAAATAATTTGGGATTCCTTTTATCACACCTGTTCCCACGTATCCTTCGGACCAGTGGGATTTTTGAATTTCCAGCCCATTTTTTAGTTAGCCTGTTGGCTTCAGGGAGTAAATTTCCATCAGACTTTAATCTAGGCTGATTTAATTTAATTATTTTTCTTTCCTATAGTGTTCTGGACTGGCCAGGTTGTACTCTCAGATCTATTTTGCATGGGCTGTGCTGATCCAGGGACAATCCTTTGGTATTCCCAAGGCTCCTTCACCCTTCTGGAGGTGGTTTCTCAATTATTAGGGAGCCTAAAAATAAATATAATAAAATATAATTATGTCAGCCTAGTGCTTGAAGTGGAAATCAAACTACAAATCTTTGGTTCAAATATTTTAAATTTAAACGGGTTTTATTGTGTCTTAAATATTCCTTTGTGTTTGTTGTGGTAAAATATTGAAGTGCTTTCCTTCATATGGAAATATATATCAAAATATGGATATATATCTATCAAAATATATCAAAATATGGAATGGCTTTCCTGGAAGCCTCATTTTTCCCAAGGAAAAGCCAGGAAGAGGTGCTCCCAGAGGGTTGTTATTTATGATGGTATTTACTCACTGTCAGCACGGAAATAATTGGCAGAAAAGGTCAATTTGAGAGGAAATTAGCAGCTGAAAATCGGTGTATTTTCAACATTTCCCTGGTCAGACGCGAGTTCCTCAACGAATTTGGGGTAGGACTGAGCGTGGAGATCGGATCTGATAAAAACCACTAAATCACAGGGAAAATGTCAGCGGTGACACAACGAGAGTTACGGATCGTGGCCTGTGGGATTCCGGGTGATTCATGAGGGAAAATGAAACAACAGTGAAATCAGGGGGGCACCTTTTGAAAAGCCTTCGTGCTTTTAGCATGTTCTGGAGGTGAGTGCTTGAGGCGGATGAGTTGGAGCATGATTTTGAGGGATTCTTCATGCGAGATAACATCTCTGGGCTGGCAGACTCCTGAATTACTGGTGATATTCCAAAAAAAACCCTGGGAAAGTGGACTTGGTAATGCCAAGGGGATGAGGCGTTCGGATCTAGTAGGAGGCAGGGCAGATGAAGAGAGGTTTAAAGTTTAATTAACACCAGGGAGGGGTTAGGTTTTAGTTGATGTGCTACAAAAACCTTCTGTGTTTTCCCCAGTCGGTTATGGGGTGAGGTATAAAGGGATGTGGTTCTTCCAGGGCCTAAAGGGGCTCCAGGAGAGATGGAGAGGGAATTTGGGTAAAGGATGGAGGGACAGGACACAGGTAATGGCTTCCTGCTGCCAGAGGGCAGGGATGGATGGGATACTGGGAAGGAATTGCTCCCTGGGAGGGTGGGGAGGGGCTGGGATGGAATTCCCAGAGAAGCTGTGGCTGCCCCTGGATCTCTGGAAGTGTCCCAGGCCAGGTGGGAGCAGGCTGGGATAGTGGGAGGTGTCCCTGCCCATGGCAGGGGGTGGAATGGGATGGGCTTTAAGGTCCCTCCAACCCAAACCAGTCTGAGATTCCATAAAAATTGGTCAAAGCACATGGGTTTCTCTCCATCCCGGACATCCCATTCCCTTCCCACCTCAGCTCCTGTTCCCTTTCCCTGCTGATCTCAGGCAATGTCCAGCCCTTTGTCCCGGCTCATGGGTGTGGTTATTGTGCTTCACTCCCCTGACGTTTTTATTTTTATTTTTTTAATTTTATTTTTATTTTTACATGACCCAAACCAGGCTTTTCCTTTCTTGATGGACGCTTCGTGATGGCCCCGTGACCCTCAGGACTTATCTCATTCCTGGACGATCCTCAACGATCTTCCCACCCCTTTCCATCTGAGCCCATTTTTAGGAAGTATTATCCATGCCAGCATTATTTCTGCCACAAGACAGAAATATTCTGCTTATTGTGAATACAATGCTGTTATTTTTGGAAAAATTTCCACTATCCAGGCACTGTAGTTTCAGGAAAATTCACTTTTTTTTATCCTTGAGCACTGTTGTTATTTGCAGTTAACCCTGAATCAACACAGTGAATAATCCGTGAGCTCCAGGGAATTATTTCTGCCGGGTTGAAGCAACAATTGGATGGAAAAAAAAAAAAAACAAACAGAAAAAACCCCCTAAAAACCCCCCAAAATAACAGAAAAAACAACAACATAAAAGTCCTTTTCTGATTCAAAATTATACGTTGCTTAAAAATTATAAGGTTTGTTTTGGGGTGAAATCTGTGAGGATGAGAGCCTGGTTTTCTTAGGCAGAACTGTTCAGTAGCTTGATTTGTTTTATTTATTATATAAATATTTATTAAATTATCTATTTACTCTCACTAAAAATAAATTTATGCCTCAGCTTTCTGACCTGTAGGCAGACAATTATGGATCACGGGAGTATTTTCCTGTTTAACTGTGGAATATAACAGGATTTTTCGTTGTAATATTGTGTTGTGCCCATACTTATGTGATAAATTCACTTTAAAATTGATTGACAGTGTTTATCTAGGAGTGAAATGCAGGAGGGTGAAGAACTTGTGTAAAAACTGAATGAAAAATTAAATATACGAGGAAATGGGGGCTGGGGAATGAAATGTCCTGGAGTTTATTCCTGGAGTTTTCTCTGCAGTTAATTCGCTTTACGAACAGTTTCCTCCAAACCGAACTTGGAGCAGCAAAATTGCTCATTTTAGCTTCAGAAAGATGAATTAAAATTAAAATTAATTCAGTTACTCAGAGCATTTTGTCCATCAGTAAATTTTAATGCCATTAAAAAAAAAGTGACTTTCTGCACAAGCCAAGGGTAGAGAATTTTCTGTAGGAAGGCACCTACACTGCTCAGCTTCCCAGGACTTTTGTGTGACAAAAACCAGGGAGAAATCCAAAATTTCCATCTCAGGAATATTCGCTGAGAGCCCTCATTGTGGTGTTGGAAGTTTGAAACCATCCTGGGAGTGGTGGCTAAAATGGGGATGGTATTTTACATCGTGCTGGGGATGGGTTTTCTCTTAATTAGCCCTTTTTTTCATCAATGAGATGAAAAAAAAAAGGAATTAAATGGCTTTTTCTGAGAGGAAAAGTGGCAATTAATTGGTCGTTGAATTCAAATAACACTGGAAATTCTTATGGAGCAGAGGGTTTGTTTTGGGTTCTGCCGGGTTTTGTTTTCCTGGAAAAACTAATGAAAATCATCATGAATTAAGGATTTGTTTACTCCATGGATTAACCAGACAGCTGAAAGAACATTAGTTGGTCATTGCTCATTTGGGTTTGTTTCATATTATTTAATGATATGTAGCTTTTCTCATTTATACCGAATAAAATACGCATTAAAACTGGAGAGGGATTTGAGTAAAGCTTTTGGAGGAAAATATTTGAATTTTGGTGCCACAGGACTGAAAATATGAAATCAGATTAATTTTGCTCTTTAAATATAACTAATTATGGCAATTTCTGCAGAGAGATTTATGACAAAATCTGCTACAGCCCTTATGGAGCAAAGGGTGGCAGCAGAAATAATAAAATAGAACAAGAAAATCTTATTTATTTTGATGTAGAAATCTGACTCAGATAAATCTGGACTCGCACAAACGTGAGCTACTTTATCAAGAGAAAAATGAGAACGAGGTACTTATCTAGGTTATCCTTGTACGAGGCTCTGGTCGTTGGTCAATAAATTTTACGGAGGTGTCAGAATTGTACAGCTGGGAATGGCCCAGCCATTCCCAATTCTCAGTTATTCCCCTGGTGCTGCCAGGTGGTGTGGCATCTTCTTCCAGCCTGGTTTGAGATGTGCTCTTCGGAAATGAGGAAAGCAGATGTGTTGTCCTCCTGCGTGTCCTGGATTTTTGGTGCCTCGTGCCAACGGGAATTCACGTGCGGGTCGGGAAATAAAAATTAGGATGAACTCTGGCTGAACTGCCAGGGGAAGGGAGCCCTTCCACGGGCTCATCCCTCCATGTTCAGGGCTGGGAAAATGACACATGGTGTTCATTAACTGCTACATGCATATATTTAATTATTTGGGGAAAAAGCATGGCATTACAGCAGGAATTGGGAAAACCAGGGGGTTCGTCGATATCTCGTAACCAAGGAGCGGCAAGGAATAACAACGGCACAATCAGTGATGGGGCAAAACACTTCTCAGAGAGGAAAAAGCCGAAATTTGGGCTGAGTTCATAACAATAAAACCTCGTTGGCGCGAGGTGACGTCGGCGGGGCCGAGCCCCGGCGTTGCACAGAGCTCGTTCCGGGCGGCCGCCGCGGGGTCGGGCCTCGGTGCCTAATCTAGCGTGGCAAATGTGCGAGGTGATGTCCCGGAGGAACTGTCACAAATCCTGCTGGAGAGGCATCGGGAGAGCAGGGACACAATGGTGCAGATTGATGTCTGGCTTTATTAAAGCACAGTTTGGCGCAGGAGGGACAAACTCCTTCTTTCATGTCCCCGGCAGCCTCTAATCAACGAGTTTCTTATCAATACTTTTGGCGCAAAAATACCAAATGCAGAATTGCAGGGAAATGGGGAAAAAAAGTCCTTTGGAGGTGCCCTTTTCACCAATTAGATTTTGAGATGCCACTGAGCTGGGTTTTAATTTGGCCTGAGCACGCTTGGTTAATTGGGTAGAGCTCATTTTTGTAATCAGGAGGGTTCGGAGCTTTGGTGCTCTGCTTTGGTCTCCCCCCAATTATTCCCTGTAACAGTCTCCTTTCACAGCCAGAGCCAGATCCTGCCCATTGAAAAGCGATGGGATTGTTTGGGGGCCTATTTTCCACACCATCCCAACAACCCTCCCTTGTAATTTTTTACCACTTGAAATATTTGTTGCTGTAGCACAAATAAACTGCTCCAGGAGTTTAGCCAGGATGACCTTGGGCTCGGTGGCTGTTCGTTTGATCCTTTAAAAATACTGGTGATCCTCCTGTTCCCAAGGTTGTCCCAATTTTCTCGACGTAACATGAATTTAACCTTAAAAACTCATCCCATTCTGTTAAAAATGCTGCTTCTGTGTACCTGCCAAGCTGGAATGTGGACTAGGAAAGTATTTTCTTGATGGGTTTCATGTCGTGGTTGCAGCTTAGATAATTTTCTGGCTCTTGTCATGAACATGGAATATGTTCTCCTGGGTTTTTTAATTTCCCTTGTTTCTTTGGCATTGTTTTGGCTGCGCTTTATTTGGTCACACTGCACAATTATTTCCCTTTTTCCCAGTAACAGGGATGCTCTTGCTTGACTTAAATCAAAGTAGGAAAGGTGGGCCAGGATGATCCCAATCGCTGTTTCCACACGGAGCTTCACCAAAATTTGATTTTGTGCATAGACTCCGTTCCTTGGGACTTCATTTTGCTCTTCGCCAGGAAAAATTCACCACCCTGCCCCCTGCCAGTGCTGTCACCAACCCTGGACCAGCAGTCACAGCCTCCCTGTCCTGAAATTCCTTCCCTGGCTGTTCTCCTTCCTCATTTTGCCACGGGATTTTCCTGAGGAGCAGGAAGGGAAAGTGTAATCCACAGCATCTCTGCCTTGGGAAGAGGAGCCTTTTCAGTTGTCCCTGTGAACTTAAATATTTATTTAGGGAATAATTTAACCCCCTTCCCCTTGGCCATTGGAACTCAGGGATTGGGGGTTTTTGCTTCTTATTAGCAGGAAAATCCCAGGATTTCTGTGCTCACGCATGGTTTCCTTACGCTGTCTGTGTGGAGCCGGGCTGTCTGGGGGCTCCCCATGCATTGAGGTCAGCCCGTGTGCTGAGGGGCTTCCAGAATTCCCAAACTGAGCTAAATCCTGATTTTCCACATCCCCCCAGCTCGCTGCCCTTGCTGCCTCTATTGCAGGCCATGCAAAACCCCAGGAACAGGTCTTGAAATGATTTATTGGATCATCCATGCCTGTCTTCCTGCTGATTCAGAGGTGTTAGTGGTCACGGGTTTGGATATTCCGTGTAATTTAAAGAAAGGAAAAGTGGTGTCCCTGCACCACATTCATGGAGTAAAACGGGAGCGAATTATGTCTAACTTGGAATATTTCACCTGCTCACCTTGACAATTAATTTGCAGAAATTGTATTTTCTTAGATCATGGCCTGGCTGAATTTTAAATTCCCTTTTTCTCCCAGTCCTTAATGCCAAATATTAAGTGTCTTAAATATTCCAGTAAAATATATTTATTCCATCCCTGTGTTTATCTGAAGCCAAACTATCTTGAGGATGAATAGAAGTGACATTTTACCCCAGATCATTACAAGATGAGGGACCTCAGAAAAGTTTTGCTGGCGGGACTGAAAATATGAGTGATTCAGGTTGAAAACAGGAGCCAAGTGCTGCCTGGAAAATAATCTTGGAATCACATCCTGTTACAGCTTAAATTGCATCCGAGGGAAGGCGGCGTGAGAGGGAACATATTGTCCCCCCCTTCACTTCCCCAGGTCAGGGGCTTTTAGCTCAATGAACTCCAGGCTTTGTAATTAGCAGCAAGGCGATTAGATGGGCCACGTTCCTGGGAGTAATTAGTGCACTAATTGTGTTTGATTGTTTAATTACTCTTGCTTACTGTAATTGAGGAGAGGCAGCGAACCCCTCTGCAAGAGCTCCGAGAGGTTCCTTGGATACAAGAGCTTTGCCACATCCCATTTTGTGGGGAGGGCGACACACATTTAACCATTCCTGGGGTGAAACTGCTGAGAAAATCCCCTAAATGGCACGTGGAAAAAAGCTGGATTTGGAAGGAATTCATAAGAATTCCAGTTTTTTTTCCATAACTTTTTCACATGTGTGGTGGGAACCAAAAGAAATAAATAGGATAAATGAAAAAAGGTTGAGCAGGATAAAGGAGAAGGCGGGGGAAAGGCAATTAGAGCTGGAGAAGTTGCAAATGGTCCCCGAGAGTGTTGTCTGGGATCCGGCACAGCTGCCAGATGGAAAACGTTCCATTGCCATTCCGATTTGTCCTTGGACAGTGATGACACAAGCAGAGAGCCGGGTTTGGATTTGGAAGCTGGAGGGAGAAGAAAACTAATCCAAATATTGTAAATTCAGCCATGGAAAGTCCAACCAGTAGCTTTGTGTGAGCTGGAAGGAAGGCGGGCGGAAAATCCGCAGAGTTATTTGGGAAAGTCGCGTTGGGGTGGTGCATGAGGTGGAATTCCTGGAGGGAAGACTCTGCCTCCAGGAACAGCTCTTCCAGCCTCGTCAGGCTGCTCGGAGCTCCCGTGGCTTCATTTCCCACTGAGGAATAATCATCCTAAGGCAGTGGAAGGATGGCCTGGCTGACCCTGCACAGCAGAATTCGCGGGAGCGGGCGGCTGGTGCTGAGGCCTTGCCAGTTTCTCACAGATGGTGCTGCCCGGCCATGCTGTGATCGCTGCTTTAGGGCTCAGAAAGTCTCCTGCCCGCTGAGAGGGAACTTTTCCTGGCTTTTCTGCCTTGTTTCACCCAAGGAAGAGTTGATTTAGGGAGCTCTGAGATGGAGGCCCTTCCAAGGGGAAGGATAAGAGGAAATGCCAGGATGAAATTGGTGGGAACCTTGTAGGAACTTGGAGGTGTGGCCCAGACAGTGAGGAGGAGAAGCAGGAGGAAGGTTGAGATGAGGTGTCAGCAGAATTATCAACCTCCTGGGTGACCAGGCAATTCCTACTGCGTTAAAAATCCAGGGAGAGCAGGGAAATGCTCCACCTCCCATGGGAACAAGGCAGGGGGCACGGAACACCACAACCTGTGCCATACTTGCGTGAGGAGAACCACAGAAATACCCGTGAATCAGGAATTCCTTCCTGCCTGGCTTTGGCTGAGTGTTTGTATGGGAAGATTTGGTGTCTGACTCCTATTTTTTCCCCTTTTTTCCTCCTGGAATGGTGTTTTTACCGCAACCTTGCAGCTGGCAGTGGCCCAGCTCGTGGGTTTGGTCATGGTCAGCCAGCTGAGCTTGAGAGTGACAGGAGGAACAAAGCCATCCTTAAAAATAACTGTCTCCTCCATCAACACTTCTCCCCTAAAACCAGAGCTCTGATATCCGGCCTCCGCTCCAGCGCTTCCCGGGGGGATTGGGGACCTTCCATTGTCCCCAGCGCTGGTGCCAACGAGGATGAGATGTCACCTCCCTAATGAGATCTGACAAATGGGCAACCGGGCTGCTGCTCGGGGCCTCGAATGGTTCATTTCCAACGCGCCGTGGCGGGGCAAAGGGCAGGCCGGAGCAATCCCGCTGCGGAGCGGGAATGGGAACGCCTTCCCGCCTCCGAGGTGCCGCTGGAGCTGGGAAGATTGAGTTAACCGGGATTTCTGTGTCAGCGCCCAGGACCTTTCACAAACAGGCTGCATGATCTAAATGCCGTGTGACTGTGTCCCCCCACTGCCACAGACAGCGGATTCCGAGCGGGCCGCGCCAGCTTCCGTTAGGTTGGGATGAGCACTCGGCTCTGGGAGAGGAGCCGAGGGAATTCTGAGGGAAAAAATATCTGCCCGTGCCCTGTGTTTGCTCTGCCAGCAGAGGTTTAGCCCTGTAGGAGCCGATACACCACCAGTAACTCCTGAAAATGTAATTATGTACAAAGTTTGGAGGTTTTGGCTGAAAGTCGTGGGCTAAAAGTGGCTTGTGAGTGGAAGAAAAACCCTTCACACCCTTGGTGAAGCTTCTTAGGGCTTATAGGATTCCTGAAGAGAATCCATCATTGTAGAGAAATATAATTTTGTAGGATTTTGGGAACCAAACCAAATCTTTAATGAAATGTCTGCAAGTTTTAAGGCAGTGCATCCATATCTATGTATCTATATTTATATCTCCTTCCTTACGTTTTATTTTTATGTGTGAGTGCAACACCAGAGAAAATGAGCGTGCTGAACGCTGAATTAATATATAATTAATTGAATATTTAATATATCATTAGCAGATATTAACTGAATTATTAAGTATTCTATGTTACTTTTATTCAAAGTATTTTTTGCCACTCCTCTCTGTGAAATATCATCATTACCTTAAACATCACCGAATATTTGCTCCCCATTGAAGAACAGAACTATGTGTACCCCTGTGTTCCTACTCAAAATATTCATGGAATATTAAATATTTGGATTTCTGGCACTGGGTATTTCCACGTTTGCAAAAATTCCTGGTTTTACCCTACCTGTGTGTATGGAATGAGCAGGTAGCACGTGCTCATGGTGACAAATGGTGACAGTGATGGTGGCGAGTGTTTGCTCCATAAAGACTTTCCACTCCCCTAAATTCCACAGTTTAAAATATTGGCCCTGCTTGCCTTGCTCTGGATAACTTTCTAACCCAGAGGATTTTTAAATTGTAATCCTTTGCCCGTAATTAAACCTGTTTCAAACAGAAAATCGAGGTGGGGGAGTGAATTCTCTCCGTTCATTCACGGTTTCTTGCAACTCATTAGAAGCTGGCAATTAAGGTCTTTGCAATTACGAGAGGAACGACGTGAATATTTTTAGGGAGCAACTGGAGGATTTCAGCCCCTTTTCCGAATCCGATGGCTGAGTGCTGCCACACAGGATTTGGAGAGGGGCTGGATGAGCAGTCGGCCCCACAAAAGGGACACTGGGAAAACCAACGTCCCCATCTGGAAGGCTTTGATCAGTTCAGCAAAAACAAAAGCTTTTTGTGCTTCTGATGAGCAAACCCAACAAATTCTTGTCTCTTTGGGAGGAATTTCTGCTGTTATTTCGACCTTGCTGTGTTTTAACTTAAAGTATCACCGTAGTGGTTGGATTTGATGATATTGGAGGTCTTTTCCAACCTTAATGATTCCGGGATTGTTTGTCCTTTATGTTGATAATTTGTTAATCACGGGCTGCTCGTGAGAGGTGGTGCTGAACTGTGACGAGCTCCTCTTTTCGGGGTGTGAATCCTCATTTTTTGGTCCTCTAGCTCAGGATCAAATCCTCATTTTTTGTTTCTGATGATCTCACTGCAAACTGCTGATGTCTTGAAATGAAGAGTGGGGCTTGTAAAACCTGCTCTGGTGTTGTTTGGGGTAAAAAAATATTCCCAAATTCTGAATTCTCCCTCCAGATCCCACATGGAGCCGTTTCTTTCATCTCCCATGTGGTTGGGAGAGGTTTGTTTTACTTCCTGTCTGCTTCTAATCAGGATTTTGTTCTCCCCTGGCTGAGAGGGATCTATGGAGTAAATCCAATGGAAATTGGCATTTCCCTCTTCATGAGGTTAAACCAACAAAGTTTAAAGCACCGGGCTGTGCGTTATCTTTTTTTCTTCATTGTTTTTATGGATTTTACTGTGTTTTAATTAAAAAGCTGTTTGCAGATAGCAGCAGGGACAATGACAACCTTAGTGTTGCTGGTCCTGGGTGGATTCCTGCTGTGGGACCAACATTTGGAGGTGACATCCCCAACCCTGCCACATCTTTCCTGAAAAAAAAAAAAAACAACAAAAAATATTTATTAAATAATAACCACCACATAGTCAAAGCTGCTTAGGGAATATGTGGGTGTCGCTGATCTCTTGGTCCATCTGGGTGGAAAAAACTCACCCCAACTCTGTGTGTTCTGGATGGATTCCAAAGGAAACTGTCAGCTCCTGCCTGGATCAGCAGCCACGTCCTCTCGGGATTTTCCTGTCCCATTTGATTTTTTGAGGCACTTTCATAATTTCTAAGGGTTTATAATAATCTGAGCTGTGTATTTAATGAATGGTGTTTTAGCCTTGTCTGCCCCTGGATGGCTCGCCACAGCCTGGGTGCAGGGATTGGGATGGTCTCAGGAATGGTACCACAGTGGTTGTTTGGTTCTGCTTAAATTCATTCCCATCAATCAGGGACTTGGGAAAAATAATTGTTTATTAATGGCATCACAAAGGGAATAAAGCCCTTTGGAGCATGGATGAGGCAAATCCAGTGGTCACTTTGTTTGCAGCTCTGAGATGGAGGCTTTTCCAAGAGGAAATGCCAAGATAAAATCGGTAGGAACTTCATAGGATCATGGAGATGTGGCCCAGGCAGTGAGGAGGTGTCAGGAGGAAGGTGGAGATGAGGTGTCAGCAGAACCATCAACCTCTTGTGGGACCAGGCAACTTCCCACTGCGCTGGAAATCCAGGGAGATCCTTTGTCCAAGTCTTTTCCAAGGCTGTTGATGCCAAAATAGCCACAGGAGGCTCCGGGGTTGGGTTGTGGGGACGAGGTGGTGGCCAGGTCCTTGTGGGTTTGCTCTGCTCGTCTCTGCTCTCTGCTGTTTCCTCACGGAAAGAGGGATTGGGCGTTGGAATGGCTGCCCGGGGAGGTGGTGGAGTCACCACCCCTGGAGGTGTTCAAGGAAAGGCCGGATGTGGCACTCAGTGCCGTGGTTTGGGTGACAGGGTGGTGTTGGTCATGGGTTGGACTCGATGGGCTCAAAGGTCTTTTCCAGCCTGGTTAATTCTGGGATTCTGTGCTTCTGCCCAGGTGGGGATTCTCGGCCGCCGCATGAGCAGGTCCTGGCCGGGCCATGGCCTGGCCGCCGGGGCTGCTCCTGCTGCTCCTGCTGCTGTCCGGCCGCGCTCCGGCCGCGCGGAGCCGCGACTTCACCGCCAAGGACATTGTCTACCTCCACCCCTCCAGTAAGTGCCCTCCACCCTGGGACAGGGACAAGGACGAGGGAAACATCAGCCAGCGCTGAAGCTGAACAGCATGAAGCTGTTCCAGAGCATCCCAAGCCTTGATTTGCACTCAGGTTCTCACAGGAGCCCAACTCCAAAGCCATTTCCAATTATCATTTCCGTGGTCCTCAGACGCCACTGGAATATTTTCCGATAAGGCACTGGGGTGCTCTGTTTCTTTGTACCAAATTTCATCTCGTCACATGTTTCCCTTATTTTTCCCACTTCTTGAACCACAGCTGTGTTTGTTTGCTTTTGGCTCTGCCTCTAATTGGGTTTTCCATGGAATCATGGAATGATTCGGGTTGGGAGGGACCTGGTTTGTACAGTCCCCACTCTCATAGGGCCAAGTCGATGTGGAGGAAACCCCAAGTTTTTGTGGGAGGTGTCCGTGCCCATGGCAGAGGGTGGGACAAGATGAGCTTTAAGGTCCCTCCCAACCCAAACCATTCCAGGATTCCGCATAAAACCAGACCCAAAAGGGTTTAAAGGACACGTAGGGTTACAGGCAGCACCGACAGCTCCGGCCTTGATTCCGGTAACTCCTGGAGCAATGGAGTTGTGCATCTTTAGGTCTTCCCTGGACTCTCACCAGTCTGTTCTCTTTATCGGCACAAACTTACCAAGTTCCATGAGAGCAGGGTGCCTGTGGAGCTGTCTCTGCCTTCTCTCCCCACAGAAAACTCGCTGCTCCACTGGCTGGAAAATTTACATTCTGTGCGAGCAGGATGAAATTCCTGTTTTATTCCATAACCACGACCTGTCAGAGATCCAGGGTGAGATGGATTAATTTAATTAATATGTTGTCTCAGCCCCACCAGAGATGTTCCTGGGTGATTTCTTGGTCCTTAAAAGCTGAAAGGAAACAAGCAGTGAAATCCTCTTGCTTCACCTCTCATTCCCAAACATTCCCAGAGCAAGGGAAGGAGGTGAGGAGGAGGAGGAGGGAGGGTGAAGATGTGGCCTAGAGGGCTGTGGAGGTTCAATTCACTGATGTAAGCTGGTCACCATTTGGCTTCTGAGAATGTGGCAGCACCTTGAGGATGGATTGAATGTGCCCCAGAAGTGCTGCCAGGAGAGCAATTAAGGAATTAGCTCCTGGTTTGGGGAGATAAATTAGGACAGAGGCTGCTGTTCAGGGCTGGAGGTTCAGCGAAGTGGTTTTGTTCCCTGTGGGGCCATCAGCCTGCCTTCAACAGGAGCAGCTCTTTCCCTCAGTGGGACCATTCCCAGTGTTTAAATCCACCTGATATTTTGTTATCAGCACTGATAAAGCTGCAGGGTTGGATGTGAGCTCTGATTCCAAGAGAATGAGTATTCCCTGCTCCCATTAGCTCCCTTTGAAGTCAGCAGTGCCACTTTGGCTGGGTAAACACAGCTGAAACGAGTCCACAGGGACCTAAATGTGCCTCTCCTGCTGTGGGTTTTACAGGGTTTTACAAATCAGGCCCAACCTGCTGAAGCTGACAGGAAAATTTGGAGAAATTTGGATCTAAAGAGAAAAAATGTTGCTGTTTTCTCCTGAAAAGCAGCAGAGAACCAGATTAATTGGGTCATTTTAACTCCATTTTATCCATTCCTTTTAACTCCATGTTATCTATTATAACTCCATTATCCATTCCTTTTAACTCTGTGTTTTCCATTCCTTTAACTCCATATTATCCATTCCTTTAACTCGATATTATCCATTCCTTTTAACTCCGTATTATCTATTCTGACTCCATTATCCATTCCTTTTAACTCCGTGCTTTCCATTCCTTTCAGCCACGCCGTATCCTCGTGGATTTAAGTGTTTCACCTGCGAAAAGGCCTCGGATAATTACGAGTGCAACCGCTGGGCTCCGGATGTTTACTGTCCCCAAGGTAACCGGCCCCATCCCAGGGTTTCATCCCAACCCACCTCCCATCCCACCTATCCCTGCCAGAGGCCAGGCTGAGCCTCGTTATTCCCAGAAATGTGGAATATGGGATGTGTAAAGGAGTAATCCTTTAAGCTTTTCTGTCTCCTTGCAGTGGATGAGGTTGAGGACTTTGATCTATTCCCTGTTTTCCTTTGGTCTGCTGGGGATTAGATCAGGCTGATGTTGCTTTCCTAGAATCCCAGACTGGTTTGGGTGGGAAGGGACCTTAGAGCTCAGCCCATTCCATAGGCAGGGGACACTTTCCACTATTCCAGAATGCTCCAAGCCCCATCCAACCCGGCCTTGGACACTGCCAGGGATCCAGCGGCAGCCACAGCTTCTCTGGGAATTCCATCCCAGGGCCTCCCCGCCCTCACAGGGAAGGATTTTAAAGAGATTTATTTCTCTTACTGGTGAATACGGGACCAGTTCTGGCTGTTCTCTTCCCTCCCCTCTGGCACAAATCCACTCTTAGGGCAGCCACGGCTGGAATTTTGCTATTTGCAGTGGTTTGATCCCATAACTCCCCTCGGAGTCTGAAGTTGGGAATGGCTCAGGGAATACAAACCCTCAAATGTCAGATCCAGGCACTGCAGAGCTCCCCAGATCCCCCCTCCTTCACCACTTCTCTTCAAGACCCTCACAGGACACTGAGATCATCCGCAGCCCCAATGAGTCCCATTTAGTTGGGTTATTTTGGGATTTTGCCCTCAGGAAATATTTCTTTTGGAATGAGGAGGACCCCGCTGTGTTTGCAGCCTGTGTCAGGGCCCCTTATCAGCCCCAGAATTTGCTTCCTTTGAGCTAAAACCAACAACAACAAAAGCCACCAGGCCTGGCTGGCACGGGAAGAGACCGACATTCCTGGATATTCCCGGTTTTGACAGGAGAAAGGGGTGTGGGTTTTATTCCTTGTTGTGGATTTTGTGCGTGGCCTTGCAGGGGGTGACAGCCATCCATGCTCAGTGTCCCTGGGCCAGGAAAATCCAATCTCTCCGAGGTGGTTCCACAATAAAAGAAAGGAATAAAGAATAAAACAGCCTTAAAAGAGCTGTGGGGTGTTGGAAGCTTTATTTATTCCATGTGGGATCGGTCAGGGAGAGCTCTGGTGCCAGAGCAGGAGAGATAAAGCCCCGGTTTCCCGGGAATGGCACTTCCAGCAAAACCCTGGGAGCTGCTGCACAGAGGGTGTGCTCCCTTTGAGATAAACCTAAGCTTTAGGGCAGGAAAAGCTGGAAAACACATGGAAATCTCCTTTTTCCTCTCTTGGAAAGCAATAATTTTATTAATAATAAGGTGGATTAATTAGAAACAAGGTAGAAATTAGAAAAGCAATATACAGTGGCGCATTTCATGTGTTGCAAATCCAATGTTTTCCTCTCGGAGTGTTTGGAGGAAGCACCTTCAGCTTCTCTCTAGTGAATAAAGCAGGGAAAATAAATCCAAATTCCTCATGGGATTCCTTATAAATCCTTATTCCATTTGGCAGCGGTCCGGCTGTGAATTTTTGGGGTGATTTACAGATGTCAGTGAAGAGTAGCTTAAAAAAGGAGGAAAAGGAGAAGGATGGGGGCACTGGGGGAAGTGCAGAAGATGTGATGGGAATACAGGGACACATTCCATGGTTTGGTCCTTTTCCCAAAGCCTGAGGAATAAATTAACAGATAAAAATGTGAATGTAGGGGGGAAAATTATTTATAATATTATTTTAAAGTATTTTTATGGTATATTATATAACATTTTTCCACCTGTGCACATGAAATAAACCGGGATTGTGAATATTCCCAGGTTTTTTTAAAGATAATGCCTATAAAACTCTGAGTGCACAAGGTTTGGGGTGTTTATCCAAACCTCCTTCTCTAAGCAGATGATCCCATGGGTGGGAACTGCTTTATCTCTAACATAGACCCACATTTGGGAATAAATCCCAGTACTCCAGAGCAATTTGAATGGTCAGGATCCCACCAGAGCCTGGGGGTGAGCATCGCTGCGTATTCAGTGACTTTATACATAAATACATCAAAAAATTCATTTTTTTAAAAAATCCCAATATTTAAAAAAAAATCCAGGAGTCCTTTCCTATTTCTCCTACTGGTAAACTCCCAGCAAGTTGGAATTGGGCTTTTCCATGTTTTTTAGGGACAAGGTACTGCTTCAGCCAGCACATGATGAAGGCCAGCGGGGAGAGCGTCTCGGTCACCAAGCGCTGCGTGCCCCTCGAGGAGTGTCTGAGCACGGGCTGCACCTACATAAAGCACGAGGAGTACAAGGTAGGGAGAAACTGGGGGTAAAATACACAAAGTTATAGAATTAGAGTTTATAATAGAAATATAATACGTGTAAATATATAATTAGAGTTTGCAAGATAAATCTAATGTGTGTAAATACATAAAAAATTTATAGAATTAGAGTTTATTTTATAAACATATATAAAAATCTTATATATAAAATGTTATATAATTAATGTTATAAATATAT
>VZTD01003344.1:0-27384 GCA_013397725.1 Rhagologus leucostigma | reverse complement strand
TCTAAATATATATATTTATTTATAAATCCTGTGTGTCTTCCAACACAACAGGGCCCTCCTTATCTCCCTCCATCACACATTTTGGACCCTGCATCCCTGAAAACCCAATCCCACACACGTTTGGATCAGCAGCTTTCTCATCTCCCTCAGTCCAGCAGGAAACTGCCCCGAGAGCTGCTCTGGCAACAGAGGGAAAACCAAGCGTGCTCTGCCCTGGATCACACAAATCCCTCTGGGAATAAAACCTCTACTGCCACTCTCTAATGATTCCCAGATATTTGAGCCTCACCCACTGCACACTGACTGTTCCCAGATGTTTTCCCGCATTTATCCCGAATTGTGCCGCAGCTGAGCCTGCCTGGGCAGCTTTTGGAGCAGCAGCAGCTGCCAGCCCCGGCTGCGACAGCGACAAAGAGCTGGAGCTGTCCTAAGTTACACCCGGCTTTGCTGGGCTTTAGGACTGGACCAACCCCTGATGAGTGACACCGCAATTAGCAGGGAAGGGTAACGAGCCTGAAGCAAAGGCAGGGACAGGCAAGGGCCCCTTTTCCCCCCATGGTACCTCTGAGCCTCGGGATGATTTGCAGGTTTTTGCAGCCAGGTGCTGCCGGGGAAGGAGATTGTTCCGTGCTCTTGGTGCCCTTGGAATGAGAGCTGCTCCGATTCCCAAGTTTTTTTTCCTGTCTTTAATAAAAAGAGGCTTTAAAGGAACAGGCACACGAGGCAAGGCAATTATTTTGCTATTAAATTTCACTTCTACATCACTAACAGGGTTTTTACTCCCTCCGCCTGACAGACTGTAGAGTATTAATTTTAATTTTAATTTTTCTCCATCAAAACCAGTTTATTTGCTCTCTCCCAAATTAAGCACAGCTTAATATAAATAGATATAAATATATATTGATATATATAAATACAAGTCGTAAATCCTGCACTTGTTGCAGGAGGATGTCAGGAATAAAGCAGTGAATTCCCAAGCGGCTGAGGAAAAGATTTGGAATAGATTCCTCCAGATCAATCCCAAAAATACTTACCCCAGTCCCCTGTTAATTAGCTAACCAGAGATAATTAGCTGTGACTGTAGCACTGCTTAAACACGAACAATCCTCTTTCCACGGGCTGAAAACCTTTTTGGGATTTGCTACTTTTCTATGGGAATCTGATAAAAAGTGATCCCAGAGGAGACTCCAGGTGGAAAAAGCAAGATCCCAATCCCACCAAAGACCTCAGGATAATCAAGGCCTTACACACAGCAATTCTTCTCCTGAGCTTGTTTCTTCACTCCAGGAAGGAATTAATTTTGGAATACTGGAAGTTGTTCTGGATATTTTTATCGGAATTTTATTATTATATAATAAAATATTATTATTTCGTTATCCTTTATTTTATTTTGTATTCCAGAACTTTTATTTTATAGGGGAAAGTTAATTCATCCAGTCTGGCTCTTCTGATGGGAGGAAAACACAATTGGAACAGCTCCAGCTTTTTTTAAGAATTGAGAAAAATCTGTTTAGAAGAAGATCAGGAATCGGACCGCCCCTCACTCCCTGACATAAATATCAATATGAATTAATTAAACATTAATATTAACGAGGTCAAAGCAAAACTCCCAATATTTCCAGTGAGATTTCCGCCTCAGGTTGAAACCACTGGAAAACCCATTGGAAAAGTCCTTTACAGGACAAAACTTAACTCAAAAACGAACATCCCAAGCTTAACTGGAATGACCTGACAGCTGCCACCCTTTTTGAAGCACAGGAAGCCATCTGAAGGGAAAAAAAAAAATCAAATCTTCAAGATATTTACAATGTTTGTGAAGCATTCCACCATTTTTCCAGTATTTATCCAAGAATATTCTCCCCAAGTGCCCAGTGAGACCCCTCTTTAATCTGTTTCCTGCTCGTGGAGTGAATTTTGCAAACAGACACAACACACTGCAGTTCTCAACTTCTTTAATCCTCTCGATGAGAAGGAGAAAAGAAAACAGCAATAAAATCCTCGGAAGTAACAGAGCTTTGATGGATAGCACGGGTCAGGGGTGGGGCTCTGGAATCACAGCACAAACTCCATGACAAAGGGATCAATCCTACCCCAAAATCCATGCGCTTCACCCTTGGAATGTGGGCGGGGCAGAGCCAACGCTGCAGGGGAGCAGGAAAACTTTGGAATTGCCGGCTTCCAGGGAATCGGGAATGGAGGGCACTCACTCCTCCTTTGGGAAGTCTTCCTGGCTCCCAGCTCCGTGATCCAGCGAAGTCATGGATGTGCAGAGGTGACAAGGACAGAGAGAGGCACTTGGTCAAGGATCTGGTTCTAAAGCCATAAAAACTTTGGTGGGCCTGGCTGAGACCCTGAGGAGGGAACAGGAGAGCCACACGCTCCTGGGACAGGTCGGAAATCCACGGAGTTGGGTAACACTGGGAAAAGACCAACGACAAAGTTACAATTCCTGGATCCTCATCCTGTGCAGCCGCATCCAGACTGAGCTGCACCACATTCCCATGGAATAAAGCCTGAAGGACTCCCATTGTTCCACAAAAAATGGCTCCAAAAGTGACTGGGATGAGATTAAAATCTGCTTTATTGCTTCATCCCCGGAGCCAAACTGCAAGGCATTGAAATTCCAGGTATTTCAGGTGCCTTGGAAGTTCTTCCCTGTTGTTCCCTCATGGATCTGATTGTTTTTCTGCTACCTGAAGAGCCTGGAACCTTCCTGTTGAAACATCTTTGTAATTGCAGTAATTGATCCTAATTGCTCTTTGCATTTCCAAATTCCAGAGGCAAGTCTAGATTGCATCCAAGTACAGGAAAACAATGATGAGATCCAAGCATTGCCCTATTATCTCTCTTTTTTTTTCCCCTCACAATGTATTTAATGACCTAAGAAAGCTATAAAAGCAACTTTAAATTACATTTATAGATATTAACTAATTAAATATATTTAGCTAACACTGAGAAAATAAATCCCAAGCACCATGAAGACAAAAAACCAGTAAGAGATGAGTAATTCCAGGGTAATTAAGGACTTTTTATGGAGCCTCTGCATGAGTTGGAGACCACTGAAAGCTGACCTCATCCTCATTTTCCAACAGCAAACAAGTGATGAGCCCAGTTCTGCAGATTTTATAAAGTTCTGTATTCTGGGAGAACAATTTTGTGACTCGTTCCACTTTTTTTTTTTTGCCAGTTCCTAATTTCAGGAATGGCAGAATTGCTGGAAATTCCAGTTGCATTTTCAGAGGATTGTGAATACTAAGTCGACCAGTGAAAGCCAGAACTGTTGAGATAAGAGAAGATGGAAGATAAGATCAAAAAAGGAAACGATAACCACGTTTAAACTCCTGCCTGAACGCTGCCAAATCCATATTCCAAGTCACACGTGGTGGACACATATTCCCAAAAGACTACAAATAAATACCAGCTACTTTATTCCCTAAGAAGGCTTGGAAGTGAGGAATTCCCGACAATGCCGAGGGAGAATCATCGAGTCAGAGAACGCAAAGGTCACGAGAACCTGAGGGAGCCGAGTTTGAGGACTCAGTTGCCACTGAGTTTCCTCATGATGGGGCTGTCAGGCTCAGCGTTGGTGAAAATGCTCCCCACAACCACGTGGGTACCCCAAAGGTTGTGCCTGATCACTTTGCAGCATCCCAGGTCATCCACGGAGAATCCCAAATGCCGGTAGCGCTCGTCGGTCTCGAACAGGGGGTTGTTGGTGTAAGGCCCAAAGAACTGAGGGAAAACGACAAAAAAAAAAAAAAGAGGATTTTCCACATGAGGATTTAAAATTGTGAAGAGCATTTGGAAACAAAGCTTGAGCTCAGCTGAGCTAGGCTGGTGGAGAAGTTTTGAGTTTTACTTTGAAAGGTTTTCCTTTGGCACTGAGGTGCATTTGGATATCAATCCCACCCTCACACGCTCTGGAATTAAGGACAGAACCCCGCCAGAAACAGCACAAACAGGACAGGGAATCATGAGAGAAACTCCCTAGGAAATGGCAAAAATTAAAAACTAACTTTGTAATGATTCCCTACGAGGAAAGTTGGTTAGAAAAGCAAAAATGTGGTTGAATTGCAAACAATTGAAATTGCAAACAGGTATTTAAATTAAATTTAATTAAAGTGGTATTTAATTGCAAACAGATATTTCAGTTACCTCAGCAGGAAGCTTCTGACTTAAAATCTACTCCTCATCCTTGCCAAGGATGTTACTGCTGGAGTGTGAAGACAAAACCCTACTTCCATCAATCCCTAATTCCTGAAATGCATGGAATTCTGGGAAGCTCGTAAGCACTGTGCACCCTTTACCTGTCTGTCCACCTTATAAACATCCCCCATTTGCCTCTGTTGACACAATAAATCCCTGCTTTTTGTAGTGTTTTTAAATAAAACTCCCACTAAGCTGAGCTTTGCCACGATCCCCTTGAACTATGATATGGTTTTAGCAGAGCTCAGACTAAAATTCATCTCCCACTGAATGCTCCCACTGTTCTGTGGGAACAAAAAGTTCATTTTTTGGGACAAAGGGATCATTAACAGGTGCAAAGAAGCTTTTTAAACCCTTCACCTCCACACAGGTGTCAGGGTTCCCAAGTTACCCGGGGAGGGAATAAAGTAACCAAGAGATCTGGGGCATAAAACTTCTCCAGTTCCCTAAAATCCAATTTCATCTCCTAACAATGTCCCTGCACTGAGAGCTGACACAGCTTGGGAACTGGCTCAGGGTTATAATCTTAATTTATTAAAGGAATTATCCTGAAAAAGTTGGATTTAAGATGAATTCCACACAGCAATCACTTACTGCCAGTCCTGAGGATGGATCAATGAAATCAGCCCAGTAGCCTTCAGAAGAAATTGCATAGCAGATTTCCTTGGCACCATTGATGAACTGAAAGGAAAAAAATTGGGAGAAGAAAGGTATCAAACGAGGTGCTTATTACACAAAAAGCATTATTTCTAACTTTAACTATTATAGAAAAAATCGTTTTTTTACTTTCAGTTCTAAAAATTGGATTTTCTCTCCAATTAGTGCTCTCAGCAGCTCAAAGTTCCAAATTTATAGAAACAGGATTTATTCAGCTTCAGTCCCTTAAGGGTCCAAAATAAGAGAAATTTACCCTTTACAATAAATTCTGTATTAGTTCAAAATAAGAGAAGTTTATCCTTTACAATAAATTCTGCATTAGTTCAAAATAAGCGAAATTTACCCTTTACAGTAAATTCTGCATTAGTTCAAAATAAGGGAAATTTATCCCAGTCAATTCTGCATTTTGAGGTTCGATGGCTCTGATGATGAATTATGTCCAAACCGTAAATTAAATCCCAAATATCACAATTTTAGGCACAACATTTCTGATCCAGGATCTCTTTTGGTGTTGGAACAACCCCTTAGAGTGAGGTCAATAAACACTCGAGCCGGATTAATGCAAATATTTCCATTTGGCTGCACACCCTCGTTTTTTAGCCCCTGAAATGCGGTTTTTCAGGTGAATTCTGCCAAGCAAACCAACAGATTTCCCCGTGAATGTGCTGTTTGTAACCTTTCGAGCAGGTTACACCCAACATCCTCACACCCCCCCAACAGTGACTGGATTAGACTTGACAGGGAGGTGCCCGAGGAAGAAAGATGCCAATTAACACATAATTAGACCAGATTACAACGCCAAAGAGCAACAGCCCAGAAATAATTCAAAGAGCAGAACGCACTGAAATGAAGGGAATTTTAATTTGTGTGTAATTTTAGGTTGCTTCCTTTTGTTGTGTTTGCTTTAGAGAGGCCACATTTGCATTTAAAGGTTTGAAAAGGTCATTTCCAGATTAATTTCGGGCTTAATTTTGATTTATATACGGATTAAATGCTGGGTTTGGGGAAATTGTTACAAATAATAGGTAGGAATGTTCTTTTTTGAGGTGTTAAGGGGGAACGGCAGCAGTGAACAGCGACACTTGGTGGGGAAATGCCAAAGCTGTGGAAAATGGGAAATAAAGAGATTTTCAGAGACCTCTAGTGGTGAAAGAACAAGACAAGGTCAAGATGAAATAACAGGACTGAAATCCAGGGTAAAAGAATTAAAAGCATCCATTAAAGTTGAAAAAAACCAAGAGAAATTGGTGGGGTTTTACATTTTTGACCAGTAAAAAGTGCTCAGACAGACTTTGCAGTGGAATCTTAATTAAAGCCCAGGAAAACAGCAGTGAAATCCCACAAAATCCACTGGATTACAGCTGGAATAAGGTGAGAAAATAGTGGCTGGATCAGGACAACAATCAAGTGTCTCCATTAATCTCCTGTAACATTCTGACAGACTTCTGGCTCACCCCACTCTGAAGAATTTAAGAATTCTAAGCAGACATTTCACACAAAACAATCAAAACCATTAATTTAAAGCTGGGAAAAAAACCCCTCCATTTTGTAAGAGAAAAGGATTAACCCCAAAACGCTTTAAAAATAAAATAACAGAGCTAGAAATGCACCAAAGCTTCACCTCCAAAGAGAAACGAGCTGACGAACTCACATTTTCTAAGAGCATCTCTCTCTCATCCTCCACCTCCTGGCTCCACACGGTCATGTCATTTTTAGTCTTCTGGGTGACAGTCAGCACAGTCAAACGGTTGGAATTCACCTCTGGGAACAGGGACTCGAAGTCTAAAACATGGGAAAACAGCATGGTCTGCCCTGCTCTTCCATGTGGGCCTTCCCCTCTCACCCAGATCAACATTTCAGGCAGATTTCCCTTTTTAAACTTGTTTTATTCTGATTTAATTTCAGTCGTTTCCTTCCTGAACAAATTAAAACCGCAAATTCAGAGCTGGCAGAAGTTTCATGATTGCCAGTTGTGGTTTTATTCCAGTGCCAAAGGATTTGATAAACTTGATTTTGGAGAAGGAATTAAATCCAGAATCTACCTGGCACTAAAGCAGCAACTGGAAGCTACATTTTATATGAAATATTAAATAGATATCAATTCAATATAAAATAAAAATTATAAATGAAAATAAATATAAAATAAATACAAAATTAAATAAAAACTAAATTAAATTATATATTATAATTATAAATTATATTATAAATAAAATTCAATTAAATAAAAATTAAATAAAAATTACAGATTAAAATAAGTTAAATATAAAATTAAATAAAAAATATAAATTAAAATAAATATAAATTAAATACTAAATATTGTCAACAGCAAAACTTTTGGTTTCCATTCTATACAACAGGATTTTTGTGATTATTAACTCTGAATTAACCTTTTCTACTCCACATTCTATGGTATCAGTTACAGAGCATTTCCTTCCACGTTTTTACATTTGAAAAGTTGGAATTTCTTGGTTATAAATAAAAGTGAACCTTTTCTCAGCAGCTCAGGACAGGCTTGCACTGCACATTCCACCTTGGCATTTTCAAAGTAGGTCTCAGCATTATTGATTTGCTGCTTCTGGGGAGCATCAGCACCCTAAAAACCACAAAAATTGGAATTTTCTCAGTTAACATAAAACAGGAATCATTCTGTACATCAAAATATGGTTTTCTGATGAGATACAAGTGAGCAATTTCAGATGACTTGCAATGAGAATTCCCATTTTTCAGATATTAAAAGTGAAATAAATACTGGTTTTACTTAAACCCACACAGAAATATTTATATTTTATAGATATACCAAAGTTTTATATTTTACTGGAACTGTAGTACGTTAAAGCAGAATAGATATAAATACAGAAATTGTATTATTATACATAATATATAAATACAGACATTTTTGTTAATTATCAGGCTGAAACAACGATTTTAAGTATTTGAAACAACATTAACTGACAGATTTCAGATTCACTTGATTCTAAAAGCACCTGGTTTGCACTAAATGAACTAAACCAGAATTTTCCGGTGGCTTTTTGGGGAAAACAGGATCCACCCAAGCTGAAAACACAACCTGGAGAGCTCTCCAGAAGCTGCTGTTTCCCAAGCACTTCGGGATACAACGACTCATTGACAAAATCCACTCTCCAGCACTTTTCCAATGGAGGTTTTCTCACTGACTCCCAAAATCTGAGCATTCCACAACCTCAGAGCCTGGAAAACTGAGTGAGCAGCACTAAAGATCTGTGGGAATGCTGGGATCACAGTGGGAATTACCAAGGTTTTTGTTGATAATGATGTATCTGAATCACTGCCAGAATCCTCTCATTGTGAGGCTGGGGGATTCCTGGCTGAATTCCACGGTTTTCAGAACTAAACACTGCCCAAACTATGCAAATCCAGGTCCATTAAATAAAACACTGAAGAAAAATTTCGATTTTACTCAGTAAAAGGTGGTGAGGCTTGGCAAACAGCAAGTTTGGAGACTGAAATTCTCCCATTAAGCCACTCCTAAAAAGCTATTTCAAAACACAGCCTAAAATAGTTTTTCTCCTAGAAGAAAAAACTTCAGGCAGGTTCTGTGTCACCTCTTGCTCAACCCAGGTAAAGTTCAGATTTCAAAACCGTGCGGAAAATCCTTTCTCAGGAGGAAAAGAGGGATGGGTTCTGCTTCTCTCTCACACAGAAGGAGCTTGCTCTCACCTGGAATTCATTGATGTATTGTGCCATTACAAATTCATGCCTCTCGCTTGCTGAGGGCTCTGCTAAAATATCCGGGAGACTCTTGGAAGCTTGGGATTTCTTCTGGGAAGCTGTGCCGTTGAGGTGGCAGTCAAAGCCAATATTCCCAGGCAGCTGGAACCTCTGGTCCTGGGGACCAAAGGGCCCCATCACCTCATCCGGCCACACAGTCCTGGGACCTGCAAGGGGCCTCGTTTCAGTCAGCACATCCCAAAAAAAAAGCAGGAAAACCCACGGGAAAACCCCTCTCCCACACACAGATTTGCTCGCAAAGATCAGCGATGCACAAGGCATAAAAATCACACTTCCAAATTGCGACAGCACACGGATTTAAAGGGAATAAATCTGCTTTTCCTTACATAAATCAGGAGGTGCAGCAGCCACGTGAGGCTCATCTGAGCCAGAGGAACCTGCTGTGGAAAAAGCCTTGGGATTCCCAACTCTTTTGACTAAGGAATAAAACCCTGGGAGGTAGGTGACCAATCTTGCTCTGTTACAGAGCACCTGAGGAGAGAAAAACAAAATAAAAATAATATCTTAAATACAGCTCTCTGGGTCACAAGAGAAATCCTCCCTTGGTGAGTTTATTAAAAGCTTAATTATGATCAGCTGTTAACATCAAGGTTTAGAAGTATTTTATTATTATTTTTATATTTTGCTACTACAAGCAAAGAAAAAGCCTTAAAAAACACTTAATGAAAGGCCTCTCACGTGAGGAAAAAGCCCTGAAAATTTTAAATAGCACCACTGAAACCCCACAATTTAAACTAAATTATGGACAGGGATTGCCTCCATGATTATTTCCATGCATGTCACCCTGGAAAATATAAATCCCACCTGCCATAGCGTGGGTGTTTCTCGTAAAATTCAACTTTTCAGGTGAGGAATATAAATTCTTTTGAGAAAATAACATAAAAGGATTTTCCTCGAGCGCTGTAGCTTTGATTCTATAAAGATTTATGCAGTTTTACCACTAAATATGTGTGGAACAAGTTTACTTCAAAAGAGGCAGTTCTAGAAGTAGTTAACTTTTAAAAGAAGAGAATAAATGGTGCTATTTGTATGTTTAATATAAAAATTGCATTTAAAGTATCAGGACCTAAGGCAGTAAAAGGTTTCTCATTCAGCACCTCTGTGTAAATATAAAATAATTCCTGCCAAGATCATAACGACTCAAAATGCTTAAAGACACGTCTCGTTTATGACTTAAATCAATTATTTACAGTTCAAGCCTGAAGCTGTCTCGTTCTAAAAAAGCTTTAAAAGGTTCCTGTAACGCAACAAAACTCTGATTCCACTTAAATCTTTTTTTCTATTATGTAAAATCACTACTGAAATTAATTTCTGCATAATGATTACGTTATAAACAGATGTAAACAATTACAGCCGACATGTAATTAGAAGAAAAGAGCATTTTTCCTTATTATCAGCCTCACTTAGCGTGGAGATGTCACTAATTACAGCTGTGACTGAGCTCACTCAGGCAAATATTTATACACCTGGCATTACGCAAGTGAAACACTGAGGAAATTAATGAATTATTCATGACGCCACAGCAAGAGCAATAAAAAAAAAAAATCAATAAAAGGTGTTTCCTTCCCCAGCCTGAAATCAGCTGGGTGAAGCCGAGTGTTACAGAAACACTGAATTCCTTTGTGGCTGAGCACAGGATAATATAAAAAAAGCACAGAACAAACTGTATTTAATCCTCAATTACGTTATTCCCGCGATATCCCAACTGAGAGAGGGCTGGGTTGGGGATACTGGGAAGGAATTCCTGGCTGGGAGAGTGAGGAGGGGCTGGGATGGAATTCCCAGAGCAGCTGGGGCTGCCCCCGGATCCCTGCGAGTGTCCCAGGCCAGGCTGGACGGGGCTGGGAGAACCCTGGGATAGAGGGAGGTGTCCCTGCCCATGGCAGGGGGTTGGAATTAAATGATTTTTGAGGTCTTTTCCAACCCAAACCCGTGTGTAACTCTGTCTAACCCTCAATTCCGCTGCTCCCGTGATATCCACAGAACCTGGCGCCTCTCACTCACATTGGCCATGGCAAACGGTGCTCTCCCTTCGCTGACAGGCCCGGATACCCCTGGAAAAGAGAAAAAAAGAGAGGAGAGAACAGAAAGGGGACAAGGAGAAGGAAGGGAAAGGGAAGGGGAGTAGGAAAGGGAAGAAGAAGAGGAAAAGGAAAAGAAGGCGCTGGACTCCCCAGCCCCGAAGCCTCCTCACACGCCGCCCACCCCGCACGGCCTCCCCCGCGCTCCCCCGGCGCAGCCCGGTGTCCCAGGAGCGGCGCTGCCGGGGACAGGCAGCAGCAGGTGACGGGAAGGGAGAAGGAAACGCGAAAAGGGGAGAAGGAAACGCGAAAAGGGGAGAAGAAAAAGGAACCCCCGGCCCCTCTCACCTCTTCCTGCAAAATGGCGGCGCCCGCCCGCCCCCGTCACGCCCGCTCCGCGCGTCCCCAGGCTGAGTCAGTCGATCAGCCGGCACCTCGATCGGAGCGGTGCGGAACCGCACAGAATCCTCTGCTCGGCGCTCGGTTGCTCACGGCTGCGGACGGGGCGGTGGGAGGCCGTGAGGGGGAAGCGGTGATGGCGGCCGGGCCGGCGGCGCCGGGGAGGTCCCCATGGGATCGGTGGGGTTGGGATCGGTCGTGGCGGGGCCGAGGTGTCCCCTCGGTGGTCCCAACCCCGTGTTGCCCCGTGTGATGAGCGGCGAAGGGCGCCCGTGGGTGCCGCGGTGGCGGGGCAGTACCCCCGGGGGGCACCAGGGGGTAGTCACGGAGCGTAAACCGCCCTCATCATCCCCCCCCCCAATCATTCCCGGGGATCCGTAAAGGGGAAAATGGGGGGAAAAAGGGAAAAGAGGGTTTTATTGAAGGGAATTGAGGGGGGAGTGTTTCCGCTAAGGAAAGGCGCAAGGCCGAGGGTTCGCTGGGAATGGGGAGCATCAGTGGCACTTCTGCCACAGAACTGTGACTTCAAGGGAAATACCTCAAATAATTTATACAAAACAATAAAAATATATTAAAAACCTTCTTCGATGGCTTCCCTCCCAGTTGTTTTTTGGGGGTGTTTTTGTGGAAAAGCACTGGACAGGCTCCCCAGGGAATGGTGACGGCCCCAAGGCTGCCGGAGCTCCAGGAGCAGCTTGGAAAGATCCCAGCTCGGGACTCGAGGTTTTACTGCGCTATCCATCGGAATTCCCAGAGAAGCTGTGGCTGCCCCATCCCTGGAAGCGTCCCAGGCCAGGCTGGACGGGGCTTGGAGCCCTCTGGGATAGCGGAAGGTGTCCCTGCCCATGGAACTGGACGGGCTTTTAAGGTGCCTTTGAACCCAAATCAGTCTGGGATTCTATGAAGTCCCTCCAAGGTGTTTCGACTTTTTCCCCATCCACTTCAAATTTAAGCCGTCATTCCAGAGGGGGATGGAATCCAGGATCTCTGGAAGTGTGCAGTGCTCTGCAAACCAATGCAACTCTTGAAATGTGGGATTAAAAATATCAAGGGAGAGGTGCCCGATCCCAAATCCTCTTTAAAGCTCCTCCCAAAGGCCTGTTTTGCTGGTTGCTCCTGCTCCAGAGGGAAAACACACACAAACACCTTTGGAATACCGAGATTAAGGATCTTCCTTCTCACTTTTTGCCATTTCTTTGCTGTCTGTTCCAAGCGGCCTTGCTGGCTAAGGAAAGGGAATTTTAATCTCTTCCAAATAAAAGATTGGGCGTTCCCATCCCTCAGCGACTCTGCGCGAGGCCTTTAATTTATTTTGCTTTTAACCAGAGATTTATTTTCCTTTGCCACTGGTTTATTAGCAGAAATTTATTAACATAAACCAGTTCCAGAGGTTTCAATAGTTCAGAATCAGAGCAAGACATTGGTTTTGTGTCCGTGGTGATAATACTCAGCCCTACAGTGTCCTTATTGCATTTAATAATGTTTTGGCTTTGTTTTCTCAGGATTATTATGATGTCCATTCCTAAACAATATGATATATTAAGCAGCTATAACGTTGCAATTTTGATTTTTGGACTTTTTCATGAGCGCATTTGCTCACTATTGGATGCCACTCAACTCTTGTATTAATTCAGTGTTAGCACACTTAATTCTCATTTGCTTTTAAATGAAATATTCATGTGGAATCTCTGAACTTCAGCAAAAGAACAAAAAAAAGAGATGAGAAATTGGAAAAATTCAACTTTTAACTCTTTACGGAATGTAATTCATGTCCTCTAATAGGAGGCACTCTGGATTACATCCAGCCTGTATTGACCTGTCCTTAGGCAATCCCAATTTATCTCCTCTCCAGGGCTGCCACTTCACCATACTCCAATCAATCCCTGAGTTATCAGCCCCTGAAGTTTGTGGCCTGAATTCATAAAGATTCATTTCAATAAAGTTTCTATTCAAAGGAGACTGCAAAATCAAACGATCCAATTACAGATTTATCAAGTATTAATAAGGAAAAATCTCCCAGATCTTTCGGATGCCAACATCCTTCTCCCCTGGTGTCAGGAAAGTAATTAGCAGCTGGCTTTGATTAAATTCTTCCCTTGGAGATTGCTGCTCTCAGTTTGAGGGAGAGGAAGGAATGCACACGACAGGATTCCTAATTCCTCCTTTGAAAGCCTTTTTGGAAAAATCTACATGGGTTCAGTTCAGGGAAACTCCTCTGTGTCCAAAACCTGCAGCAGTTTTGGAGGTGAAACCTGAAGTTCATGGCCAGGTTTTCCTGCTGTTACTGAGCTGCTCTTTTTCCTCAGGGATCCCAGCACGGGAAGGACGTGGAGCTGCTGGAGAGAGCCCAGAGGAGACCATGGAGATCAGAGGGAAAGGCTGAGAGAATTGGGATTGTCCATCCTGGAGAAAAGAAGGCTCTGGAAAGACCTCAGAGCCCCTTGCAGGGCCTAAAGGGGCTCCAGGAGAGCTGGAGAGGGACTGGGGACAAGGCATGGAGGGACAGGACACAGGGAATGGCTTCCCACTGCCAGAGGGCAGGGCTGGATGGGATATTGGGCAGGAATTCCTGGCTGGGAGGGTGGGGAAGGGCTGGGCTGGAATTCCCAGAGCAGCT
Source organism: Rhagologus leucostigma (assembly GCA_013397725.1). Lineage (NCBI taxonomy): Eukaryota > Metazoa > Chordata > Aves > Passeriformes > Rhagologus > Rhagologus leucostigma. Next base: position 13,716 of record VZTD01003344.1, on the reverse strand, counting down.
GTGGCTGCCCCTGGATCCCTGGAAGTGTCCAAGGCCAGGTTGGATGGGGCTTGGAGCACCCTGGGACAGTGGGAGGTGTCCCTGCCATGGAATGAGATGAGATTTAAGGTTCCTTCCCACCCAAACCATTCCATGACTCTTTAACAGCTCTTTTCTTGGGGCAGTGCTTTCCTCTTGGCACTTTGAACAGGCTGCAGCACGGGGAAGAGCCTCAGGAATTCAGGAGAGAGGGATGCAGAGGGAACTTTCCCAGTCATCACCTCCCTCTGCCTGGAAAAAACTCCAAGCCCGAGCTGGGACTCTCCTTCCATGCCCAGACTTGCTGGATTCCTTGCTCTGGAAGCAAAGGAGCCAGAGGTGCCCCTGAGAAGCTGCTTCACAAGGAAAAAGTGTATTTTCAGCCATTTCCTCTCTGCTCTTCCAGGAACCCAGAGAAGCTGTGCAAACTCCATCCTTGGAGTCTTCAAAACTCTAGGATGAGATCCTGGAATCGAGCTGGAAACCCCAAACCCAGGGTTTCATCCTTAATGTGGGTCTTTGCTGCTTTTATTCCCCGTTCCACCCTCCTGTCAACCAGGTGGGATTCACCTGGAGGCACTGGAATTCTCCCTGGTGGCTTTCCCTTTGGATACAGCAGAAGCTGGTTAAGTGGTGATAAAAACAACCAGATATTCCTTATCCCCGTTGTCCGTTTATCCGTGCGACGACGGATTGCTCTGGTGCTCCCAATTTTCCTAATGGCACCCATTAAACTTCATTAGGACTGCGTTAAACCCGAGTTAAAATCGTTGGCATTGATTTTGCATCTCTAAAACCCGCTCGAAGCACGTCAGGAACTGAGCCCGCCCGGCCTCCCCAGCATTCCAGCCACATTCCCTGCGGTTCAGAAGGGCAGAGGGAGGGAGTGGGATCTCAGCCTGTGGTCCAGGGGATATTTAGGATCACCCCGCAGAGCTGACGGTTCTCAGCCGTCCTTTGTCGCTGCCCCAGGCGGGGAATTTTTAGCCTCCAAACCCCAGCTCAGCCTTTTTGTTTATCCATTTCATTCCCCGTGTTTATTTTTCCTCGCATATACACCGGGGCTCCCCCTTCCCTTGACCCGCTAACCCTCGGGGATGAGGAATGTCTGTTCCTGAGTGCCGGGGAAACGGGGATGGCGGAGAAGGGAGGAAAGGATTTAACGTGCTCTTTTCCCACAAAAGTAAACATCCTCTGGCTATAGGAAGAGTAAACTTCCCCTGGAAATGGATGTGTTTACATGAGCAGTCCCTTTCTTCTGGCGTTTCCAGAGATTTGCTGGCAACCACTGGGAAAAGAGGCTTTTAAGTGAGCGCTGCAATTGCACCAGATAAGTCTTTGCATGATTTGTTTTCTTTTTGGGAAGACTTTCCCCCCTGGATGTATTGCTGTGAAACCTGAAAGGGATTTCCTCCTTTATCTCGGGGCCTTGTGTCCCTGCCTGCTGGAATGTCCATCCTGACAGACACCGGAGGGAAAAGGCCTCTTCCCAGAAAACTGCCTGCCTCTGACTCTGCTTTATGGGGATTTACTGGGAATCCTTTACCAGCACAGCTTCCCCTGTATCTGGAAACTCCCAGTTTGTGTTTTTACCAAAGAGAGAATTTTATCAACCTTCCTGAACCAGGATGTGCCATTTCCAGGGACAGCCTCCCAACAGGAGCCCTGGTGTGGGATTATCCAAATGGATGTGAGGTTGAGGCAGGCATTAATTCATCTCAGTTCTTATTGTGGCTTTTCATGTTTGGTTTAAGACAGAGAAGTCGAGTTTTAAAAGCTTTATAATCTCCTTGGTAAGGGTTAAACAGGAATATTTTTCCTGGGAAGTGTGAGCTGCTCCTCCTCGCTCCCACGGGGAGAGTGAGGGGATTCCCATCTCCTTTCTCTCCAGGTATTCTTTCCAGCAGCACCTCAGGGATGCTGCCACATCCAACATGGCCTGTGGGAACCGGGAATGTTTGCAGGGTGGGTGTTTTGGGAGATATTTACGTTTATGACTGGGAGGTGTCGCTCCCACTCCAGATCTGGGTGTTTAGGGAATTTAGGTATCAATAATTCAGTGCTGAGACTGTCACCAAAGTTGGAGGCCAGAAATAGTCGGGATTAACTTTAATGTGACCTGAATTTGGTTGACACTGAAGCTGGACTTGGAAAGGGACTGGTTTGTATCAGGACTGCTCCTTCCTGAGGTCCCAGGTCCTGCATGGAGAGATCCAGAAGGAGCAGGAGGACCTGGAGCTCTCTCCTGGGATCTGCTGGTGGCAAACACACCAGGCTTGGCAGCCTGGAAGTGCTCCAAGTCCTGGTGGTCCCGAGCCATCCATCTGCTCTGGAATGCGGCATTCCAGGCTCTGGGCTGGGGGTCTGTGTGCCAGATGTGCTGGGTGCCAGGTAAGTAGGCAGGTTCCCCTCAGAGCTGTATCAAAATCAGCTTTTTATAGGCTGGTTCTATTTTGGTCAATCTTTCTTTATCCATCTGGGGAGCGTTAGAAAATCAGAGGAGGCAGAATTCCTGCTTAAAGCCAGTGCCATGCCTAATGGGCCACTCATTCCAGCTGATTCCTCATTTATTGTTTTTTAAATATATGGGGTCATATTTTTTAACTCTCACGGATGGGAAGGATGTCTCGCAAAAAGGTTTATGGCATCGTGGGCTGCCTGTGAGTTATGAGGCTGTTCCTGTCTGGCACGGAATGAAAGAGCCCAGCATCTGGCAGAATGTGAAACCAGAAATCCCAGAACTTCCCACTCAGAGGAGCTGGGATGGCTGATGGATGTTGTGATAAAATGTCTCTTTTGACGGGTGAGGCAGGACAGTCGGAGGCCCTTTCTGTCCAAATTTATGGAGTTTAACCAAACCTCTTGGCTGGAAACTTGAGGAAATCAGTCATTGTGCAGCACGTTGCTGCCGTGCCATAGCAGGGATGCTGAAAATCCCTAAATGTTCCTCTTTTGTCCCATGTTTTAGGAGCAAATCTCGACTCAGCTCTGTGAAAAAGGACCTAAATAGTGCCCAGAATTTCAGGGATCAGTCCAGAAAACCATCTTGCAAAGCCTCATCAAATTCTTGTTACCCACATTCAGAGTTCCACAAAATTTCTAGAAGACGTTCCGATGCATTTAGTGAAAACTGGGATACAAATAGCCATTAATAGATGTTGCATATTAGGAATTCCCAGATATTTCCTCCTCCGAGTCACTGAGTGAGGCAGAATCCAGGTGTGAACTCCCTGTCTGGGCTCTCCAGCATCCGCCTGGTACTTGGGGGTAAAGTTATTGCTGTAGAGGAGCCTTGGGTGGAGTCGTGAGGTAAATAATTCTTCAAATTACTGCACTTTGCTTTGTTAAGTATTTGAAGTTAAACCCCTTCACTTGGAGAGCATTTTTATTGTGCAGAACAAAACCCTTCTGCTGACAAACCTGCTTAGGTGCTGTTACATAATTCTGTCACCAAACCCTTGTTCCTAATTTGCCTTTTTGCTGATGCCTCATTCCATAAACACTTCTTTATCCTTCAGGAAGAAATAAGAAAAAGCGAAATTCCCAGAACACGTTCCCGGTGGGTTTAATATTCTCTTTTTTTTTACCAGTTCGGGAGTAAAAACCAACCTCCTGACTTGTCACCGACAGATTCCTTTTCTTGCGTTGGAACGACTCAAAACAAATGACTGAAAACTCCATTTTGCGTGTGTCAACCTCCTCCTTTCTCAAGGTACCTTAAAATAAAGGCTCCTCGCTTTCTCACATCGACTTCAGAGGAAAACATCAGACATTTCCTCTTCAAAAAGTTCTGATAGGAACAGATGAGACCTGCAAGATGATCAAAGGGAGAGGGAAGTTTGCTGAAATTCCCTGTCTGCGTGATGGAGCCATGAAACGCGGTGGGTTCCCATCCCGCATGTCAGATTTCAGCCCGCAAAGAGCTCCTTTGGTGCACGTTGTTTGCATTTTCAGTTGTCAGGACCTTCCAAACAACTGAAAAGGAGAAAATCAGTGGGGTTAACGATCGGTCCATCTGCGGGATAGGTCAGTATGATCCTCTGGGATGAATAAACAGTGATCAGAAGAAACGGGATTCTTCGGAATTCTTTGGAATCCCGTTTGGCAGTGGTGGTTTGGAAGGGATCGTTCCTGGTCCATTTTGCTGATTCCCTGCTGAATTTTTTTTTTTAGTTTTAAAATTCACTTACCTCCCAGACAGATGCATGACTTTGACAGCCCCAGGATCATTTAGCTGGAGTGGAATTAATGCTTCCTTCAAACCCGTAGATGAACCACAAAAAACCCCGGAGATGCAGCAATGTGCACACAATTTCCTTGAATTCGTAGGGTTTTCTCCAACTCCGCACAGCAGACCCAACATTTTGTGCTGTCTCCCGAATCTTCAGCTTTGACAGAAGGTAGAAATCAGTGTCTGGTGTGTCTAACAAAAGGCAGCATCAACACATCTCTGTGTACTTGAATATTCAAGTTCACATCTTTATTCATCTCCCTCCAACCGTTCCAAAGTCGCTCATCACCGGCTCTGGGGATGAACCACACGAGCTGTGAGCTCAGCAGAGGTTTCTCCACAGAGGGACAAAGGAGAGCTCTGAGGTCGTGGTGAGATCATCATTTCATCACCCTGAAATCAGCATCCCTTGGGAGCAATCGCAGCTCAGCTGCTCCCAGCCAAGCCTGAATTGCTCCGCAGAAAGGAGAAGGGAGACTCCTGGGTTTTCCCATCCTTTCTGCCCTGAATAAAACAACTTCTGGAGTGAATCAGTTCGAGGGAAGAAAGCCTCGAGGCAAAATGTTTCGCTGAGTAAATCAGTTTAATGTGGAAAAACCAGCAGAAGGGCTGAGTGCCTTTTAAAACTCCTCTTTTTCTGTTGTGCTCACTTTTTTCACCAGGGAGAAGCTGGTCTTTGGGACCCAGCTCTGGCCCTGGGTGCACCAGTGGCTGCACCTATTTCCCTGTTCCTTTGGGAGCCTTTTAGGAGTGTATTAACGTGTGGAAAAAAGGGCATTTCTCGTTAGTATGGGCGCTATGGAGCTGATGAAGCGAGCGGGTTTGGAAAGGTCACCGAGGCGGGGTGGCTGTGCGCTGTGACATCTCTTTTGTAGCACATCATTGCCTGGTGTGAGCGTTGCTGTCCCTCCAGACTCCCCGAGGATGTCGGGGAGGTGTCCGTGGCTGCACAGCTGTCACCCTGCCAGCGAGAGGGCGGAGGAAATGAAGGCGCTGCTCCCTGGGGCACCTCGTGAATATTTATGGTGGCAGCGCTAAGGATTTCCATGGAGCTGCTCGGCCCGGGGGGGGATCTGGAGCTGATTTTGCTGCTGTTTGCTTTGCGAGCTGCCAGGATCCATCCCCGAAGCCAGATGAGCTGCCTGGGTGCACAGCAGTGATGGGGCTGTGACAGCCACCTCAGCCAAGGCCACGCGTCCTTCGCTCTGTTGTGACAGCTCCTAAGGAGCTCCAGGGCTGGGGGCAGCAGGGCGGAGCTGATCATAACACGCTGATCGCCCCGAAACCACCCACGGGGTGAGGAAAAGGGGGAAGAATCAACTCACATCAGCCAAGGGACTGTCTGGCCAGCCCTGAACTCTTGGGAGAGGGCCCAGCTCTGGCACAGGGTGCCCAGAGCAGCTGTGGCTGCCCCTGGCTCCCTGGAAGTGTCCAAGGCCAGGCTGGACGAGGCTTGGAGCACCCTGGGATAGTGGAAGGTGTCCCTGCCCATGGCAGGGGGTGGAATGGGATGGGTTTTAAGATTCCAACCCAAACCATCTGATGGTTTTATGACCCCTCTGCTGCCAGTGCCCCTCTCCGTCCCTTCCAGCCCTTCCTCTTGCCCATCCATGCCTGTGGAGTGGTTTAAACACTTGCCAGTATTTAAACTGAGCCCAGCAGCCCTCAGCAGCAATAAAAGCCAGTGCTGTGTGTTTGTGCACTGACTGCTGATTGCCTGGGTCGCAGAAAAGTGGGTTAGACTCAGATTATTGCCTTTGTCCATGTTCCTGACCTTTTCCCTCGCATATTGCGTGGCCCGCGGGTGGAAGAAGGAGGATTAAAGGTTAAGAAACCTCTCTTGAAAGAGTTAGGATGCCTAAATGTTTAAAATGTTTCCTTTCCCCAGTAATTCCAATCTATATTAAAGCTAAAACCCTTCTGAGAGGTAATAAAACAGAGCAGTGGAGGAGATCATTGGGAAGATTAGGAAGAAGGGACTTAAGAGCTTACTCTTGATGCTTCTGGGTTTATACTTTGTTCTTGTTTTACTCTGTCAATCTCTTCTAGCGTTTCTCCCGGTGGTTTTATTGCGTTTTTATGGAGCAGGGATGGTGCTGCAAACTACCAGGGAAAAGCTTGTTGTCGTTGAGTGGAGGGGGAAGAACATTCCTTTGCACATTTTTCGCTGTTCCTGTTATATCTCAAATTTAGAAAGTAACAAGAAGCAGCATCCAGTTTTCATTAATGCTTCAGGGTTGTTGGAGGGTTTTTTTTGGCGCATATGTTTTCGTTCCCAAAGGAGAAGATGAAATTCCTCCTTCCCAGCCAGCACTGGAGCACACCAGGACCAGCAGATTCTCTGGATTTTGCTGCCAGGTAGGAGCCTGGTCACCTCTTTGTCTGCTCGGGTTATCCCTAAACCCAGCAGCAGTGGGAAGCACAGTGCTGGTTTTTTGGGACAAAGGGTCGTGCTGTGACTGCTTCCCTATGTGAACGTTCCTCTTGACACAGCCTGGCTGGTGGCCCACATTAATTTGCTCCAAAAAAAAAAAAAAAAAAAAAAGGAAAAAAGAGATGATATTCACGTTCTTGGAGGAGTTGTGCATTCCATCTGGATACTGCAAACCTGTGAACCCTGTCCAAATAACTCCTGTGTTCTCCTTGCTTGATTTTTGTGCTTCTTGTCAGTTAAATATATCCGAGAGCTCCCGCAGCAGCGGCGTGAGGGCGGCTCGTGCCCGTCACAGCCGAGGAGAGCCCTTGGGAGATGCTCACATGCAGCACTGGCTCCCTGATTAAATCCCAGCAGCGTGGAATTCTGTTTGGGATGGCTCACAAGTCGGTGTTGGCAGGAATTCCGTAGAATTCCCATGGAAATGTGTTTTGTCAGCTCGGGTGTGAGCAGGTCTCGGAGCTCCGGGCCTGGGTCTCGCTGCTGCGCTGGCACTGGGGGGACTGGGGGATGTTAAAAGGCTCCTCTCCCTCTTAATTTCGGTGTTTCTATGGAAACAGATCCCGAACAGGAATCGTTCTTTCCTCCTTTTTCTCATCCTGGTTTCGTCAGTGGGAAAAAGTGAAACTTGGGATGAAAGCCAGAGCAGGCAGCAGTAGGTGTTGCTGTGGGAGCAGGATCAGGTCCTTGCTGCTCACGTTCCTCTTCACGTCCAAATCAAAATACGTGGAAATAGGGAGTCCAAAAGCTTCAGCTCTTATTTGGGACATGATTTCTGCATTTTATTCAAAAAGTGACTCTCGTGACCGTGACTTCAGGGAGAGCATTGCCACCAGCTGGAAGGGAAGGAGGCTGCAGAGTTTTCCAGATTCCTCCTAAACCCCCTGACCTGGAGCACCTCTAGCTTGGGTTTCAGGAATAAAAACCCAAACTCTGAGCACTGTGCCATAATGGAAATAAAATATTCTTTTTGGGAAAGAGAATTTGGATGAAAAGGGTTTGGGGCGAGGCCTGTGTTTGTCAAGGAGATGAAAACCAGCAGCTTTGTGCTGTCTGAGGCATTTGCGTCTTGTCTTCATCACCACAAGAAGTGCAGGACAAGGAGGTGCAAGCCGAGGGGGAAAGTAGGGAAGAGAAATCCCTCCACGAGTCGTCAGTGAAGCAGCTTCTTGGCAAAAAAAGCTTCAGGAATTGTTTTCCCTTTGGCGATAAACTTGGAAGTCTGGACGTTGAGTGCTTGGCTGGAGAGGGACCTGGAGCTCTGGGGGCTGCAGGACCTGGTGCATCCAATGGATTTGGTGCTTTTGAGGCATTTCTAACGCTGCTGGTGGCTGTCACTCGGTGTCACAGCAGGGTGACAGGTACCATGTGCTCCAGGTGTTCCTTATCTTTACTCCAAGGTGTCTCCACTAACGGATCACGTTTTGTTTCCTGTCTTGGCGAATCCTTCAGGCCCAGCTATCCCAGCACCTGGCAGGAATGAGGAAGAAACTCCAGTAATTTAGGTCGTTACTGGTCAAACTGGGCTGAGCCTCTGGCTGCGTCCAGAGAGGAGAGAGTGAAAAGGGAAGGAGGATGGTGAGCACCTGGACAGGTTCAATCCCAAACCAAACAGGAGAGTTTCTCACAGGTTGGCTTGGGAATAATTCCCTTTTTGGGAGGTTACTCCTCTCTGTGGTGTTCAGGGACAAAGAACAGGGCTCAGGAAGATGATCTGTCCTGATATCTGTGACGGAGGGAGAGCTGGCCACTGCCCTCCTCGTCATTCTGAGAAGGGAAAGCAGAACTGTCCAAGCGTTCTGAGGCTTTCCCCAAATCTCCCCACCCAGAGCAGGGCTGGAGGCCCTGATGGGATCTAAGCTGGGTGTAACTCTCAAGTTCAGCACCTTGTCATGGTCTTCAGCAGCCAGCCCTGCTCTGTGTCCCTGGTCCCATCCTCTCCAATCAAAGGGAGACTTCACTAGAAAAATCTCTGCTGCTTGATTCACACAGAAAAGAAAGAGTTAAACTTTCTTTTTTTCCCCCTTTTTTTTTCAGGGCCTGCCTTGCTGTAACTTTTGGTATTTAAAATTAATGAAGAAAATGAGAAAATAATGTGGCTCGGATTACTCCTCCTCAGCTGTTTTGCTTTTTCTGGCAAATTGTTTCTTGTAGACGTCTAGCATTTTATTTCTTTTTGGGTTTTGTTTTTTTTTTTAAGCTTTGACATCTCTCATCATGTTCCATATAACTCTTTCTTGGGAATTATGTGATGGGTGGATGGCCCCTCATTCCTGGTCCTGCTCTTCAGGGTATCCTTTTGCAAAGCCCTTCTCCCCCTCTTCCTTCCCTCCTCCAACCTGTGGGCGTCTGACTCAGAGAGCTGGAGACTCATTCTGGAGCTTTCACGTGTAACTTCTCACTAATTAACTCATGACTCAACATGTTCATGTTAGAAAATAGGGAATTTGCAGTTTTTCTTTTGCTTTTCCTGTTTTTGGTGCTGCATGGGTGCGCAGTAGAATTCTTTTGGAGACGGTAACATTTGTGGGATGGATCAAGGTGTGGTTGCCCCATCCCTGGAAATGTTTCAGACCTGGTTTGGAGCACCCTGGGACAGTGGGAGGTGTCCCTGCCCATGGCGAGGGGTGGAATGGGATGGTTTTAAGGTCCCTTCCCACCCAAACCAGTCTGGAATCCTCATTGTAGGGCTAAAGCCGGTTTTGGCACCGGAACCAGGCTTGAAAAGAAAAGATCTTCTGGAAGCAACGAGTTTCTTGCATGAGTGCGGCTGTGGTGGTGGGAACTCCTCTGCCCGTGTTGCCCTGCTCAGTGGGGTTGGCCATGCCCCCCAATTTCTCCAGGTCAAAATCCTGGTGCTGAGCTGGCTATGCCGGAGCGGTTGGGTTGGGCATCTTCCATCATGTTGGATTGAGTGTCTTCTATCATGTTGTGGTGGGCATTTTCCATCATGCTGGGTTGGGCATCCTTCATCACGTTGGGATGGGCATCTTGCATTGGGTTAGGTGTCTTCCATCATATTGGATTGGGCATCTTCCATCACGTTGGGTTGGGTGCCTTCCATCACGTTGGGCTGGGTGTCTTCCATCAGTGGTGGGTCCAAATTCCCACGTGTCCCATATGCAGAAGGTCCAACCCCTCAGCTGCCAGACTTGCAAATGAGGAGGTGTTAACGAGCATGGAGGCTCCTGGCAGCAGCTCCTCAATTCTCCTGTGGTTTGGGAAGTGCCGGGTGTCCAGATGCCGCCTCCATCGGAGCAGGGCAGGGCGATGGCGATGGCGACCATCCCAGAAGGAGACATTTCTAATGGATTTGTCCCGTGCCTACAGCCAAACTTGTGCTCCTCACAGGGGACCTCCCTCCTCGTGAACTTTAAATGCCCATAACCCCCCAGGTTTCTGTTTCTTCCACTTTGCACTTCAGGAATGGTTGGAAAACTGAAGGAAAAATTGTTAAACTGAAGCCGTTGAGTTGAGCATCCATCTGCAAGCCCAGGGCCAAACCTCTGACAGGAGAAACAACTCCAAACCCTCCTGCACCCAAATAAGTCCAATAAAAGCTCCAAACTTAATCTTGAACTTGAGCTCGCAGGATTGGGGTTATTAAAGTTATTAAAATCCAGTTGTTGGAGGGCTGGGGACTCCGGTAAGGAATCTGCGGCTCAGGGAGGAATTTTGCCTGGGGGGATTTCCTGGTTAATGCAGCTGTTGACTGGCAAATTGCTTTGCTGGCTGGGCCACTGCTGGGCTGCTTCCATATGGAATTGCTGCTGCTGCTGCTCGAGGTGAAGGGGAAGAGGGGGGGAAACTCCCACTAATTCAACCCCTGTGTGGGATTCAGGCTCCTGGTGCTTTGTCGCAGCTATAAATATTAAACCTGGATTTGGGATGGGATTTCAGCGTGGCCTGTTGGCTCCTCTTCCCAACCTCATCCATCTCCAAGCCGGAGGGGTGGGCTGCAGGAGGCTGCTCTCCTCTCCTTATCCATTTTTCCTCTCCTTATCCATTTTTCCTCTCCTTATCCCTATTTCCTCTCCTTCCATTAATCACTCTAATGGCAAACTGGGGGAAAAGGAGTTTAAAAATCCCGATTTATCTGTAGAAACATGTCAGAACCAGAGCCAGCTCTGCCCCACAATGCCTGGGGGGGCTGGAAAAGCTCTGGATTTTGGGAGCTGGGGGATGAGGGATCTCACACTACTCCATGTCTGCAGGGAGGTGACATTCCAAGGTCACAGAGTGCTGGATTTATTCCTTTGGGGGCTCTAAACCCTCTTTGCAAGGGGCATGTTTGAGTTATGAGTTGCAGCTCCACCGAGTCCCAACGTCTGGGCAGAAACGATCCCCCAGCTCATTGTAAATGCAGGCAGGCCTGCAGTAAATAGGATTCAATTAGCAGGAAAAAGCTCGGAAAACCAGAGTTTCTTTGCAGTTAGGAAGGCTGGAAGAGGGGGAAGAAGGGGAAGAGGGCAAGCCTGGGGCTGCTGAGCCAGCCCTGGTGCCTGATTCGTGCTGCACTGGGGAAATTGCTCTGGTTTGTATTAAATTTTAGGTTATGTAAGGTTGGAACTGAGTCTGACTGAATTAAGTTGTACCAGGCTAAATTTCGAGTCCCAGCTCTGATAACTTTAACCATTTCTTGCCAGGCTGCAGAGCGCTCTCCTGTTAGACTGCACAGGAGATATCACCTGGTAATCTTTGTGAGAAGATCCATCTATTAAACCAAAGTTTTGCACTACAAAAATGTATTTAATGTTATTTTTTGAGCGGGTAACAAGGTTTTTCAAGCTGCCTACCACTGCTGTGGCTGCCTCATCCCTGGAAGTGTCCAGGGCCAGGTTGGACAGGGCTTGGAGCAACCTGGGATAGTGGAAGGGGAACTGGATGAACTTTAAGGTTTCTTCCACCCCAAACCATTCTATGGTTTTATGGTTCAGAGTTTTCACTGAAAACACAAACACTTCCAGCCAATACATTTTATAAACCCCAAAGTCATTTCATTTTCTGGAAGGCCTTTTCAGAGAGGGGGAAAAAAAAGCCAACATTGGAAGAGCTTTGCTGGCTAAGCCTGAGAAAAAGTCTGTGTTACTTCATTCCCTTGTAGAAATGTGTTTAGTTCCACAAATGCAAAGGTGCCGGCGCTGCAGGTGTGTGAGGGGGTGATAAGTGCTGTTCACACACTTAGTAAAGCAGCATGCAAATAAATGACCACATTCCCGATGATTTGAAACTCCTGACGGGTTCCTTATGGAAAGGAAACAGCCAGTCCGAGTAGATTCAGCCCAGAACTTGTGTCTAAGGGATGAAACTCTCCGAAGCGCTCGAAAGCGCGGCAGGAAAACGCGAATCCCACGTGTCTGAACGGAATCGTTACAACTCTGCAGCCAGGAATCCTAACAGTTCCTGCACAACGCTGGTCTCCTTCCTTTTCCCATCCTGTCCAGGCTGCTGTGACGGATGCACCTCATTCCCAGGCGGAGAGCGTCTCCAGCAGGAGTGAGAGCCCCCCGGAAAGTGGCGGCTGTGGGCCGAGCGCGATCATCAGGCTGATTTCCCTCCGTGATGAGGTGTTGTGGAGCACAGCTCCATTGAAAAGCCTTTAAATAATGTTAGCGTTGAATGGAACAACCTTCCAGGGAAATCAAATCCCTCGCTGCCTCTGGTGCTGCCTCTGAAAGGGAATCAATTTTCTTTGCCTGATAGCTTTCCCCAGCACTTACCGCGCGTGAGGGGAAGGCGCTCACTGTGAGGGTTGCCCAGGAGTTGCCTTCTGAAGGTCGAATCTTGGGGAAAAAAAATAGAGGAGAAGAACGAAAACAAGGTTTGGTGACCCCTATCCTGATGGGAAGGACCTGCTGCAGCTGCTTGGGTGGGGAGAAGGGCTGGAATGCTCATGGTGGGGTTTGGTTGTAGGTTTTAATTATAGGTACAATGAGTCTTTGTGTCTTCCTTAAAATTCCAGTCAGGAAGCCAATCCTAGCCTGGATTTGGGCTTGGTGGCTGTTTGGGTGTCTCTGGTTTAGCTGCAGCATCCTTGGCTTGCACAGTCCGAGCCAGCTGGAGCATCCAACACGAAGCTTCCCTCGCTTTGGAGACAAAGCAACGCATCCACCAAATCCAAAAATCCAAAAATCCAAATTTGTGGCTGGCTGCTCCGTGGCTTCACAGGGAAATTCCCAGCAAAGTGCAAAATCAGGGATTCCTTTAATAACACACTTGATTCCCCTCCTTGTGGAGCAGCCGTGTGGCTGTTCCCTGGCTTTGCTCCACTCTGCAGCTGGGAAAACCAGGAATGAGCATTTCGGGGTGAAACCACGAGTGTTCAGGCCACTCTCAATTCCTGTAGCACGACCCCCAGGAAGTCAGGATGAATGAGCTTCCAAGGATAACAGGTGGCAGGATTTGGCCCAGGATGGTTTCTCGGCAGAATGCAAAACCCAGGGATTGCGTAGGACAGGGAATGAAATGTCAAAGTGGGGGTTCAGGTACTGAGGGAGAGTGTTTCCCAGGAAAATCCCTCTCGGAAATCATTTTCCCCATAAAATCCCAACTGCAGAGTGTCACCATAATGCGCCCTAATGACGGGGGGGGGCAATTTTAGAAAGTGGTTTTAAAAAAGCTCTGGAATCCATCTGGATTCTCTTAGGAGCAAGCAAAACCTCATCAGGGACCACTTCAAAGCCCATTTCCTCCTGCTTAAATTATCTCGTGCGCGCCTGCTGCTGCACGGACGTTGTTCCATTAGGGATGATTTTTGACTGTGCCTAATCGGAACAAACTGCGCCATATTCCAGGAGTGATTTCCAATTTGTTGGGAGCCCTGATTCCTGCAGACAGCCTGGCTTGGCTTTGGACATGGATATCGGGGGGAATTCACAGCCCTCCTGCCTGATGTTCTCCCCAGAGGCTTCGGAAAATGGAATTAATTGGGAGTTTTTAGGAAGCATGGCAGTGTTCTCTTTTAATAGTGTGTGAGTTGTTTTAATGGTGTTGAGCTTTCAATTTTTTAAATATTTATATTTATATTTATTAT
>VZTD01003341.1:1647492-1668374 GCA_013397725.1 Rhagologus leucostigma | reverse complement strand
TGGAAAGAGGCTCCCAGTGGAAAGAGGTTTCCAGTGGAAAGAGGTTCCCAATGGAAAGAGGCTTCCAATGGAAAGAGGTTCCCAATGGAAAGAGGTTTCCAATGGAAAGAGGCTCCCAGTGGAAGGAGGTTTCCAATGGAAAGAGGTTCCCAATGGAAAGAGGTTTCCAGTGGAAAGAGGTTCCCAATTTGCCATTTACTGCCCTGGTGCCGGGCTGGGATCCTGGTGGCTTGGATGGAGAGATCCTGAGCTGCTCTCAGGGCACACCTGGCATCATCCCCTGTTACCTGCCCGGGGCTGGATCTGGAGTCCTTTAAGTTTCCATCAGGGATAGCGGAATTTCACATTTCTCACTGCAAGTTAAAAAAAACAGGAGTATTTCTCACTCCCAAGTGCAAAACCCGGGAGTATTTCTCACTCCTGCTGCGTGCAACTCCTGCGTGCCTGATCCTTGCACTGACTGGGTCAGATACCAGAGTTTTAGTGTTTTCTGGCCTTTTTTCTTCCTCCTACCCCAAAGCAGAGCAGCTGCTGGCTCCCTGACCCTGAAGGACCTTCCCTGCAGTGAAGGCACCTCCGCATTCCTCAGCAGCAGCTGCCTCCCCACCCCTGGCTGCTCAGTTTTATTTCATTCCCCCTGGTAAACCCCACTCCTCTCAGGATCCTAAGGATCCTTTTAGGATCCCAAAGCCGGGAAGTAAAACATCTCTCATCTAAATTTTTTGTTTTTCAGCTGTGTGTTTTTCGTTGTCGTGCAGAGTTTTCTGTATCGATACAAATGTAGTTAATTGAACACGAAATGCACCCGCCTTCCTTGGGATGTTGGGAGGGAAGTTCAGTCGCTCTCCCACCCCCCTGCTTTTTAATTTTCTCTGCTTTTATCATTGCTTGATTGTCTTCTCCTTGCCAGGTGGAAGATGGGAGTGTTTCCCTCGTGTTTTAGGTGAAACCTGCTTGCCATGAAGTCCCGAGGGAGATAGAGGGACTGCAGTGGGAATTCCTCCTCCAAAACAAACCCGACAACTGCCTGATGGTAAGAAACCTGTTGGTTTTAATTAGCCTTCCATTAATCAAGGAGCAGAAGGAAGAGTTGGAGCTCCAAACCCTCCTGGGATGGGGGAGGGATGCTGGGGGAGTTGGACTGGGAATCTGACTGTGCCCTGGTTTGTGTCCTGTCCCCAGGGATTGCCTCTCTGCCTGGCGTCATGGGGAGCTGCTGCAGCTGTCTGTGCACAGACAGCATCCCAGACAACCACCCCACCAAATTTAAGGTAAATTTTTGCCCCTTCAACCCCATCAGAGGGTCTGGGACAGCTCTGACTGCGCGAGGGGAGAGCAAACCTCTGCTCCTGCACACGGACATCGCCCGAGGGGATTTGCAAATGCATCACTTCTGCTTTGGGGCTTTTTTTTTTCCCCCCCTTTCCTGAAGAAAGTCCTGCTGCAAATGTTTGTATTTGCTGCTGAATTGCCTCTGCTTGGGAAATGCGAGGAAATGGGGGACTGGAGAGAAAAACCTTTTATTGCTCAGGGCTGTGTTCCAGAGCCTGGGCTCAGACACAGCGGCTGAGCTGCCAAGCTCGCAGGCTCCAGGGCTGACAGCTCGGCGCCTCTGCCAGCCACGAATCCCTGCTCTCAGCTGGGAAAAAGGCAGCAGGAAATGGAGGGGAATCCATGGAATCGCAGTGCTTCGTGGGTGGGCTGGTTTGGGTACCAGTGAGGGGCACCTGGAGGGCCGTGCCCAGCTCTGGGCCCTCACGGCGAGGGAGACATCGAGGGGCTGGAGTGTGTCCAGGGAAGGGAATGGAGCTGGAGCACCTGGAGAAGGGTCTGGAGAACTCCTGAGGGAGCTGGGAAAGGGGCTCAGCCTGGAGAAAAGGAGGCTCAGGGGGAATTTCTGGCTCTGCACAACTCCCTGACAGGAGGGGGCAGCCGGGGGGGTCGGGCTCTGCTCGCAGGGAACAGGGACAGGAGGAGAGGGAACGGCCTCAGGCTGGGCCAGGGGAGGTTTAGGCTGGAAATCAGCAGGAATTTCCTCATGGAAAGCGTGGCCAGGCCTTGGAACTGCCCGGGGAGCTTTGGAGCCCCCACCCCCGGCGGTGCCCACCCAGCGATCAAAGCGGGGACTCGACCTCGCCGATCCCGGAGCTCTTTTCCAACCTCAACCGATCCGCGGCTCTGATTCTCCCGCTGTGTCCCCTGCAGGTGACCAACGTGGACGATGAGGGGCACGAGCTGGGCTCGGGGGTGATGGAGCTGACGCAGAGGGAGCTCATCCTGCACACGCACAAGCGCGACGCCGTCAGGTGGCCCTACCTGTGCCTGCGCCGCTACGGCTTCGACTCCAACCTCTTCTCCTTCGAGAGCGGCCGCCGCTGCCACACCGGGCAGGGTCAGTCCCTGGGGGGAGCTCCCTGGGGGCAGCAATGCTGAGGTTTCTCTCCCTAAAGGCAGCTGGTCCCTCGTGTCCTCCCGAATTCCTGGCGCTCGGAACTCCGAGCTCGAACTGGAGCAGCTCGGAACTTCCTGGAGCTCGAACTCCGCAGCTCTTCCCTCACAGTGTTGGTGCACACACGGGGGGGGGGGGCTCCGGGTTGAAAGGGTTAAATTGGGTGTAAATCTGGTGGCCTTGCCTTGCCGGTGCTCGTGGGGATACTGGTGAAGCACTTTTTGGGGTTGTTACTCTGTGCTCTGGGGCAGGAGGGGCTGCTGGGCCTTCCTCAGGAGCTGAAAAGCGTTTGCAAGACTTGAAGCTTTGTTAAGCATCGTTCAACTCAGGATTAAGCAGCACCTGCACCTTTTCCCAGGTCCCTTTTAGGATTATTTATCCCCCAGAGCAACAGTTGGTTGAGTTCTGTTTTCCTCAGTGCTCTTCCCCTAAACTGGTCAGTGCTGGTTCTGCTCCGAGCTCTGATTTTGGGTCTGGCAGCACTTTGTGGCAGAGGAACAGGAATTCCACGTTTCCCTGACGTTCTGAGCACGGAGAGGGAAGTGAGTCACCCAGGAGCACTGGGAATAGTCTGGGAATAGAGGAATTGCAGCTTGACAAAGGGGCCTGTTGGTTCCTTTTCCAGTCTGTCTCTCCTGCTTTTAAAAAGAGCTGAACATTTTCTTGGCATCCGCATCCCCTGGGAGGAAAAAAAAGCTGTTTCCTCATTCTGTTAATGTGTTTGTAAACTCCAAAAGGACTCCCGTGAGTGCTCAGGGTCTGTGTGAAGCTGCAGTGGCATCTGCTGCTTTTTAATGTTGATTTCAGTGGGGTTTTCCTCTCCTGTCAGGGAATCCGTCCTTTGGTTTCTGCTTTGCCTTTTGCGGGGTCGAGGATCAGTGGTGAAAATTTAACCCAGTGATAAAAATTCTGCCCCGTGTGTGGTTTGGTTCTGTTCAGGTCCAGGCAGAGGGGATGAGGCAGAGCTCTCACATCCTGCACAATTTCTACCAGAAACACTTAAAGCAAAAATGAGAAGGATGATGGGTTTTGTTGAATTTTCTCCCTCCCTTGTAGGGTTTTATTTTGCTTATTAACTTTGCCTGGAGTCCTCCTTTCTGTTACTGCTCCCCACCTGGTTCCGGGCAGATCCAGCTATTTTTTTTTGCGGCCAGAACGTGGAAAACGTGGTTCTTTGGGAGCAGCCCTCGTTGCCAGGCTGTTCCCGTTGCCATGGCTTTGGTGTGTGCGTGTGCCAGCCCGGGATTGGTTCCTGGCCTGGGCTGCTGCTTTGGGGAGAGGCTCTTCAATCCCAGAGATGTTTAAAAATGCGACGTTCCCGTCCCTCCCTCCTGAGCACAGGGCCCAGTCCCGCTTTGAGGAGTCACTGCCTGGGTTTGCCTGGATTTTCTCCTGGGAAGGGATGGGCTGGGTGCCAGGGGAGCTCAGATGGAAGAGGTGCCCGGTTCCCCTGGCCCTCCCCACCCGTGTGGCGTGAGGTATCACAGCTCTGAGGGGCTTGGAAGCCCGGCTGGATGGAGCTCTGGGCAACCTGGGCTTGTGGCAGGTCGGGAGTGCAACTGGATGATCTTTAAGGTCTCTTCCCACCCAAACCGTGCTGTGATTCTGGGATTATTTCCTGAATAATCCACAGGGTTTTGGTTGTTTTCCCGTGGCTTGATGGCGTTAAACAACAGCAGGAATCAGAATTAATTCAGAAATGGGAATAACACATATTTTTAAAGCAATTCCTTGCCGCTCTGACCCTCCTCTCTGGCCCTGGCAGGGATTTTTGCCTTCAAGTGCTCCCGAGCAGAGGAGATCTTCAACCTGCTGCAGGAGCTGATGCAGTGCAACAGCATCAACGTGGTGGAAGAGCCCGTGGTGATCACCAGGAACAGCCACCCCTCGGATCGGGAGCTGGCCCGGAGCCCCCAGCCACCCACCAGTAAGGCCCCATCAGTGCGTGGGGACAGGAGAGGGGACACAGGGCCGGGGGTGACGTCTGCGGTGTTCCCATCAAACTGCCCGCGGATCTGTCCCGTGTGTGCTCCTGCCTTAAGGCCCCCCGCTCGTTTCCCGTGTGGAATTTGGTTTCCGAGGAAGCGGCAGCACGAGAAGCCCTTGGTGCAGTCGGAGCTGTCACCCCTCAGCTGGATTTCTCCCGGCCACCACTGCCGGGTGGCCTCTCCTGAGCAGCACTTGCGAGGGTCGGGGGAGTTTCTGCGGGAAGCCACATCTGGAATGGCTCAATTCCTGTGTCCGTGAGGGATTCCTTAGATTTAAAGGAGGCTCTGGCCCTTGTGTGTGTCCCCTGGACGGGCTGGTTTGGCCTCCCAGGGTGTCCAGCAGAGCCCAGCTCACTCTGAAAAATGTAATAATTCTATTTTGTACCAATTTAACGCTTCTCTGCCCTGATTTCTCTCACAGGTCTGGGCTACACTGGACTTCCCAATGGATTTCACAGCTTCCCTGGAGAATCCCTGTCCTACTCTGCAGCCCGGCACCCCTCAGTGAGCAGCCTGAGACATTCCTCTGTGGGGGAAGACTCTACTCACCCCCTCCTGGGCCCTGAGGAGCAGGTAAACGCACCCTAAGCTCTGCTGTGTGCAATTCTGGGTTTCCCTCCCTCAGAGCTCAGGGGATCCTCACACCTTGTCACTCTTTTTATTCTCTTTACTTCATTTTGCTCCTGGAGGCTCCTGCTCTCTGACACTTCACTGGAACTGATGCTCTGTCCCAAAAATCTGAGTTGTTGTGTCCTCAGCCCACTGGTGTTTGGGTGGCAGTTACCTGTCAGCTGTCACACAACCCCTAAGTTCAGACCCTCTTTATTTTTAGTTTTGAGGTTCAGCTCTTTGCTCTCAGTTGTAGAATTTTAAGATTTTTCCTACAAAACCCAGCTGGTCTGATTTTTCCTACAAAACCCAGGGAGGCCTGGGCGGGTGGGAGGGTTGTGGGATCACTTGAGGAGATGGTTTGTGAGTGGCCACGTGCATCAAGCACGACACAGAGTCCCAGAACCACTGAGGATGGAAAAGACCTTGGAAAATATTAAATCCAACCTGTGCCTGATCCCCACCTGTCACCCAGCCTGGAGCACTGAGTGCCACGTCCAGGTGACACCTCCAAACCTCCCCGGGCAGCCCCTTCCAAAGCCTGACCACCCTTTCCGTGAGGAAATTCCTGCAGATGTCCAACCACGTGGACACACGGCGTGGATCTGCAGCTGGACTCTTTTTGTCTCTCTCCCAGCCCACAAAACCTAAACCCAACTTTCACATTTTGCCTCCCGAAACCTTCCCGACTTCCAAAAATCCCTTTTTTCTCCTGTCCCGCCGGATGAATTCCCCTCTCCTGGTGGTTTCTCAGCTGCTTTGCTCTGGTCTCTGCTCTCTCCTCCTGTCACTGTCCCTCTGCTTCTCTCCTTGCAGTCCCACACCTACGTGAACACGGCCACGGGGGAGCCGGAGCCGAGGGGCCGGCACTGTATGCACTCCTTGCCTGAAGCCCACCCTCCTTTCCCCCCTAGGAACCACAGCTGCTCCCTGGAAGACCGCAACCCCCAGGTCTTCCTGCAGCCAGGGGAGGTGAAATTCGTGCTGGCTCCCACCTCTGGCTACCGCCGGCTGTGCCGGCACCCCCGGGAATGCCGGGCGCACCTCTGCCCCCCCAACAACAACAACAACGAGTGTCAGGAGGGGTGTCCATCCCCTCAGTGCGTCTACGAGAACCTCAACGGGCTGGTGGCACCCAGCGCCTCGTCCCTGTGCCGGGCCGGCCGCTCCAAGGTGTCCCGGGAGGACGGGAGCTGCTCCCATCGCCGCTCGGCGCTGCTGCACTACGAGAACCTGCCGGCGCTGCCGCCCGTGTGGGAGCTCCAGCCGGCCCGGCACAGGGACGAGGACGCTGGCACGGCGCCCACACCGTCCCCCAATGGCTTCTCCGAGGCCGGCGAGGAGGAGCCGCTGCAGAATTCGCTGGGCTCGGAGAACGCGGCCCTGCAGCCTCGCCGCTCCTTCCTGCCCAGAGCCCGGCGCAGCCGCCTGCCCAACGTCTTCAGCTTCGACTTCCCCCGGCCCTGCCCGGAGCTTCCGCGGCAGCTCAACTACATCCAGGTGGAGCTGGAGCCTGAGCCCTGCAAGGGACAGCAGGAGCCCCGGGTGCCGCCCCCCGCCAGCCCCGGTGCCCGCCGCACCGACTCGTACGCCGTGATTGACCTCAAAAAGACGGCGGCCATGTCCAGCCTGCAGCGAGCGCTGCCCAGGGACGATGGCACCTCGAGGAAAACGCGGCACAACAGCACCGACCTGCCCCTGTGAGGGGCCCCAAGTGCCAGCCCCCGTGTCGTGGCTTTGGTCCCTGCCCCTCGCCGTGTCCTGCCCCATTGGCCATTGTTTGCCCATTCCTTAGGGGCCCCGGGGCGGCTCCTGCAGCTGCTGCTGTTGAGGCTCGTCTGTCTGTCCGTCCGTCCGTCCTCCCCTCTCCGTGTCGCTCGTTTTTTAAAGCCTTGTGGGATGTTTGGTGACTCCGAGGGTTGAATTCCGGGCGCGAGGTGCCACCAGTGACGTGGCACGGCCTGGGGTGGGGGCAGAGAGGAGCCAGAGCTGGGCAGTGCCGTGGGGGAGCGCTCCCAAAACAGAGCTGCTTTAGGAGCTCCGTGCCACTCGAGCCTGTTCCCTGTGGATTTCACACCTCCAGGAGAGCTCCAGGAGGCCACTCCAGAGCTGGGATTTGCCTTGTGGCTCCAGAGGTCCCTGGAGATGAGGGAGCTCACGCCGTGGCCTTTCCCCCCTCAGCTCACTGTTCCCTGTGTACCTGAAGCTTTTTATCCTTCTGTCCCTGTCTCGGATTCAATTTAAATTGGGCAGCTGCAATTCAGCGAGGAGGACACAGAGCCATGGGCACTCACTGTGATCACAGAAACCTGATTGCCTAAATCCTTAAAATTCCCTTCCCTGCTTTCTTAGAAGAGGAGGGAAAGGCCATAACCGTGAGGGAGGTTGGAAGTTTGGTCTAGAAAACTTCACTTGTGCCATAACCTGCTTCGTTTTTTCTGGAGGGTTCTTTTTGGCAGCTGCTGAGAAGTGCTGTGGATTTATTTATTTGTTTATTTATTTATGAACTGCTCCTTTGCGTCCCAGTTCGTTGCCAAACTGGTGCCAGTCCGCCGCGTGCGCTCGCTGGGGCTCGCTCCTGCCTGGGGGACAGGTCCCAAAAGAGCTTGGTGGCTTTGCTGAGCCACCAACTGCGGGGAAAACGTTGTGGAAAAGAGCAGCTGGGAATCAGGAATTTATGAGCTCGGGCCTGACTGTCACGGGGTGGGTGGGAAATGGAATGGGAGACGTGGGAGTGGGAGCGGAGCCGCCGGGCAGCCGAGCTTGGAGTGGCATCAAAGTCGTTGCCTGCACCCACGTGCCCGGCTGGGGCCGGGAGCAGCCTCTGTTCAGTGTTGGGAGTGAATGTGCAGTTTGTTCCCTCAACTACAGACCTGGAAGGGCTAAAATTCCGGGTAAATTTGTGGCCTTTTGCTGTGGATTTGTGTCTCGATGCCGGGGCTGCGCCGAGCTGCCCCGGGATGTCCCCCCGCCCCTCCCCGCAGGACACGCGGGAGCTCAGCCTTTCCCTGGATTCCTCTGTGCCTGTTCCGACAGAGAGCAGTGCTCTGGGACGCTCTGGAGCCCCACCTCCTGCTGGCTGTGCCCGTGTTCCTCCCGGGACAGGAGCCGGATCCGTGCCCAGCGAGGGTCCCGCTGCCTGCAGAGACGTTGCCAAGCCTCGCGTCCCCCTTGTCCTTTGGTGTTTCCCGGTGTCGACGTCCGTGGAAGAGGAAAGAACCCCATCCCCCAGCTCCGAGCTGCTTCTGAGGGCCAGGAGCTTGATTCCCAGGGTTTGGAAGTTCAGTCTTCTTTTTGGTTTTTGGTGCTGTCGTGTCCTGTCGAGCCGTGACCCTGTCGGGAGCGAGGCCACGTGTCCCAAGTCTGAGTGGTGCCATGTTTGTGTCGCGGAGCGTGGAGTTCTTGGCTTGCTGTTGCACTATAAATTCCAAGTGTGCCACATGCTTCAATCCACTGGTTTTTCTTTCCGTTTTGGAAGTCCTCGTGCTCGTCTTCCATTCTTTCGTCCGCCCCGTCCCTTGTGTCACCTGTAACGGAAAGGAAACCCAAGTAATATATTTTTATATGTATAACAAATGACTTTATTTGAAGGAAAAAACAACCCCCTCCCCCCTCCCCAAGTAATGTATCCCCCCTAACTCCAGCTTTCATTTAGGGAAGTGAGAGAAGAAATTGTTTATATCTATCTATATATATATATATATAAAAGTTAACTGCGTTAAGCTTTAAATAAAGTATTTAAATAAAGAGTTTTTCGGCTGTCGGTGTCGCCCTCTGGGACAGCACAGCTCCCTCTGGAGCCTCTGTAGGAACCTCCTGGAGCTGAGAAATACAAAATCCCTTTTCTCTTTTTCCCCAGAAAGGGAAAAGAGGATGACATGTTTTCCATTTCCGTGGAGGAGGAGGAGGAGGAGGCGAGGGCCCTTTTCCACCCCCTTTCCAGGTGGGTTAAATTCCAGGGAATGTGCTGGGCTGGGCTCTTTGTGCCTTGGGTGGCAGCAGCTCAGGGCTGGGGCTGTCCTTGGGTGCTGCCGGGGGCCACCAGCGTGGCCGCGCGTCCCTGAGGGTGGGATGGAAGGGGCTGTGAGCTCCTGGGATCAGGGAATTCCCCGTGGAGTTCCTCAAAAAGTCTGGCAATCCCATTTCGGCAGCTCCACGAGAGCTTTGTGTTGGGAAATCCGTCTTGGATCGCTTGAAGTGCCGATTTTACGTCCTCCAGACGATCTGGGCTGTCCCACCCGGGCCTCCCTTCCCTCCTTTGGCAATTCCAGCTGCCAAAGGACGCTGCAAGCGGTGCTGACGGGGATGTGCTCACACGGCAGATCCAGATCGCCGTTCTCCGGCACATCCTTATCCCGGTTATCCTGCAGGACGCTGCTCCTCTTCTAGGAAGGAGAATTCCCTGGACCTTGAAGATGAGAAAGGATCGAGCTGACGGCAGCTGCGCATTCCAGCGTGGAGCGTCCTGCGCTCCGTGTCCCCTCGTGTCCCCTCTCCCCGGTGGCCGTGGCCCTGCTGGCTCAGCAGGCTGAGCTCCAGCGCCATCCCAAACTCCCCGGGAAGCTTTGGGAATGAAAAGCCGCTCTCGGCCCGTTGTTTGCGGTCGGTTGTTCCACGTTTGAGCCATTAAATGGGAATTGTAGTGCCGGCAGCCAGGATGGAATTCAGGGATTTCGGGGTGCGCGCCGTGTGCACGTCCCAGTGATTTTCCCTCTTTTTTGGAAAACTTCCCCGGAGCTGTGCCCGCACTAAGCCACCAGGACCCGGAGCTCAGGTGACACACTGGGGACTCTCCCGTGCAGTGTCGCAGCTTCCTCTAGTGGCCGTGGGGGAAACGGTTCCAGAGGAGGATCCGGGTTTGGGTTGGGAAGTGGGGAGGGAATCCGAGTCCGTGTCCTCTCATCCCTTCGGTTCTGTGGTTTGGGGTCTGTTTGGAGTTTTTCCCCGTGGCTGTTTTATTTGGGTTGGGAACGTTTCCCCAGTCTGTTGTAAAGGTGGATTTTATGGATTTTCTTTTGGGTCTGGCACGCTCTGCTGGGCTTTCCCCATGGATGCACTGCTGGCTTGGATGGGAAACTGGACTGGGATACCCGGCGATCCCTCCAGCCATGGAATATCCTCCCAGTTTTCAGCAGAATCCTCACCCTTGGTGGCTCCATCCATAAATCCGCGTTTGGGTTTCAGGGATCCATCCCGGGCTCTGTGGATCCAGCCGGTACGGATGGGTAGGAAAAACCACCCGAAACCTGCTCTGGAGTTTGTCCCTGAAGCTGAGGGGACGCTCTGAGCTCTCCTCCTCTCTCTCCCAAGCTCAGATGGTTCAGCTTGGTGTTTTGGGAACTGGAAAATCGCGAAAGGAGCTGCTTCTGTGGAATGTTTGCCGAGACTCTGGTTCTCAGAAAGGGTTTGGGCAGCAAAATGAGGTGACTTTGGGGGGTGGCTGAGCCCTGGGGGTGGGAGCCGGGCTGGAGGTTCCAGTGCTTGGCTGGGGACTGGGTCTGTGTGGCCCCACTGGGGACTGACCTGTCCTCGCTGGGCTCCTCCCTCCACCTGGAATTGTAATTTAGGGATGTCTTGTGAGCAGCCGTGGGCTGAGCAGAGGGAATATCCCTGCCTTGACCTTTCTAAGTGGCTCTTGTTTGAGTCTGAGTCAATCCATCGGATTTCTTCCCCCGATATTTCCTCCCTGGTGAATGCACAAATTTTTCCCTTCTTCCCTTTCCCAAAAATCTGTTGATAGGAACAGAGCTTCTCTCAGCGCTCCAGTGTGTTATCATGGGAGGGTTTTTTTTCCTTTTAAACCATTTTTGGTGCTTTTCCCGCAGGGAAGGAGGTGGGAATCCCTATGAGCTGTGCCTGCCTTACAGGGAGGGGAAAGGAGACGTGCTGAGGGTTAAAGGATCAATATTTCTGCAGAGAAACTCGAGTGTTTGCTATTTCTGAGGAATTGTTGTTTTTATTACCTAAATTGTGCTGTTTACTGGGAGAAAAACCAAACCAGGGGTGGCACTGCAACTCCCCGTTCTCTCATGGTCTCTGTGTGTGATGCTGCTCAGCCCTCGCAGGTGGAGGATCATTAACGAGTGATCGTTAACGAGCCCATTTCCTAATTCCAGCCTCTGGGAGGGCTGCCCTCAGTGTTTCTGGGAATTTTTGTCTTTCGCCCAAACTCGGCTGGTCTGGAAATGCTGCTCAGAGGCAGCAGAACAGGTTTGGGTTGCTGTTACTGGGGGTGAATTCATTAGTGAGAGCCCTGGGAGCTTTGAAGTTGGCAATTACAGGCCAGGGGATGGAAAAGGCTCATTGTAAAGATGGGATCTAATTTGTTTTCCTTCCCTGAGCGAGCGGGATTTTTCCAGCTGAAAGGCCCAGGTGCTTCAGTGCCACCTCAGACTCCTCCCGTGCCGCTCCTGTCCTTGTCACCTGTGCCGGTACCTTGGCCACTGAATTTCTGACGTGGCAGAGAAGCAAAGGTGCTTTGGGGATTCAGCTGCTCTGACCCGGGCGTTGCTGTGCAATTGTTCCTTTGGGTTATTCCCACGGAAATCCAGGCAGTCCCTCCCTGAGGAACAGCTCTGTGGCCTGAGGACGGCTCCTGGTTTGTCTGGAAGTGTGAAACGGTGCGGAAAAAATGGAATAGGGTGGTTGTCCTGGCTGGTGACACCTTCACAGGACAGTTCCTGGTGCTGCTTCCCCTCTGTCAGCTGGAAGCCATTTCCTTTGTCCTGTCTCTCCATGCCCTCGTCCAAAGTCCCTCTCCAGCTCCCTTAGAGCCCCTTTAGGTTCTCATCATCAAGAAGTGGCTGATCCTCACCTGGTTTGGGAATTTAAACGCCCTGACCTGGAGCCCAACCGTTTATTTACAGTTTATTTACCCATCTTTTCCTCACGGGAAAAGAGGAATCTTTCTTTTGATGTGATGGAAGCTCTTCCTGTGTACTGTGGCCTCTGTTTTGGAAATAAAACACTAAAAGCAGCTCGTGCAGCACCGAGGGAAGGACCCGAGTGTTTGTGTGGGTTCATAAACACAGCTGCTCTGGGGGCAGGGAATCATGGAATCCCAGACTGGTTTGGGTTGGAAGGAACTTCAAAATCATCCAATTCCACCCCTGCCGTGGGCAGGGACACCTTCCACCATCCCAGGGTGCTCCAAGCCCCGTCCAACCTGGCCTGGGACACTTTCAGGGGTGGGACAGCCACAGCTTCTTTGGGAATTCCATCCAAGGGCCTCATCACCCTCATAGGGAGGAATTCCTTCCTAATATCAAATCTAAATTTCCTCTCTTTCAGCCTGAACCCATTCCCCCTTGTCCCTCACTCCAGTTCCTGATGAACAGCCCCTCTCCAGCTCCTTGCAGCCCCTCCAGGTCCTGGAAGGGGCTGTGAGGTCTCCACAGAATCTTCCCTTCTCCAGGTTCCACAGGCTCCCCTTGAGTGCTGGGCTCCCCCGCTGCAGCACCCCGGGAAAGGCGGTGGAGTCACAGATGGGATTCCCTGAGCTGGAACTGGGCCACTGAAGCAGCACAGAAGAGAAACTGGAAGCAAAGGAGAGGGAATGCCCGGAGCCGGGTCCCGAGGGAAACCCCGGGAGCAGCTCGAGTGCGCGACCCCCGCTCCGCGCGGTGACCCCGGCTCTCTGCCGTTGGAAACTCCGAATCCATAATTCCTGCTGGAGCGATTCCCTCAGCGCTGCCCCGCTTTGGGTCAAGAAGTGCCAGGAAGTGGAATGTGTGTGAGTGCCGCAGAGGGCACCGTATTCCCGTGCCCCGTGGGGCCGCGCCGGGAGCGGGCAGCGCTCTGCTGGCATTCCCATAACCGCGCTCCGCTTCCCGCCGGGATCCGCTTCTTCATCCGATCTCAACAACCCGATCTTTCTCTCAGTCCTGCTGGCAAACGCGATAATCGCTGTGGGACACTCTCGATATCCAGGGAAGGACACAGTTCCGAGGGAACGGAATCCGCGTGGAGCGCTGGCGCGGGATGAGCGGCGAGAGCGGTGCTGGGTGATGGAGAAGGTGTTTTTCCAAGAGCTCTGTTGCTTGGATTTGGGATGCAAGCAGGGCTGGAGGAGCTCTGGAAAATACTTGGGCTCTAACTGAAAGGATAACGGCCCATTTGCCAGAAAATATTTAGGTTATGACTGAAAAAGCTTTGGTTCGTTCTCTAGAAAATATTTTGGTCATGGCCAAACCCATTTTGGTGCGTTTCCTAGAGAATATTTGGGTTATAACTCAGAATGTTTTGGTTGGTTTGGGTGCTTGGCAATTTGGGAAGTGTGTGTTTGTGGTTCCTTTGTTTCCACAGGGAAAAAAAAGCAAACAAGGATTTTTCTGGCTTTCTGGGCTGGTGTGAGGACGTGGAGTGTGGGTTAAACCCCGAGGGTTGGTTGCATCTTCCTGGGGGTTACAGCACCTGCCTTTGGGTATGGGATGGGGAGGGAATAGTGTGCTCCACAAAATTTTAAAAAAAATGGAAAAATGGGTGATTTGTGTCCAAACAGGGAAAGCAGGAGCAGGTAGGACATGGAAATGAGCTCATCTCCTGGAGTGAAGGTCTGGGATGCTGATGAAGGGGAGAAGGCAGGACAGCGCTGGGGACCACCTTGGAGGAAACGAGAGAAGGAACCTGGAGACCATTCTGGAGGAAATGAGAGAAGGAACTGGGGGACCATCCTGGAAAGACCAAGAGAAGGAACCTGGAGACCATTCTGGAGGAAATGAGAGAAGGAACTGGGGGACCATCCTGGAAAGACCAAGAGAAGGAACCTGGAGACCATTCTGGAGGAAATGAGAGAAGGAACTGGGGGACCATCCTGGAAAGACCAAGAGAAGGAACCTGGAGACCATTCTGGAGGAAATGAGAGAAGGAAGCTGGGGACCACCTTGGAAAAACCCAAGAGGAGGAACGCGATGGGCTCCATCTCCTCGCCCCGTGTCCCGGGAAAGCCTCTCCGCCGGCCGCCTCCATCCCCGCTCTCTGCAGCGGCGGAAGGAGGGCAGACAAAAGCCTTTCCCTCCCGCGCCAAGAGCCGCGAGTCCCTTTGTCCCGGGGCAAGGCTTGCGCAGGTTTTGGCGAGCGCAGCCACGGCCCAGCACGGTGACGTCGGGTCCCTCGTCCCCGATAAGCGCCGACCCCTTATCGGATAGTTCCCCTTTGATCTCGCCCCCGAGGCCGTGCGCGGCTCTGCTCTCGGGACGCCGATTCCGCAGGATCCTCGTGGCCCGAAGCACAAAGAAGCCCTTGAGGCCGGGGCTGCGAGAGGTGCTAATGGAAAGCGGAGGTCAGCAGATAAGGGCCGGCGCTGCCTCCCGGGATAAAAGCGGGAGCCCGGGCAGCCCTGCCCGGTCGCTGCCGCCTCCCGAGGGGTGACCGTGGACTTCTCGGCACCATGAAGTGGCTCCCGGTGGTCCTGGCGTGTCTGCAGCTGGCCGAGGGGGCGGTGAGGTGGGTGAGATGCGCGGGGGGAGCGGGGAGAGGGCGGGGAACGGAGCCCGAGGATGCTGAGCCGCGGGGAGGGCGGTGTTCGGCACCTCCACGGCGTGGGCACAGCCCGGGGCGGCTCCTGGGGCACGGGCAGCTCCTGCGGGTGTGGGGAGCAGCTCCTGGGACCTCGGGAGCAGCTCCTGGGGACATGGAGAGCAGCTCCTGGGGATCTGGAGAGCAGCTCCTGGGGATCTGGAGAGCAGCTCCTGGGGATCTGGAGAGCAGCTCCTGGGGATCTGGAGAGCAGCTCCTGGGGATCTGGAGAGCAGCTCCTGGGGATCTGGAGAGCAGCTCCTGGGGATCTGGAGAGCAGCTCCTGGGGATCTGGAGAGCAGCTCCTGGGGATCTGGAGAGCAGCTCCTGGGGATCTGGAGAGCAGCTCCTGGGGATCTGGAGAGCAGCTCCTGGGGATCTGGAGAGCAGCTCCTGGGGATCTGGAGAGCAGCTCCTGGGGACATGGAGAGAGGCTCCTGANAGGACATGGAGAGCAGCTCCTGGGGACATGGAGAGCTCCTGGGATCTGGGGAGCTCCTGGGGACATGGAGAGCAGCTCCTGGGACCTGGAGAGCTCCTGGGGACATGGAGAGCAGCTCCTGGGATGTGGAGAGCAGCTCCTGGGATGTGGAGAGCAGCTCCTAGGATGTGGAGAGCAGCTCCTGGGGATCTGGAGAGCAGCTCCTGGGGACCTGGAGAGCTCCCGCCATGGCTCAAAGGAGCCCAGAGAACTGAGCCTTAGAAAATGCCCAAACCTTCTTATTTTCTGCTCCGCTCATTCGGGTTTTCTCTCCCTCTGTGCAGGATCAGTCTGAAGAAAGGCCAGTCCATCCGGGACAAGATGAGGGCAGCGGGGGTGCTGGCTGATTTCCTGAAGCACATTAAATACGATCCCGTGAAGAAATACCAGCCCAGGCAGGGCTCCGTGGTCAGCGAGCCCATTACCAACCACCTGGATGTGAGTGCCCCACGCTCCCCCTCACTGCCTGTCCTCCCTCCTTCCCGGCTGCCCAGAGCAATCTGGACACCCCTGAGCCTCCAGGAATGAGAAATTGCTTTTTTCCTCCCACTCTTTTAAGCTTCTGTTTGGAACTTTAAGGAAGTTTTCCAGCCACAGAGAGCGAGGCTTTTCCGTATGAAACAAACCACAATAATTATTTAGTATTTCATTTTTGGGGGAGGAAAAGCAGGATGAGAGCTCAGTGTGCTCAGGTTGGGTGTGAGAGTGAGCCGGGCACTGCGATGCCAGGGGGAAGCCTCGTCTGTCCCTGAGCCCGTGGCCAGTGGAGATTCCCTGTTTTTTGCAGTCCTCCTACTTTGGGGAGATCAGCATCGGGGAACCCCCCCAGAAGTTTTTGGTGCTCTTCGACACCGGCTCCTCCAACCTGTGGGTGCCCTCCACGGACTGCAAGAGTCCTGCCTGCTGTGAGTAGCCCCAGCTGCTCCTAGGAGTAATTAGTACTAACTAATTAGTACCAGCTGTTACCCCAGCACTGCAGGGCTCAGGGCTCGATGCGGTTCAGAGCACCCCAGACTGACCAAGCCAGGATGGGTTTAGGTGCCAGTGGGTGCCTTGTCCTTGTCCCTTCCCTGTTCTTCCCCGTCCCCCGTCACGTGGGGACATCACGATGCCAGACCGAAAACGCCCCCGGGATGCTGATCTGGGATAGCTGGAGCCTTCCTTGGGGAGCTCAGAGCCCTCTGCCTGGTTCAGGGATGGCCAAATCCCCGCAGCCATCCCAGGAACCTCACGGTGCTCCCTGGCCATCCGTAGCCGGGCAGAGGGAAGAGGAAAACCGGGAATTGCGGAGCTGATGTCCCTCTGCCAGCAGAGCTCATCCCTCACGGTGGGAGCGTGATGGGGGTTCAACAGTGAGGGCTTGGCTGTTGTTCTTGTGATCCCCAGAGAGGGATCCGGGCAAAACTGGGCTGCAAACCCCAAAACCTGAGAGAGAACCACGGGGCAGAGGAGCAGCCTGTCCCGCTCCCCAGGACCTGCTCCCTGGGGATTATCCCAACGGAGCATCCGGCAGTGAGATCCCACTGCAGCGCATTCCCAGGGCTTTTCCCTCTTCTCTCTCCCCCAGTCAACCACGCCAAGTTCAAGCCCCGCGACTCCGCCACCTTCAGCGCCGGTGGCCAGTCCTATAACGTGTCCTACGGCAGCGGCTCCGTCACCATCGTGCTGGGCTACGACACGCTCAGGGTGAGCGCTCCCCGTGCCGTCCCTGCCCTCCCGCTGCGGTGTCCCGGCTGGGCGTCCCCATGGAATGAGCCCGGGAGCAGCCTAAGGGCCAATCTCTCGTCCTGGGTAGCCACGGCTTGGACAAACCCTGGGCAGAAGCGATGTAAAGCGTTTATTGCCACCCTCAGCCACCCAGCTGGGCTTTGGCTGGGTTTTAACCCAATTCCTGGGGGTTTTTCCCGATTTTCCCCTCTGCCCGGTGCTGTTGGCACCAGCTGTGACCCTGCAGTGCTTTTGGAGCAGCAGCCACCCCTCAGTTTGCCCGGCTGACCCCGGATCCCCTTCCCCTGCAGATCCAGAGCATCACCGTCACCAACCAGGAGTTCGGGCTCAGCCAGGACGAGCCCACCCAGCCTTTCTACTTCGCGGATTTCGACGGGATCCTGGGAATGGCCTACCCCTCGCTGGCCGTGGGAGGGATGGCCACGGCTCTGGAGGGGATGCTTCAGCAGAACCAGCTCGCCGAGCCCGTCTTCAGCTTTTACTTCTCTCGGTACAAACCTTTCGGGGCGCTCTGCGCGTCCTGGCGCGCCCTGCCTGTCCCCAGGAGTGTTCCTTGGGGATTTATCCCTCTCTAGCCCACGTTTATCACACGGATTTACTCATCCCTGCTGCTGTGACTCTGGTTTCTCGCAGCCAGCCCACCTACGAGTACGGGGGAGAGCTCATCCTCGGGGGCATCGACCCTCGGCTCTTCCAGGGGAGCATCACGTGGGCGCCGGTGACACAGGAGCTCTACTGGCAGGTGGCACTTGATGAGTGAGTGGTGTTTGCACCTCTGGCCACTTCCCCCCCGGGTCAGCTGCAGCTTTGCAGGGCTCGAGGCTCGATGCATTGGGTCTAGGGGCCAGTGGGTGCCCAAAGCCATGTCCTTGTCCCCATTCCCCTCCCAGGTTTGCCATCGAGCAGTCAGTGACCGGCTGGTGCAGCCAGGGCTGCCAGGCCATCGTGGACACGGGGACATTCCTGCTGACGGTGCCCCAGGAGTACATAGAGAGCATCCTGGAGGCCCTGGGAGCCCAGGAGACCAGCTATGGGGTGAGTGCAGGGATTTTGGGGGGTGTGCAGCAGTGGGGGGGGGCCTTGCATGGGAATCAGAGCCCTGGGCTCGACCAGGTCCCACAAAACGCGTGTGGCACCTGCGGGACAAGGGACAGCGAGGATGAGGGGACATCAGGCTGAGAAAGGTGGGGGGTGTTCAGCCTGGGGAAGGGAACTTTGTGTGGAGACCTCACAGCCCCTTCCAGGATCTGAGGGGGCTACAGGGAAGCTGGAGAGGGACTTGGGACGAGGAGTGACAGGACAAGGGGAATGGGTTCAGACTGAAGGAGAGGAAATTGAGGTTTGATATAGGGAAGGAATTCTTCCCTGTGAGGGTGGGGAGGGGCTGGGATGGAATTCCCAGAGAAGCTGTGGCTGCCCCTGGATCCCTGGAAGTGTCCAAGGCCGGGTTGGACGGGGCTTGGAGCAACCTGGGATTGGGGAAGGTGTCCCTGCTGTGGCAGGGGTGGGATGGGATGAGCTTTAACTCCCTTCCAACCCAAACCATTCCATGATTCCACGCTGTGGCACTGCCAGGGGATGGAGTGTTTGTCACCCTGGCACACGATGGCCTCTGTCCTGTCCGTGCCGTCACCTCCCCTGTCCCTGTCCCCGCAGTATGCAGTGGACTGCAACGAGACCCAGAACATGCCCCTCATCACCTTCGTCATCGGCGGCGCTCAGCTCCCGCTGTCCCCCTCTGCCTACGTCCTGAACGTGCGTATGGGCTCCATCCCGAGAATTCCCTCTGGGCTCCATCCCGAGAATTCCCTCTGGGCTCCATCCCGAGAATTCCCTCTGGGCTCCGTCCTGCTGAGTTCTCTGTGGGCTCCATCCTGAGAATTCCCTGTGGGCTCCATCCCAAGAATTCCCTCTGGGCTCCATCCCGAGAATTTCCNGCTCCCGCTGTCCCCCTCTGCCTACGTCCTGAACGTGCGTATGGGCTCCATCCCAAGAATTCCCTCTGGGCTCCATCCCGAGAATTTCCTGTGGGCTCCATCCCAAGAATTCCCTCTGGGCTCCATCCTGCTGAGTTCTCTGTGGGCTCCATCCCAAGAATTTCCTGTGGGCTCCATCCTGCTGAGTTCTCTGTGGGCTCCATCCTGAGAATTCCCTGTGGGCTCCATCCTGAGAATTCCCGAGGCACCGGGAGGAACCCGGAGCTCCCTGGCGGGCAGCGATGCTCTCCCTGTGCCCGTTCGAGGCTCTGAGCCCCCGTTCTTCCCCCTTACAGAGCAACGGCTACTGCACCCTGGGCATCGAGGTCACCTACCTGCCCTCCTCGGACGGGCAGCCCCTCTGGATCCTGGGAGACGTTTTCCTCAAGGAATATTACACCGTCTTCGACATGGCCAACAACCGCGTGGGCTTCGCCCTGTCAGCCTAGAGGGACGAGGCAGCAAATTCCAGCTCCTCTCCCGGCCCGGCACGGCTCTGCCAACGCCGCTGGAGTTGCCACAGCATTGCCAGGGACCTTTCTGTTCCTTTCCGTGCCCACACGAGCACCCCCCGTCCCTCGGGGTTTCTGTGTCACTGTGTCCTCACCGCCTCCTGTAACAAATAAACCGCAACATCCCAAACGGTCTCCGAGCTCCTGGGTTTGTTGGGAGCGGCCTGAGGGGTTCCGTGGCTCACACTCCCTTTCTCCAGCAAGGTAAGTGCTGGGATAAGCTCCAGGCCCTGGGATGAAGCCCCAGGGATGGGCAGTGCCCACCTCCAACCCTCGGGAAACCTCAGCGGGGAAGCCCCGGACCTTCCTTGCGGCTGGAAAAGGTTTGACAAAGCCCTGCGGTTCATCCAAGCGGGAATCTGAGGCCGTGAGGTGAGTCACGGCACCCGGATGACCCCTAAACCCTGAACTGGGGCTGTTCAGCCAGGGAAAACAGCACTGGAATATCAGGAATTGTGAGGGTGTGGCCGAAGGGGACGGGGAACACCCTGGGCGGGGGGAGGTTGGGTGACCCCGCTCTTTCCCGGGATCCAGAGTCGTTTCTTAGAAGTTCTTTATCAGCGGGGCTCGTTCCCAGATGCGTTCACAGCTCTGTCACTTCCCGGGGGAAGGGCACGAAGTCAAAATATTGACACAGGCTGAGCGCGCTGAGACACAGATTAGGTGGGAGCGGACAGCAGGGAAGGGCATTCCTCCTCCTCCTCCTCCCTCTGGAACAGGAATTTTCTGCTGGAAACGGGGTGGCGGTGGCAGGAGGGGACAGGCAAAGGCTGACGGTCCTGGCTCTCCCCTTTGCTCCCTGCAGGATCTGCCCAGGCCAAGGCAGATCCACCAGGATGCGATGGAGGAGGAAGGGAAACCTGGGGGGAGAGGGGGGGAACTTCCCGAGCTTCTGAAGATTCCAAGCATCATTCCATCGCCAAAACCTTGGGTGGAAGCAGCCAGCAGCACTGCAGGCACCCGAAACACGGCCCATTCCCAGAACACCAGCAGCAGGAATTTCCATTTGCTGGGAAGGGTGTGTGGTTTTGCCTTTGTTTTCCGGAAAGCTGGAGCTGGGGCCGAAGGCGGGAGAAAAAGCCTTGAACTTGGTGATAACGTTTTGCTTTTTATCAGATGTCCCATATTTGGTCTCGGTATCAGCGGCGCTGCCCCGAGAGCCGGGTCGGGAGGGACATCGGGGTGGATGTGGTGACAAAGAGGAGGGTGGGAGCAGAGATTGGGGGAAGGAGGAAGGAGCTGGGCACGGCTCCGGCCATTCCCACCCTGTTCCCGTCCCGGAGCGGCCACCGAGCCACCGCCACCACCGCGGACATGTGGGGACTGGCGCTGGCCCTGCTGTGCCTCCCGCTCGGGGAGGGGACGCTCAGGTGGGTCCGGGGCAGGAGGGGGTGAGGATGAGGAGTCTGGGAGTGAGGATGAGGAGTCTGGGACAGGATGGAGAGAGGATGAGGAGTCTGGGGTGAGGGTGAGGGGTCTGGGGGGGAGGATGGGGAGAGGTTGAGGGGTCTGGCAGTGAGGATGAGGAGTCTGGGACAGGATGGAGAGAGGATGAGGAGTCTGGGGTGAGGGTGAGGGGTCTGGGGGGGAGGATGGGGAGAGGTTGAGGGGTCTGGCAGTGAG
>VZTD01003341.1:1628199-1642625 GCA_013397725.1 Rhagologus leucostigma | reverse complement strand
GAAGGGTCCCGGGGGTCCCCGGGGGTTCCCGGGGAGGGGGGGCTCAGCAGCCGTGCAGCGGGGCCCCCTCAGTTCGGAGCCCACCTTGTGGGGGTGGTATGGGGGTGTTGGGGTGCTCCCCCCCCCGTCCTGCGACATCCCGGGGCGCTTTGAACTCGTAGTTGCGTTTTTTCCTCTTATTTTGTTGTAAATAATACCCCCCCTCCCTCCCCGTGCCTCCCCTCGCCCCCGGCAGCGGCCCCCGGGAGGCTCCAGCCCGGCTGCTCCTGGCACTGCGAGGGTTTTGGGGGTCTCTGGCAGCTCGTCCCGGTGCCCCCTCCCAAAATCCGGCGGTCCCGGGGGCTGCGAGACCCCCGGCAGCCCGGGGGGACCTGCCCGGTTCGCCTTTCCCATCGGGAACCCCCCCCCGAACCCGGTGCTCCACGCGTGGGGAAACTGAGGCACGGATGCTCCAGGACACCCCGGGTGCGCTCGGGGGGTCTCGGGCACCCCCCGGTGTGGGGGATGCAAAGTGGGACCCATTTTGGGGCCCGAAAGGGTGGGAAAAGTTGGGCTACCTCGTGTCACACGGCTTTTAGGGGGTCACCAAGAGGACACAGAGTGTGTCCCCTCCCTCCCGGGGAATTTGGGGGGGCACAGAAGGGGCTTCCCCGAGCCGCCAGCCACCGATTAATTATATTCATGAATTAATCGCGAGGCAGGAAAGGATTACGTAGCCCCCAGAGCTTCGGGGAGTCAGATGATGAGGGAAATTTCCTTAAAAAAACCCAACAACAACAACAACAAAAAAAACACAACAAAAAAAACCAACAAAAAAAAATAGAAACACGAAGAAAATCTGGTGGTTATTGTGCTCCTCTAAGATAAATAAATAAGCCGGTGCGAGTCCGGGGAAAGCAGGGCCCATTTCCAGGAATCCCGGCGCTCCTGCGCGTTCCCGGCCCTTGGGGCACGGGGGGAGTTGGTGTTTTTTATATAACAGAGTCCGGCAGGCAGCGAAGGGAGGGATTGGGGGGGTTATTTTTTCTTCCACCCCCCCTCCCTTTCTCTGTACTTCCCTGCCGTGTTTGCTTGGCTTCATGCACGGCTGCTCCGGCCGGAGCTGGGACTGGGGCTGGTTTCTCCCAGCCCGCGCTCGCTCACCTGCTGCAGGAGGGATCCAGCGCGGAAAACCGCGCCGGGCAGCGGTGGGGATTGGGGATCGGGGCGGCCGGAGTTGGGAACCCAGCCAGCTTTGGGTGGGGATGGTGGCCGCGGGTCAGGCCAGCACGTGGTGACCCCGTGGAGGGGAGCCCGGTGTTTTCCGAGGGATGCTGGGTTCGCTTCCTGAGGGATTCTGGGTTCGCTTCCCGAGGGATGCTGGCCCGGTGTGTTTTCCGAGGGATGCCGGCCTGGCCTGCCCGCCCTTATCAGTCGGAAACTGCGCCGGGGTGGAGCTGGCCGCAGCGGGGCTGTCCAGCATCCGGGTGTTTGGGATGGAGCTGTGATTCCAGCCAGGCCTTTTATTGCTTTTTCCACGCTCCACGGCGCCGAGTTCGCGGCACGAGTGCGTTCCTGGTCCCCCCTGCCCTGCCCTGCCCTGCCCGGGGCTCCCTGTTTGTCTGGAAGTGCTGTGGGGAACGGGAAGAGCCCCTTGGGATAATGTGGTGGATCACCGGAGCAGGGGGGACATTCCCAGGGCCGAGGGTGGGGTGGCCCGAGCAGCACAACAAGCAGGGAAATGGGGCTGGGGAGGCCACGCTGGGGGTGTCCCCCTCAAAAAAATCCACCGTGCTGAGGGTAAAAACATCCCCTGGCTCCCCGTGGATCCTCCTGTGTCGGAATGGGGAGCTGGGGGGGGTCTGATGTGATGGGATCTCGTCCCTGGATTGCTGTTTCTCTCTCCTTTCCTGGGGTGCAGACAGGAGGGACAGAGCTGTCACATCCCTGTCCCCTCTGTGCTCCACGCCTGGGGACAGCTGGAGTTTTCGGGGTGGTGTAGGGGCACCTCGAGCTGGACTCGCCCCAAGGGCGCTGTTTTGTAACTGCCCTGTGTGGGGTTATCCCATACCCCGGACAAAGGGGAAGTGGACAGGGGGAAGCAGCGGCGTCCTGGGCGTGGGGCTGCGGCCTGGCAGTGCCACCCCACGTCCCCGTGGCAGCATCGTGGCAGCCGTGCTGGTGGTGGCTGTTCCATGACAACTTCCCAGACCCCCTGTTTGCTGTGGGAGGATCCCAGGAGGATCCCAGGACGATCCCAGGGAGCCAGCGCTGGGTGTTTGACACCCCCGTAAGGGAGCAGAGGGTGCCCGGAGGTGCCAGGTGTGCTGTCACCGCCCTGTGGTGGCCTTCGCGTGGTGCCACCACCTCCGTGAGCTTTGCCAAGCTGCGGGATCCCGGTGTGGAGGCAGCCGGGATCACACCGGTGACTCCCGGGACGAGCCGCAGTCGTTGTCCCCGGCGCTGTGACACTTGGAAGGGTGGAAGGGGGGGTGATCTCTTCCTGACCACGCAGGGATTACGTGGTCAGGGATTTTTCCCTCTCGCTGGCGTGTCCAGGAAAAGCCCCGATGGCTCTTCCCTAATCCATTCCAAGTTCGTGTCCCTCCTCCTGGCACCTGGCTTTCGGTCGGAGCGGGTTTTCCGTGCGGATTTGCCTGCACGGGGTCCCCATGGCATGGTCAGCCCCGGAATGCGGGATGCAGGATGAGCTCCGGGTCCTGCTCCTCGCCTTCCAGGGAGGCCGAGAAAACCGGGAATGGGGGATGCTCCATCTCTGGAGGCAACAGGGGCAGTTTTGGGGAGGTAAATCCTGCGGAGCCGGAGCAGGAGCGTTGGGATGGGCACCGTGGGATGATTTGCAGCGGGTGTCGGGCGGGATCACCTGGGAAGGGTTCAAGGTGTCCCGGTGCCGCATCCCCGCAGGTTGTGCCACCTTATCTCTAAAGCCTCTTCTAAGAATCGCCCCCGGGGTTTTTGTCACCTTTCCTCCGAGTGCGTTCGGCTCCAAACAAACTCCCCACACCCCGCGCTCTGCCTCGGCCCCCTCCTTTGCTTAAATGGGTGCAAATTCCGGATAAACCTGAAACTCCCAGTGTGGGCACGGCCAGGGCAGTTCTTGGAGCCTCGGGGACGAGCGAGGGCAGCAGCGCTGGCTCCTGCCCAGGCTGAGTCCTCGGGATTTTGGGGGAAACCGCGCGGGGTGGGAATTTTTTGGAGGAAATGAGGAGGGGGCTGCATCCACCTGGCACACGCGGGGAGCGTTTCCCTGCTCCCAGGGGAGGAGGGAGTAGGTGCCAGCGGGTTTGGCCGAGCATTTTGGGGACCGGGGGCAGGCGGAGGAGAAATCCCAGCCTGGTGGGAAAAACCTCCGGGCTCCTCCGCGGGTCCAACCGGCGCAACGTGCCCGGGAGAGGCGGCAGCGCCCGTGGCCAGGACCAGCCCCGGTGGCGCCGGCACCGTGCCAGGCCAGGGGCTGGATTGGCAGCGGGGGCTCCCGAGAGAGCAGTTTGACCTTCACGGAGCAGGAAAGTGCCCGGCTGAGCTTGGCAGAAAGGAGGGGACGGCACAAACCTCTCCCGAGCGGGTAAGCGGCGCCGGCCGGGCACGAGAGGTGCTGCCAGGGGGGGGATGGCGAGCCCTGGGGCGCTTTGAGAGGGCAGTCCCCACGGGCTGTCCCCAGCTTGTTTATTCCCGGAGCTGCCGGCCCTGGGATGGTTACACGAGCTCTGCCTCCACCGAGCCTCCGCGCCGGGCGCTGGTATTTATAAATATTACCTCCTTGCAGCAGCATGGAGCTCGCAGGGAGGGAGGGAGGAGGGATGGAGGCGGCGCTGGGAGTGCCTCTGCCACTGGGAGGGGGGCCCGGGGTGGCCGCTGTCACCTTGCACCTTGTGCTGGTGGCAGGTGGCACCGCGAGCTTTGGGGCGCGTGGAGCTCCCGGCCTGGTTTTTTCCGCCGGGCATCCCCGCTTTTTGGGATGGCTTCTAGGATTTTTGGAGCGCGTGGCGGTGCTGTCCCAGCCCCCTGGAGCGGTGTCCCTCAGCTGGGGGGCCGGGATGTGTTGTCCCTGCAGTTCCAGTGTGCGGTCATTTCAAAAAGCCGACACCCAAACCTCTCGCGGTGACCCCGAGCCGGGCTTTTCCTCCGGGGCTGCGCTCCCGGCTCTCTCCTTTCCCGAAGGGAGCAGGACCTGCAGCCTGCCCGTTCCCTCCAAGGTCACCGCGGTCCCCTCCAGTGTCCCCGCGATACGGCGCTGATTAATCAGCGCCTCGGCCCATCCTCCTGCCTGTTCACACTTTTATTTTTAATTGCTGCCGGCGGGGGGGAGGCCGCGCAGGGGGGCAGGGGCTGTGAATTCCCGGCGCGGTCAGTCGGACAGTGATGTTTCAATCAGGGCTCTGCAGCTCCTTGCCCAGCTGTAGAGGGTCTGGCCCCTCCGTTTTGGGAGTCCCGGGGGTCCCCCTGCCTCTCCCTGCACCCAAACTCTGGCCTGGAGTTGCAAACCTTCCACGTGCGAGCACCATCTGCAGCCATCCCTCAGCTGTGTGGGCTTTTTGGGGTGAAAGAGAGGGGTTTTTGGGGTGGAGAGACACCGGAGCAAGGCTGTGCGTGTATTGTTAACCCGGTAATGGCTCTCCGGGCCGTACCTCGGCACCCCCAGAACCAGGGGGCTTTTTACGGTCCCCATTTACTCGGCGACGCCGTGACCAAGGACACGCAGCCCTGTGTGGCACCGCGGGCCGATGCTTCTCCCTCCACCGATTCCCTGACCCCTCCTGGGTGGGCCAGGCTTACCTGGGTGTTTCGGGCCGGCCCTGGTAATGTTTTTCCCGTGCCGGATCCCTCGGCCATTCCCAGGTGCGGCGTTTAACGCGGGGCAGGGAAAACATTTGGCCTCTGACCCAGCGCCTGTTAACAGCGTCCCGCTCCACGTTGCTGAGATGCCGGGGCTAAAAACAGTGCCGGTGACTCAGGCTCTCGCTGCTGCTGCTGTCAACTGACCCCGGCGTGGCTCTGCCAAGCCCCTCCTTTGCCTGCTCCTTCTCCCTTTCAGGGCCGCGTGCTCGGAGAGCGCGGGGAAGGAGCCTCTGGATGGGGCTGGGATGGTTCCCGGGGATCCCAGGAGCTCTGCCCCGTGCAGCTCCTGGGTGGGTGATGGGGAGGGCAGTGCTGCTCGCTGGGGTTGGAAATGGGGTTATCCTCCTGTTTTCCTCGTCCCAGAGGCTGGGCGGGATGTCTGGAGCGTCTGGTCCGACCTCACGGTCAGCACTGGTGTTGGATCAGGGTTTCCGAGGATGGCCCTACTGCCGGGTGTCCCTGTTCGTGGGGAGGAATCCTTTGCTGAACCCCCTGTCCCTCAGCTCCTTCCTGGCGCTGCCCACCCCAAATCCTTTCCTGAACCCCCTGTCCCTCAGCTCCTTCCTGGCGCTGCCCACCCCAAATCCTTTCCTGAGAGCCCTGTCCCTCAGCTCCTTCCTGGCGCTGCCCACCCCAAGCCTTCCCAGGGAGATGAAGGATTCTCGCTGAGCCCCGGCGCTGCGGGTGCCCTGTCACGGCATCAGTCACCCCCGTGGTGGCCTTGCCAAGTCCGGGTGAGTGCCCCGAGGGGCGGCCGTGGGGCTGTGCTGGGTCCAGCTGCGTTCCTGGCCTGGATCTGCCTCTCCGTGGAGGGAGCCCAGGGACGTTGGGCAGAGCTGCCTTGGGGTGTCCCTGGCACTGTGTCACCCGGGTGTCCTTGCTGTGGCACTGCCATCCTGCTGGGGGACAGCTGGGAGTGCTGGAGGGTCCCCCTGTGCTGCTGAGCTGTGTGATCACAGAATGCTTGGGGACAATAAAACTCGTCACATTCCGTGGGCAGGGACACCTTCCACCGTCCCAGGGTGCTCCAAGCTGGCCTTGGGCACTCCCAGGGATCCAGGGGCAGCCACGGCTTCTCTGGGCACCCTGTGCCAGGGCCTCCCCACCCTCACAGGGAGGAATTTTATCCCAGTATCCCGTCTAGCCCTGCCCTGTGGCAGTGGGAAGCCATTCCCTGTGTCCTGGCACTCCAGGCCCTCTTCTCTCTCCATCTTTCATGTCAGCTCCCTAAGCTTGGTCTTTTCCAGCCTCTTTTCCACCTCTAATCCAGGTGCTTGCTCTGCACCCACTCTGGGCACACGGAGGGTGAGGCATCCCTGCGTGCCACACCCCCCGGAGTGACAAGGGACAGCTTTTGCCCCTCTGTGTTTACAGAGGTGTCCCTGCACCCCCTTGGGCCAGACCCAGCCGCGGCTCCTGTCCCCCCGGTGGCAGTGGCTGCATCAGTTTTTCCACGCTTTTTCTCAGCGCTGCTCCTCGCTCCTGTGCTGCACTGACGAAACCGTGCTGGTTGGGGGGGGTTTTTTTTTTTTTTTTTGCAACTTCCCCCCGCCTTGCTCCCCGCGTGGCCGCCGAAAATGAGGAACACGGGGCAGGCCCGGAGCGCGGAGGAGCTGTGACCTGCTGGCACCTGCAGTGTCCCCCGGCCCCGCTGTTCTGCGCCCAGGTAACCCCCGCCTCGTTGTCCCCCCCATCCCCACGCAGCAGGGTGACAGCAGAGCCCGTCCCCAGGCTGGGACACGCTCAGGGTGGCTTTGTGGGTGGCCGTGGGGTGGCAGCTGGGTGACATCGGATGCTCCTGGGAACAAACCCTGGGTTTTGGGGCTGCCCGGAGCCGGCTGTGCCTGCCCCGGGCTGGGGTCCCCTGTGCTCCCTCCCTGGCACCCCCGTGTCCCTCCCCTCAAACCCCCCGGCGTTTGAGAATGAGAAACGAGGAAGGAAGGAAGGAAGGGAAGGCCGGGCCGGCCGGTGGCGAGCAGCGGGGCTGTTTTCACTTCTTTCTTCTCCTTTTCCTTTCCACTGGCCCTCAGCTGCCAGCGCAGCGCGGGGTTTGGGTGGGTGGATGGTGCCTGCCCTGTCCCCCCTCCTTTCCCCGGGGGTCCCCGCTCCGGCCTGGAGCTGCTGATGGATTTTTGCTGATTGATTTTTCCGCTCGTAAACGGGAAATAAAGCACGGGAGGGAGCGGGGCTGGGCGGCGGCGCCTCGTGCAGTGAGTTTGGGGGTTCTCAGCCCGGCGGGGCATCGCTCCCCGTGCTCAGAGGGGTGCCAGGGGCTGCGTGGCACTCGCAGGGGGTGCTGTGGCCGTGCCAGGCGGGCGGGACGGTGCCACCTCCCCCGGGAGGGTAACGCGATCCCCGGGGCTAAATCTGGAAAACGCCTCCCGGCAGCTTGGGTTCGTCACCCACACCTGAGCCTGGGGACGCCGGTGTGGCTTCTCCAGGTGTTGTGTCCCTTCAGGTGGCACTGGGTGCCCCCTGCCAGCCCGGGCGGTGGGTCTGTCACCAGCCTGGCCCCCGTGCCACCACCGGCTGTCACTGTCACCGTCACCGCGGGGCTGAGGGACAGCTCGGGCTTGTGCGAGGTCCTGAGGGGGCTGAGGGAGGCTCGGGGCGGCTCTGGGGATCCTCCAGCTGGAGCCACCCCCGAGTGCCGTCCCGGGACGTTGGGTTCTCGCTGAAATAACACCCCCAGAGGGAGAGCAAGGAAGGGCCAGAAATAACCGTGCTGCTGAGTAGCGGCAGAGATATTTGGGAGGGAGATGCATTCCCTGGCTCCGGCCCCGCTGTGGGGCTGGGGGGTGCCGATGGAGCACGGCTGGAGCCTGGACAGCCCCGTGTCCTGCGTTCCTCCGGACAGGGAAAGTGGAGTCGGGGTGTGGAGAGGGGCTGGGATCATCCAGCTTTTCCCTGGGGGTGTGGAGAGGGGCTGGGGCCATCCAGCTTTTCCCTGGAGGTTGTGGAAAGGGCCTGGGATCATCCAGCTTTTCCCTGGGGGTTGTGGAGAGGGGCTGGGGCCATCCAGCTTTTCCCTCAGGGTGTGGAGAGGAGCTGGGGCCATCCAGCTTTTCCCTGGGGGTTGTGGAAAGGGCCTGGGATCATCCAGCTTTTCCGTGGGGGTTGTGGAGAGGGGCTGGGATCATCCAGCTTTTCCCTGGAGGTTGTGGAGAGGGGCTGGGGCCATCCAGCTTTTCCCTGGGGGTGTGGAGAGGAGCTGGGATCATCCAGCTTTTCCCTCCTCTTCAGCCCCTCCATCCCCTTCCCAGCTGCTCCATCTCCTGCCCTGGGCCTCCCACCACTGCTGTGCCTCCCTGTGCACCAGGATGAGCCTCGCCAGGGTCTCCTTCCAGTAGGGACCAGTTTGGGGCTCCCAGTGGTGCTGGGATCCGGCTCAGCGGGAGAAGCACCGGGGGCCCTCGCGGGAATATCAGGATGGAGCTGCCGTTCCGTGTGCTCTTCTGGAGGTGGATCAGGGGAGGGTGGGATGTGTCCCCAGGGTGGGACGTGGGCCCCGGGTCCCCATCCTGTCCCGCTGCCGCCCTCCTGCCGGGGCTGACTCAGAGCGAAAGCAGAAGCTGCTCAGCTTTTTGGGGGGTGGGGGGGAAGCCAAGCAGAACCAAAGGGGTTATTTTAAACCTGACCTGATTTCCCCCCTCTCCCCACCAAGCCCAGCTCTGGCCACCCTTCCTTCGTCCTCATCCTCATCTTCTGCAGCTCTTCTGGGGAGCTTTCGACTCTCCCACCCCTGTTTTCTATAAGAGGGGGTCCTGCAGCCAGGCTGGGTGGTGGCCCCGGGGCCAGCAGGGCTCAGTGGGTGCCGTGCTGTGGGTGGCTGTGCCTCGGCACCCTTCCCGTGACACCCTCGAGCTCCCACGAGTGCCAGCCCTTCCTGAGAAAAGCCTCTCGCCCTTCCCTTCGTGTTTGGGGTTGTACGTCCCCCGTGCGCATCAGCTCTGGGTTTCCCCCTTAATTCAACCTTGTTCCATCCTCTGTGGGCTCTCACTGGGGTTTTTTACAGGGTTCTGCTGCTCCTCATCCCAGCGCCCCCCGTGCCCTCCTCTCAGGCTGTTTGTCCCCCTTAACGAAGCTCCGGTGGAGCGCTGGCCCGGGCTCCGGGCTCCCATCCCCCTTCGGACAGGCCACCATGGCTAATTAATTCCCTTCCCCTCGCCGCTCAATAGCTGCTCTTGAGCTGTGTAATCGCGTTGCCGTCCGTGCTGCCTTGAT
The DNA here is from genome assembly GCA_013397725.1 of Rhagologus leucostigma. Classification (NCBI taxonomy): domain Eukaryota; kingdom Metazoa; phylum Chordata; class Aves; order Passeriformes; genus Rhagologus; species Rhagologus leucostigma. The sequence goes on along the minus strand of VZTD01003341.1, from coordinate 1,633,562 downwards.
TTAATTTCCCCTCCGGGTAGCGCGTGGCACCGGCTCTGCGTGGCTGTCACCGCCGCGGCCCCTCCGTCTCTGCTCCCACCTCGCATTTAAACAGCGAATCCCCCCCCCCAGATCTGTCTGCTTTTCCCCTTCCTGCCTGTCGCCCCTCGCAGCTTTTCCTTTGCCTCCCGTGCTGCGCTTCCCTGGGATGCTGCGCTCCGCACCCGCATCCCTCCGGGCACCTCCCGCATCCCAGCCCCGCCTGGGAAAGCGGCCCCGCGGGAAGCCCTGGCGGCGGTGGCCGGGGCGGCTCGCCGTGCCCCGGCGTCCTCCACCCTCCGCGGGCCGCCGTCCCCTTTGTCCGGGGGAACAAGGGCCGCTCTGTGCCGGGCGGGGGCCGCTGCGGTCCCCTCCCGTCCCCGCGCTCGCGTGCCGGCCCCGCACAGAGCCCGCCTTGTTCGCCCCGCGCCCGAGCCGGGCTTGGGCAAGGCCGGGCTGGGGGTTAAACCTGCCCCCGGCTCCTGGCACCCGCCGGCCTTTTCTTCCTGCTCTTCCCTCGCTTTCTCTTTCCCTTTCGCTGCCGGGCTCGCTCCGGGTTCTGCCGTCGCCGCGGTGTTCGGGAAGCGGCTCCGGGGTGAGTGCACGGCGCGGGGTCCTGGCCGCTCCATCGGGGTTCCCGGCTGGCCCTTCCTGCCAGACCCTAATGCGCCCCTCTCCTTGTCGATCCCAGCTCTGGCCGCCCTTCCCCATCCTCATCCTCGGCAGTTCCCCTTCTCGGGAGCTTCCCGGGGGTGGTTTCGATTTTCCCACCCCTGTTTTCTGTAAGGAGGCAGCCGGGGAAGGGTTGTCCAGCCAGGCCAGGTGGTGGGACCAGGTCCTTCTGCTCTGTGCCAGCAGAGCCAGCATTGGGATGATCCTCCTGGAGCAGCCACCACCCAGCATGGGCGCTCCGGGATTTCTCCTCCCTCCTCGTGCCTCAGTTTCCCCGCCGTGCGAGGCTGTCGGTGACGCGCCGTGTCCTCCTCGCAGGGTGACCTCTGCGCCAGGCGGGCTCGTGGCTCCCGGCCCGGTGTCTCACCATGGCGTCGCGCATCGGGCTGCGCATGGAGCTGATGAAGCAGCAGGCGCAGCAGGAAGCGGAGCGGGAGCGGGTGCAGCAGCAGATGATGATGAACTACATGCAGCAGCAGCGCATGCCCGTGGCCTCCAGCCCCGCCATCAACACCCCCGTCCACTTCCAGACCCCTCCGCCCGTGCCCGGAGAGGTCCTCAAGGTACCGTGGTGTCCCCCGTGCCCGAGTGCGGGGCAGCCCGCGGGGTCCCTGATGGGTTTTGTCCCCACAGGTCCAGTCCTACCTGGAGAACCCCACCACCTACCACCTGCAGAAGTCTCGGGACAAGAAGGTCCAGGCTTATCTCTCCGAAACCTACGGGAACAAGTTCGCTGCCCACGTCAGCCCCGCCAGCCACTCTCCTAAGCCACCCCCGGCCGCGTCCCCCGGCGTCCGGCCCGGCCACGTCCTGTCCTCCTCGGCGGGCAACAGCGCTCCCAACAGCCCCATGGCCATGCTCAACATCGGCTCCAACCCCGAGCGGGAGGTGAGGGGGTGTCACCGGGCTGCTGGGGGGACACCCCAGGTGCTGGGAAGGGCAGAGGAGCCCACTTGTCCTTTTCCCTTTCAGTTCGATGAGGTCATCGATGACATCATGCGCCTAGATGACGTTTTGGGCTACATGAACCCCGAAGTCCACATGCCCAACACAGTGAGTGAGGGGTGACAGGAAGGGGCCAGACCTGGGGGTCCCACAGCCCTGTCCTTGCAGGGGTGGAGGTGGCACAGAGGGGACCTTCTGCCACATCCCCGCAGCGGTGCCTTGGTGGCACCCAAGCCAGCCTTGTCCCGGGCGGCAGCAACACCTGCAAGAATCAAGTCTCCAGCTTTTTTCCCCCCTGAAGACAGCTGGGAACCCTTTTAAAAAGCTGGAGAGGCAAGAGAGAGGCACGGAGAGGGACCAAGGGTGGGGAGATGGGAGAGCTGGGCGAGGTTTCCCAGCCAGGAGCTGCCCCGGAGCAGCACCGTGTCCCGGGTCTGATCCGTGCGGCGGCTTGTGCCTCCCAGTGGGATTTGTCCTGCCCAGCCCTTCTCAGATGTGGTTCACCTGCCCTATTTTAGTTGTTGGCCATGGGAGGGGATCAGCTGTGCCCTTTGAAGTCCTCTTTTCTTTGATGAAAGCTGCTTTAAGGACCTGGGAGGACAATTCCACCTGCCCGGGCTGTGCGCTCCCATCCCAGCTGGGCTGGATCCCGGTCCCCGGCCCTGCATGGAGCTGACCCAGCTGTCCCTCTGCTTTCCAGCTGCCTATGTCCAGCAGTCACATGAATGTCTATAGCGGGGACCCGCAGGTGACGGCGTCGCTCGTTGGTGTCACCAGCAGCTCCTGCCCCGCTGACCTCACCCAGAAGAGAGAGCTCACAGGTGCGTCCCGGCCCCAGAGCGAGTGACAAAACTGGGGCTGCCCTGTCCCCATGGGGGTTTAGGGGCTCCAGCGCCAGCCCGGGATGCTCGCGGGGTGAGGTGCAGCCTTGTCCCCTCGAGGTGACGTCGTGGGTCTCTTGCAGATGCCGAGAGCCGAGCCCTGGCCAAAGAGCGCCAGAAGAAAGACAATCACAACCTGAGTGAGTTCAGCTCTGCCTTCCCCTCTCCTGACCCCACAGCCCCTTTTCCATCATTCTTCATCCTCATTCCCCGTTTCTCTGAGCTGTGTCCCCCTTCCCATCCCAGCTGACCCTCAGGAAAGACTCCCTGAGCCCCTCCTTCCTGGCAAAACGGGGTACAGGAGCCGCCTCACTGTCCTCCTGGGGGGAGCTCAGAGCTGCTGGGCCAGGGCTGGAGCAGGGTTGGCTCCTGGGGTTCCTCATCCTGAGCCCCCCAGTTCCAGAGGGTCTGGCTGGGGCATGACAGTGTGATGTGGGACATGAGGGACATATGGGACATGAGGGATACAAGGGACATGTGGGACATGAGGGACACGTGGGACACGTGGGACACGAGAGACATGAGGGACATGAGGGACACAAGAGACATGAGGGACCTGAGGGACCGAGGGACATGAGGGACACAAGAGACATGAGGGACCTGAGGGACCGAGGGACATGAGGGACACAAGAGACATGAGGGACCTGAGGGACCGAGGGACATGAGGGACACAAGAGACATGAGGGACCTGAGGGACCGAGGGACATGAGGGACACAAGAGACATGAGGGACCTGAGGGACCGAGGGACATGAGGGACACAAGAGACATGAGGGACCTGAGGGACCGAGGGACATGAGGGACACAAGAGACATGAGGGACCTGAGGGACCGAGGGACATGAGGGACACAAGAGACATGAGGGACCTGAGGGACCGAGGGGCATGAGGGACATGAGGGACCGAGGGACGTGAAGGACACCTGGAACAGGAGGGACAGGAGGGACATGAGGGACACGTGGGATGTGAGGGACACAAGGGACATGAGGAACACGTGGGACACGAGGGACCTGAGGGACCGAGGGACATGAGGGACATGAGGGACATGAGGAACACGAGGGACACGAGGGACCGAGGGACACGAGGGACACGTGGGACGTGAGGGACACGAGGGACACGGAGCCTCCCCCGCTCCTGCTGCCCCCTCGCTTCCATCCCTCTCCTCTCGCCCGCAGTCGAGAGGCGGCGAAGGTTCAACATCAACGACCGCATCAAGGAGCTGGGAATGCTGATCCCCAAGGCCAACGACCTGTATGTATCCATGGCTCCTGCAGGACTGGGATCGCTGGGATCGCTGGGGGCTTCCTGCTGGAGCAGGGGTGAGGGGCTGCACTGCTGGCATCCGGGTCCATCTCTTTTCCCATCCCGGGCGACAGGGACGTGCGCTGGAACAAAGGGACGATCCTGAAGGCGTCCGTGGACTACATCAAGAGGATGCAGAAGGACCTGCAGAGGTCCCGGGACCTGGAGAATCACTCGCGGCGCCTGGAGATGACCAACAAGCAGCTGCTGCTCCGCATCCAGGTGAGCTTCCCTGGCCTCTGCCCTCCCTCTGCTCCACCCCAGCCCTGCCAGCCCCTCACTCCTGCCCTGCCGAGGGGGTGGCCAGGGGGTCTCCTGCCTTTTTTTTGGCTGGGAAGCGACCAGGAGCGAAGTCTTGGGACAAACCTGATGGCTGAGGCTCACTGCAGCGTGCTGAGCTTTGCGTGGATCACCGGGGATCTTCCACGGGCTCCTTCTCTGGGAGCTTCTCAGTCCCTGCCACCTCCATAAATGTCCCCGTGCCCCGTCCCCGAGTGTGACGCCCCCACCAAAGCCCCGCTGTGTCCCCTTGGCAGGAGCTGGAGATGCAGGCGCGCGTGCACGGGCTGCCCACCTCCTCGCCCTCGGGCGTCAACGTGGCCGAGCTGGCTCAGCAGGTGGTCAAGCAAGAAGCCAGCGGGGACGAGGGCACCCTGGAGCCACTGCTGCCACCCCCGGACCCAGAATCGCAGCCGCAGCCGGCGCTGCCCGCGCCGCCCCAGTCTCCCTATCACCAGCTGGACTTTACCCACAGCCTGAGCTTCGACGACGGCTCCCAGGGCTTCCCGGACAGCCTGGAGCCCGGCCACGGCGCTTCCTTCCCATCCCTATCCAAGAAGGAGCTGGACTTGATGCTGATGCAGGACACGATGCTGCCTCTGGCCTCTGACCCCTTGTTCTCGGCCATGTCCCCGGAGGCCTCCAAGGCCAGCAGTCGCCGGAGCAGCTTCAGCATGGAGGACGCGGACATGCTGTGAGGGGGAGCTGCTTGGCCGAGGACTGCGGCGCCAGCTTCGGGTGGGCGAGTCCCAGGACACTCCTGGCAGGAGGAGCCTGTCCTGCCACGCACTTGAACCTTCCCAGGAGTAATTTCTCTATGCAACGGGGGCTCGGGTCGGGCCCGCCGCGTGCCGCCGTGTCTTTCGCAGCTTCTTTTTGCCAGGAGCGGGAACGGACCTTCCTGGCTTTGCCGTGGCGTTGGCCTGACTGCAGATTCCACAGCCCGGCAGCGAGATCTCGGCTGCTTCGCCTTTCAGCAGAACCCTCCTGGCCTCGCCCCCTTCCCCCGGGGTGGTGCCTCGGAGCCTCGAGCCCCCGGGAGCAGAGGGACGACGCCGCGAGCTTTGTGTCCGGTTTGGTGTCTTGCTCTGGGATCCTTCATCCCCACGGAGTCTTCCCCAGCCCCTCGATGCTTCCCAGTCCATCCAGTTCCTCCTTCCTGGGAGCAGCCGCTGCCTCTGGGGTCGCAGAAGGGTGACAAGGCGTTAATTGGTGCACGTTCATTAATGCGGCACCCGGGGTGTTGAAGGCACCCACAACACCTGGGACT
>VZTD01003341.1:1597890-1609252 GCA_013397725.1 Rhagologus leucostigma | reverse complement strand
ATTTTTATAATAGATCTTCTAATATATTTATTTAGATAGAATATATTTTGATGTAATATATTTGATATATTTTATATTATATATTTGATCTATTTGATGTATTTTATATAATATGTTTTGCTATAATATTTTAATTTAATATTTTAACAACCATCTTTTAATATCCTATTTTAATACCGTATTTTTTAAAAATAAAACCTATCTTTTTAATATAATATCTCTTCTTTTCACCCCCACAACTCACTTTAAAGTTAAAGGCAGGGCCGAATTTCCCTCCCTCCCCCCAAATACTCCCCTTAATGGCTTTCAAATGTTGGCACCCCCAAGCTCCCAGATATTCCCGAATTCCAGCCCCTCTCCAGTTTCAGAAAGAAAACAACTGCGGCAGGAAATCGCTATTTGGGTTTGGGAGGCACCTCTTCCTGAGGAGCTGCCTGGAAAAGGCTCTGGAAAAGCTGGGAAAGGTGCTGCCAGCCCCTGGCACCGCGGGGCCGGTGGGGACAGGGGGACGCTCCAAAGCTGCGGGAATTTTCCAGCAGGGAAAAAAGGAGGTGCTGGAGCTCAGGGTGTTCGTATTGCCCCCGAAGATAAAATAAGGGGGGTGTTGAGGTGTAAAAATGGCTTAATAAACCAAGAAATGCTTACTAAAGAGAGGAATTCCTTAATAAATTAAGGAATTCTTTAATAAAGCAAGAAATTTCTTAATGAATTAAGAAATTCCTTAATAAAGTAAGAAATTCCTTAATAAACCAAGAAATTCCTTAATAAATCAAGAAATGCCTTAAAAAAATCAAGAAATGCCTTAATAAAACAAGAAATTCTTTAATAAATTAAGAAATTCCTTAATAAACCAAGAAATTTCTTAACGAATCAATAAATTTCTTAATAAACCAAGAAATTTCCTAATAAATCAAGAAATTTCTTAATAAAACAAGAAATTCCTTAACAAATTAAGAAATTTCTTAATAAATCAAGAAATTCCTTAACAAATTAAGAAATTTCTTAATAAATCAAGAAATGCCTTAATAAATCAATAAACTTCTTAATAAACCAAGAAATTTCTTAATAAATCAAGAAATTTCTTAATAAAACAAGAAATTCCTTAAAAAATTAAGAAATTTCTTAATAAATCAAGAAATGCCTTAATAAATCAATAAACTTCTTAATAAAACAAGAACTTCCTTAATGAATCAAGAAATTCCTTAATGAATCAAGAAATTCCTTAATAAAACAGGAAATTCCTTAATAAACACAAGGATTGCGTTGATCGATTTTATCAGCGGTAATTCCCAGTTCAGGCAGGACCCAGCACCCGGAGTGGGGCTCGGAACTGGGTGCCCAGTGGGTGTTACTGGTGCTGCTGGGCCGCGACCTGGAATTCCCAAGCCAGGAATTCCCTGGGTCACACCCCGAGCCCTCCACCAACCCCTCCGGAATTCCCGTTTCTCCCTCTCTCTTTCCCGACCTCTGGAAAACTCCTCCATTCCCCACTTGGTCCCTGCTGCCACCAGCTTGGGTGGTGCCGAGCTCCAGGATATTCCTGGATGATGGGAATCCCCGCTGGAGCGGGATGGGATCTGTGTGTTCAGCCTCTCTTTGGCGTTAAATCCAGTGGGATCCCTGGATTTTTGTGTTTGGGAATATTTACACCTCCACGGCTCCAGCTGTGCTGCGCATCCCAATTTTCCCACCTGTGTCCCTTGGGATTGCCAACCCTTCCCCAACCTGAGGGGGAGCGGCTCCCTGGGCTTCTCCCAGGCACCAGGAGAGGGTTAATGGGAGCATTCCCGAAATTTTCCTCCTCCAACTTGGTAGCAAAGCCGAAGGTGGGGATCTCCGCTCTCTGTTTGGGTCGCAGCCTCCAGGCTCGGTGCCCTTTTGGCAGCCGAACCGTCCGGAATCTGCCAGCTCCGGCTGAGCTCAGGCAGCTCCTGCACCCCCTCCCCTCGGCACTCGGGAATTTTGGGGGATCTCTGCTGGTGAGACGCTCCCGAGCCGTCCCACCCTGCTCCCCTCAGCCGAATCCAGCACGCGGAGCCAAGGGGCAGCACCCCGGTGTTGGGGACGGGTCCCCACAGTGAGTTCACCCCAAAGTGACAGCAAACAAGGGCCAACAAACCCTTCCCCGCCCCTTTCCGACCCTCTCTGGGTGTTTTTCCCAGCTGTTGGGGACAAGCCCCACAATCGGGGAATGGGCTGCGTGGGTTCATCCCAAAGCGACAGCGAAGAGGGACAAAAAACCCCTTCCCTGCCCCTTCCCTGCCCCTTCCCTGCCCTCCCTGCGTGTTTTCCCCTCCTTGGCAGTGCCGTCCCTCGTGCAGGAGGCTGAGAGGTGCCACATGGCCCCGAGCCACCTCGCAGAGCCGCTGTGTCACCGCCCCTCGGTCCCGGCCCCGCAGGACGCACGGGACCCGGGCTGGGGGCCGCTGCCAGCACAGGCACTGGATTCTTCATTCAGCGGACGCTCACGCTTCTGGCAGGTCCGGGATTAAAGGAATCGGCTCTGGCCAGAGACTGTGGGACACCAGGGAGTGGGAAAAAGTGATGCTGCCGGGCCTCTGGCCTCAAGCTGGGTTTTGGGGAAGGGTGAAAGCGAGGAGAGGAGCTGGTGGACCCGAAACGTTAATTCCTTCCAGCTGTTGTCAGTCTGGCAGGTTCTCAAAGGAAGTTTAATAGACTGCAGTCGTCTCCCCTCGGCCCCGTCCCCCATCCCGGCAGAACCTGGGATTACATGAGCTGCTCTGCCTTCCAAAGATCCGGGTTTATTCTATTTTATTTTATTTTTTTTTCCCCCTTTGGCTCTGGAAGTGTTTTCTTTTACGTGTGAGTGTGTGCGTGTGCACGCACGTGTGCGAGGCCTCGCTCCCCTCTTCCTGCTGAACCTGCCCCTTGGATTGCAGGGAATCGCGAGGGGATTTTGGGGTGGCACAGAGCAGGAGTGGGGGCAGGAGTGGGGAGGAGGAGGAGGATGAAGAGGAGGAGGAGGAAAAGGCTCCGTGGGCCTCCTTGCTGGAGCGCTCCCCAGTCCGCCGCGTGAACTGGGAGGAAACGGGACGGAGAAAGTATTTGGAGTGGAAAATAAAAACCCTCTCAAGCTTTACTGATCGTGATCGAGGACAGAAATAGCCCGGGCTGCTGACAGCCCTCCCCAGCACAGGAGCAGCCAAATGTGGGGCTCATCCCGAGCTGCTCCATCCGTGGAAAAACGGGGTGTCCGGAGAGCTCAGGGCAGTGGGGTGGGCCAGCCCTGGATCCCAGGGGTTCCACAGCCTCCTGCAGAATTTCCAACCTCCTGCTGTCCCTCTTGCTCTGCTCTGGCTGCACCCACAACCGGCTCAGCATGGGAGCAGCCCTGGAATCCATCAGCAATTAGAAAACTCCCATCATTAAGACCTCCAATGTCCCAGGAATTCTCAGTCACCGGCAGGGATTGTAGGAAAAGGAAACCCCCACGGCCAGCTGGGGATCAGGCACTGCCCACCCCGGGGAGCACTGGGGAGACCCTGCACCAAAACCCCAGCAATGCTGATTTAGGAGTTTTAATGGGTTTTAGCTAATTTTACTGAATTATTTCACCTAAGACATCAAACTCAGGGCCAGCCCGGCTGGGGAAGGCGGGCAGGGAAGCTCAGGGTGCCCAGGAAAGCCCAGCAGGGTCAGCATCTGCGGGGGCATGGTGCTCCAGCTCCGAGAAAACCGTAAAAACCAAGTGCTGGCAGGAGAGTAATTAGTTAAAACCGAGCACATCTGTTGTTAATTAATTCCCAGGCAGGAGGGTTTAACTCTTGCCTTGCCCAGTGTTTTGCAACCTGGATGGCCAGCGCCAGCTTGCATCCAGAGGAAGGATTTAACTGGGTTTCCAAGCCCTTCCAGGGACTTGAGTTGTTCTGAGTCACGATTCCCTGCTCTGATCCATCAATCCCACATCCCAGAGCCACCCCTGGGATTTTCAGGAGTGCCTGGGGTGTGAGCAGAGCAGCGAGCACTGCTCGGGGCAGTGAATGTGCGTCAAGTTCGGGATCGGGGCTGAGATAAATCCGTCTTTGCCCCTTCCAACATCCAGCCCTGAGGAGCTGCTGCAGAAAGTGGGAATCGCTCTCTGAGGGATGGTTTGCAGAGGGTAGAGGTTTGGGTGGCCCTGTGCTGATTATTCCTCTTTTATTTGCGTTTTTCCGAACGTAGCCGTCACTAAAGTCCATCCACAGGCGTGGACATCACATCCGTGGAAGAGAACACGCAGGATCCCATCCCTGCTCCCCACCTCCCGCTCCGGATGGGGACCTGCTCCCTCGGAGCAGAATTAAAAGGGCTGGAGAACTGAGGGGAAGCAGGAGGGAGGGACTCGGGGTGTGTGTGACCCCCACGCCACACCGGACTCACCCACGCAGGGCCCGGCCAGCCCGCGAGGCCCTCCCGCACTGGGGGAATCTGTTCCCCATTAAGCGGCTCCGGCTGGTGGGAGCAGCCCTGCCAGCTCCAGCCTCCCTAATTAGCAGCAGCAGCGAGGCCAGGCTGGGGAAGGCCAGCGCCTCCGGCCCTCCGTGCCAAGGATGCGAAGGTTTGGAGCAGAGCCGCAGCCAGAGGCTGTGGAAAAGCTCCGACCGACCCTGCGAGTGCCGGACGGGGCCCCGATCCCGCTTGTCCCGGGGTGGGCACGGATGTGCATCCCACCGCCGGCCCTCGCTGCTTTGGGAAGGGGTAAAACCTCAATCCAGCTCTCCCAGCGGTGTGTGGGGTGGAGGAAGGCTGCCCGCACCATCCTCGGCCCCTCCGCGCACTTGCACCGTGCCGGGCTCCGGCCGCCTCTGGCTCACCGCTAAAAATAGGATTCCCGGCTGAGCGGCAGCGCCGGAGGGCAGCGAGCCCAGATCCCAAACCAGCCCTTGTCGCCGTGACCAACTGACCCATTTGGCCTCGGTTTTTAAGTGTTTTTTCCCTCCTCGTTCAACTTCAGCCCAGGCAGCAGCTGGGCCGGGCCAGCTGAGCCTTTCCAGGGGCAGCGAGACCCCGCTGTGGGGCCGCGGTCCCTGACCCTCGCGGCGTGGCCTGGCACGGTCGGGGGTCCCGCACAGGGCTGGGGGGCTGTGGGTGGCAGCAGGAGTGGCCAAAGCCACCCGGATTCCAAGGGCTGCAACCTCGGCAGCCCCGGCCCTTCCTTCCGCTGGGAATTCGCGTAATTTGTTTTCTCCTTTGGGGAATTTGCGCCCTGGTGCTGGTGAAGCAGCCCGGGAGCAGAGCAGGATCAGACATCCCAGGGGTGGTGGGACAACGGGGGCAGGGGTTGTCCCAGGGGAGCTGGGGCACTCCAGGACCTCAACCCGTTCCCTGGAGGGAGGGACAGAGAGTCCTCTTGCATTTTCCTTCCCAGCACGAGGAGCAAACAGGAGCACGCTGGGGCTGTCACTGACCTGTCCCGTGTCCCCAAAGCCGGCTGGGAGCAGGATGGGCCGCAGGGACAGGGGACACGGAGTCCCCAGGGAGCGCCCTGCAGAGCACGTGCTGCGGCCGCCGTGGGTCAGAAATGAAGAAAGACCTTTATTTACAGTAAAAAGGAACAACAAAAAAATATAAAATACCTTGATGCTTCCCTCCCCGTCTCCCCAGCCCGTCAGTGGGGTGTCTGCCACCCCCACCCAGCCACCACCCCTGTCCCCGGGATGGTGACACGGGGCCAACAGCTGCTGGGGGTCATTTGGCACCAACCGAGCCACCCTGCCCCACCACGCCTGGGACACCCGGGGGACACGCGGGGGTCGGCGACAGCTCGGCACAGCTCCGGCTGCAGGAAAAGCTTCTTCCCGGGAGCGGGGCAGGCTGCGGGTATTGCACTTGGCTGCCGGGCTCAGCACCGAGGGGAGGGGGCGCCTGGCAGGCCGCGTCCCCCAGCGCGGGGCTCCGCAGCCGGGCTGGAGGCTCCAGCATCTCCCGGTGCGCGGGGGTCACCCAGCCTTGGAGGTGTCCCTGGAGGTGTCCCTGGAGGTGTCCCTGGAGGTGTTCCTGGAGGGGGGATGCTCCGTGCCACCCCCTGTGACGCCCCCGGAGCGCTGTCCTGGGGCGGTGGCAGCAGAACGGGCTGTCCCCAGCGGTCCGGGCGCCGGCGGTGGCTCTGCGGTCCGGGCGCTCCTGCTCTCGGCTCAGGTGGCAGGAGGCTCCCGCGGTGCCCCGGCGCGGGCAGAGGTAGAGCGGGACAGGACACTGCCAGAGCCCCCACGGCCCTCTGGGTTCCCCCTTCTCCAGGCAGGATCCGCCTCCGGCTCCAAGGCCGAGGTTCGCAGCGGGGGATTCGCTCTCCTCCTCCGCGAGGTTTTGGCGTTTCCCGGCCGGAGCCTCGCCCGCTGCGGGAGAGCCTTGGGGGGGATCCCAGCGCGGGTCCCCCGGCCCAGCGGGGCCCTCAGGAGGAGAAGCAGAGCCCGCAGCACTCCATGCAGATCTCCAGGCAGTCGGCGGACTCGCAGCAGGCGTCGATGATGCCGCAGTCCATGTCGCAGGGCAGGTCGCAGTCCGCGCACTCGCCCGAGTTGCAGCAGCAGCAGCAGATGCAGGAGTCCTCGGAGGTGCAGGAGCCGCAGGTGGCACAGTCCAGCACGATGTTGCAGAGGGTCAGGAACTCGCAGAAGAGGCAGGAGAGGATGCAGTGGACACAGCAGTCTGCGGAGGAACGCGGAGGTGAGACAGCGCCCGGCACGGGTGAGTGCTGGGGGAGTGCCACGAGGGTGGAAATCCTCCCTCGGGAATTCGTGGAAGGGATGGGAAAAGGGGTTGGGAGGCAGGCGTTGCCCCGGGGGTCTTCCCCAACACCCAGGCCTCAAGAGAGACCAGTTTTGGAGGACAGGAGACGGCCCCGCTCAGCACCCGCCCTGCAGAGGCTGCCAGGAGGGCCCAGGGGTCCCGGAGGGCTCGGAGGATGAGATCCCAAGGGATGAGGGAGAGAGGGCAGCCGGTACCTTCCTGCGCCTCAATGGGGATGTGGGAAGAGGCCGACTTGGAGCTGCCCTTGCTCTTCTTGCTGCTCTGGCTGTTGATGGAGTGGTGCGACTGCAGCTTTCGGTGCGGCTTCTGCGAGCTGGGCACGGCCCGGCAGATCCCGTTCCCCGCCGCCTCCCCGTTGGCACCGCCCGGGTCCGACCCCCGCCCGGTGCCGTTGTGCAGCAGGTGGGTGCAGGGCCCGGGGGGCTGCGAGGGTGGTCGCACCTGGGGCTGGCCTGGAGGAGAGAGCGGCACGTTACCCACCCCGCTCTCTCCGCCGGGAGAAACGCGTTCCCAGAGCCCGGAGAAACACGGGGATCCGGGGTCCCCAGCTGGACACGTGGTGACCAGGAGGTGATGCTGATGGATGGTCTGAGAGGATGGAGATGGAACAGGAGATGTGGAAAAGGTGGCTGGAGGAAGGAGGGAGAAGGGAAGGAAAAGGGGTGGCTGGAGGGAAAGAGGCAAAGGCTCTGGAGAGAGGAAGGGATGAAAAACCCCAAGAAGTGAAGATTTGTCATGAAAGAAGTGCTGAAACTGCTGAAACTCGTCAGAGGACCTGAAGGAGGAGATCTCTCGGCATAGCCAGCAGAGATCAAGCCACCGAGGCTGCCTGGGGACAGAGCTCCTGGATGTCCCCACTGCCCTCTGTAAAAGCCAGAGGAGATGAGGCACCACTGCAGAGCCAGCCCGCTCCTCTCCCCGGCCCTGCGGGAACCGGCCACTTCCTTAAGGTCTCCCCAACCTCTGGCTGAACTCCTCCGCAGGAGGAGGAAAATAACTCCGCTGTGTCTGTGCCTCCCTCCAGCCTCTCCCGCCGCAGCCCCGTGTCCCACCAAGATGCTGCCAGGGCCGGAGGGGTGGCTCAGCCCTTTGCTCCTGCCCGCTGTCCCCACGCTGCCGTCCGCATCCGTGGTGCTCTGGGAGAGGACTGGGAACCAGCACAAGGAACGGGGGGTTCCGGCCCCCATCGCCCTCCCCAGCAATGCCACAAATAAAATCCCGTCTGGCGGCGCTTCGGCCAAACTTTGCTTTTCCTCTCCCATGGCAGTAAACAAGGGATGATTCAGGAGAGAGGCTCGAGGGCAAAGGCACCAGGGAACAGGAGCTGCTTTCTGTGCAGGGCACGGGGGGACACGGGGGTGGACCGGGCACAGACGGTCCCTGTCCTGAATCCATGAAAATAAAACAGATGGAAGGTGAAAATAAAACAGATGGAAGGTGAAAATAAAATAGGTGGAAGGTGAAAGACGCAAGTGGACGGTCCCAGTGCTCGGTTTTACCAGGCTGAGCTGGGCTTGGAACTGGGACCTTGGTCTTTGACACCCGCTGGGAAGGGAACTTAAAATAACCAGAGCTGAGCGGGAAGAGTGGGCTGGAAGCAGGAGGGATGGGAGACTGGGGAAACAGAAAACAGGTCTTGGATAAAACAGGAATTATCTCCCCTCCCTGAAAAACCTCACGGAGTGTTGACTTTCTGTGTACCCTCCTCCGGTGCCCCCTCCGGCCTCGTGTGTGCACGGAGATGGCACCGAGGATGCCCGCGGTGCCCAGGGCTGCCCAGAGCCGTGACAAGAAGGGGCTGAGCCCACAGGGACTGAGTCCAGAGGGACCCAGCAGCAGCTCAGCAGCCTCGGACGGCAGCTGGATTCTCTGGGATTGCAGCAGGATGCACTTGGCGCTCCCCATTTCGCTGCATTCCTCAGATTAAACTGTTTGTAAATCAAAATCACGCTCTGGCTCCGGCGAGGGGCAGCCAAAGGCAGCCAGGAATCCCCCCCCTCAAAGTTAGGGAAAGTAGCTCCCATTTTTTTAGGACAGCCTTTAAGACACGAGGCCAAAGCTCTTCTAAAAGAGGCACCTCCAGCTCCCCAGTAACTCCGGGCAGGAGTGGTGGGACCAGCCTTGGAAAAGCAGGATTGTGGGGAAAACTGCCTGTCTACAGCTCTTCAACGACCAAAAACCTCCTGGATGTTCCCTTTGGGTTTCCCACCGAGGCGATGCTCCCGGATCCCCTCAGGCTGTCCCGGGGCAGCATCACCGGGGTCTCCCTGCTGTGACCCTCCCCGAGCCACTGCCAGGCCTTGGAATATCGTGGCCACCTGGGTCTGCTGCCCCTGCCTGAAACTCAACACCCAGAATCCCAGACCCGCAATCCCAGTGTTCCAGAATGCTGGAAAACTGGATTCGAGCAGCAGTGCTGAGCCTCGGGGGGGCCAATCCTGGCACTGCTGGACACGGACACCACCCCGCACCCGACAGCCCCTTCTGTCCCATCCCTCCTGAGCCTGGCATGAGCCAGACTGGCACGGGAATGCCCCCATCCCATGGGAGAGCCTAACTGCGCTCCCCAGGTGCCGCCCAAGGGGGAATAACCCCCAAAACCCAATGGTGACCCCCCCCGAGAGCGGCACTGGGAGGAGTGGGGGACACCAGCCGCCAACGCTGCTCATTTCCCGGCGAGGAGAGGAGAAAGCCCCTTCACCCAGCACCCAGCAGGAGGGTGCCCACGTCCCTCCCAGCCTCGGGGCCCGTGGGGGGCGGCCGGGGGGGCNCGGAGCCCGCAGCCCCTTTCCCACCCGCCCTCATCCCGCTGGGAAGCGTCCATCCACTCTACGCCCCTCGGAAGGGGAAGCTGCGCGCCCGCATCCAGCAGAAGGGGAACGGCAGCCTGGGAGAGAAACCCCGGGATCCGGGCTGGGGGCCAGGGAAAGGATGGACGGCTCCAGGAGAGCCTCCCACGGCTGCCAGCTCCGCTCTCCCACCCCTGCAGCGGGGAGCGGAGCAAGGGCACCCCGGCCCGCACCCTGCTCCTACCCCACCCCGGCGTTTCTCACGGCAGCAGATTTTGGGAGGTGCTGCCTGGCCCCGCCACCGCCTGCAGCAAAACCAACTCCTCTGTGCGGACAGCCCGGCTCAGCCAGGCTTGGCACCAGCCTCACCCTTGCCCTGGACTCGCCAAAGCCAGAGCTGTCCCAGCGGGAAGCGTCTCCCTTTGCTCCAGCAAGGGCCTGCTGTGCCCGCGGAGACATCCCGGGGCTGTGCCCCCCACACGGAGACATCCCGGGGCTGTGCCCACCGAGATATCCCAGGATTGTGCCCACGGAGACATCCCGGGGCTGTACCCACGGAGATACCCCACGGCTGTGCCCGCGGAGACATCCCAGGGCTGTGCCCACCGAGACATCCCAGGGCTGTGCCCACGGAGACATCCCGGGGCTGTGCCCACAGAGAAATCCCAGGCCTGTGCCCACGAAAAAGTTCTCTGGGGGTCTCCTCTCTCCCACCGGGATTTCGGGAGATTCTCCATCCCGCTCCTTCCTCGAGGGCTCACCCCTCTTCCCACCGCGGCATCCCAGAGGACCCCAACACTTCCCAAAGCAGCCCCAGCTGCCCCCGCTCCGCCTCGGAGGGCAGCGAGAGCCATCCCGGGTGCCGCCCTTCACTTTCCGCTCTCCAGGTGACTCACGCTGGGTTTGAGCTTTGATGTGAGGAGGAACAAAGCGAGGAGGAGACGGGTTCCCACCTCTGCCCCGCTTTTGAACGAGCCCCGCTGCCGAGGAGGCCGCAGCAGCCCAAGGCGCGGGGCCCCGGCGGTGTCCGGAGCTGCCACCGAGGGAAACACTCACATGTCACAGCTTCGGGAGCGCCGCAGAGCTCGGCCCGAGGGCTTTTCGTCAGCACTTTTGGGGACTTGTCATCTTCCGGGGGTTTCTCCTTCTTCGGCACCGCGGGGCGGGCGGGCGGCCGGGGCTCCGCCGGTGGCACGGCTGGGCTCGGCCTCGGGGCAGGACGCGAGGGCTCGGCCACCTCTGCGAGAGAAAAGGGGTCAGAGCCGAGCCCCCCGGGGCCACCCAAACCCCCAGGCCGGCCCCGGACACTGCCCACGGCACCGGTCAGGGTGTCTGGGCTCCGGTTCCCAACCACATCCCTGCCGCGCGCAGCACTCGGACTGGAGCAGCACTCGGGATTTGGGGCTGCTCGGGACGGGCACCGCGGCTGCATCACCCCGCAGCTGCTCGCCCCGCTGCAGCGCCAGCGGCTCGGCAGCACCATCCCAAAAACCCTCCCAAGCTCCCACATTCCTTCTCCAAAAAGCCAAGGGATCTGGTTACACTCAGCAGCTCAAGCTGGATTTTTCATCCCCCCTTCCCATGAAAGGGCCACTGTCTTCCCTGCGGGAGCTGGCTGCCACCTTCCCTCATCCTCCCGCACTCCGGAGCAGGAGTAACCCCTGCAGGACCCCTCGACGGGGCGGCAAAAACCCGAAAGGAGCCGAGTTCTTCCCCATGGGAGAAATCCCGGTGCCAAGCACCCCCTCGCAGAAAGCCGGGAGAAGGCAGGACCACCTTCGGCACCGCTGGGAGCCGGCTGCTCCATCCCACGGGGGATGTGG
>VZTD01003341.1:1545995-1576365 GCA_013397725.1 Rhagologus leucostigma | reverse complement strand
AAAAAAAAGCCAGGAAAAAAATTGGGGAAAAAAAAAAAAAGCCAGGAAAAATTAAAAAAAAAAGAAAAAAGGAAAAAGGAAAAAGGAAAAAGGAAAAAGGAAAAAGGAAAAAAGAAAAAGGAAAAAAGGAAAGAGGGGAAAAGGGGAATGAAGAAAAGAGGAAAAGGGGAGAAGAGAAAAATTGGGGAAAAAATAAAAAAAAAGGGGAAAGAAAAAAGAAAACAAGAAAAAAGAAGAAGAAAAAAAGAAAAAGGAAAAAAAGGAAAGAGGGGGAAAGGGAAAAAAGGAAGAAGGATGAAAAAGGATAAAAAACAAAAATAGGGGGAATAAAGAAAAAGAAGGAAGAGAGGATAAAGGGGAAATAAGGGGAATAAGGAAAAAGGAAGACAAAAGGAGAAGAGGAAAAGGGAAAAAATAGAAAAAAGGGAGAGAAAAAGAAAAAAAAAGAAAACAGAAAAAAAGAAAAAACCACAAAGAGAAAAAGAGGAAAAAAGAAGGTAGGTGGGGAAAACCCGCGGTGCCTCCCAGCTCCTCGGGCAGGACGGGAGGATTGAGACCTGCACAGCAAAAACGGGGCTCGGTTGGTGCCCCCCGGCCCGGGCAGGGTCTTTGGTGTCCGGCAGAGCCCGGGCAGGGTCCGGGAACGGGGAATGAGCCGGGAACGCGCCGGGAATGCGCCGGGAATGAGCCGGGAATGCCGGGGCTGTCCCGGCGCTCGGCACCGCGAGCCGCGGGCGCGGGTGACACCTAGAGGGGTGTCGGGGGGAGCAGGGAAAATCCCGGGATTCGGGCACGGGAAAGGCCCCGCTGCAGCCCGGAGACCCCCAGGTCACCCCTCGAAGGTCGCGGCAGCCCCTGGGTGGTGCCGCGGTGACACAGGGGGGTGGCACGGGGGGGTGGCACGGGGGGTGGCACAGCAGGACACGGCTGGGACAGGGGACAGGGACACCCCCAGTCTCTGCAGCCACTCGGGCACCGGGCAGGGAAAAGGATGAGGGGAGTCCACGCTCACCCCACAGTGCCAGGAGCCCCTCTCGGGGAGGTCACAGAGGTGACACGTGGGGACAGATAAACACCTTTCCCCGACCCGCAGTTGTGTGTGGCATTTTCAGCCCAAAACGCGGCTCCCGCGGTGCCAGCGGTGCCACAGCCCCCGGGAATGTCTCACCCCGGGGATAACGGGGACACAGAGGGACAGAGGAGCCCTCGGGGTCACTTTGGAGAGCCCAGAGCTGGCCTTAAAAACCAGAGCAGCTCCAGGTCCCTCACGACCCCGCTGGGTGCCAGGACAGCCGGTGCCAGCCCGGCTGTGCCAGGGAAGGGGACGATTCCCAGGGAAGGGGATGCTCCAGAGGGAAGGTGATGCTCCCCAAAGCCACCACGGGACACTGGCAATGCCACCCTGCCTCCCAGGAGCAGCCTGGCACGGGGTACCCACATCACCAGCCCAGAAAGAAAGAGCAGGGAGAAGAGGGGTGTTTGGTTGTGTTGTTCTCGTTATTATTAATATTTTTCTTCTCTTCTTTTTTTTTGGCATGAATACCATCTGTTCACCTGAACTACGGCCCTTCTGTCTCTAGAAATCTTTTGGTATCTTCCCATCTGGACGCAAACAAAAGGATGAGGAAAAGAAAAGATGAAAAGCAGAATTCCCCCCCCCACCAGCAGCAGCAGCAGGCTCAGCTCGGGGGCCACGGCCAGGTTTGGCCACCACAGGGACCCTCCAGGGCCAGCTCTGATGACCCCCAGGTCCCCTGCAGGCGCTTGGCCGCGGGGACGCTGCCCCTTTACTCCACCAAGACCCCGCCCCGGCTTTGGGGGCGGAACGGGAGGCACAGGGAGCCTTTTCCTGAAGTGAAATGGGACCAGTGGCCATCCCGGCTGGCTGGGAGGTGGCAACGCTGCGGCCGACGTCCAGCGAGGAAGGAGGGAGCTGTGTCCTCGCCGCCAGCACTGCTGGGGATGGACGGTCAGCACTGCTGGGGATGGACGGTCAGCACTGCTGGGGATGGACGGTCAGCACTGCTGGGCCCAGCAGCCCCCCACCAGCTGGGCTCAGGGAGGGTGGGCAAGCTGGGAGGCCGCTCCGCTTGCCAGGCAGGCCAGCAACCCGCAGAGGTGACAAGGGGACACCGTCCCACCGCCGCGCTGCTTCGTGTCCTTCCCCAGCTCCGTGACAAGCCCGACATCCAGCAGAGGATTCAGCCCCGTTTCTGCTGTTTCTTCCCCCAAAGCTGGGCGGAGGCAGCACGTGGGCAGGGTCCACGATCCCTCCTTAGTGCAAAACCCACCGGGGCACGCGGAGGTGACAGCGGGGTCCTGCCAGCGCTCGCCGGGGCTCGGGCACCGCGGGGGAAGAGGGGACGGAGGTGCCTTCCCTGCGGGAAGGAAGGAGGGACCATTTCGGACAGGAACAACCTACCATCCTCGTTCACCAGTCACTAACCAAGGGAGCAGGGGAGGAAAAGTCCAGCTCTTGGGGTTTTGCTTCTCGTGTCGTGGCGGGGCCGCTCCGTCCCCGGGCAGTGGCAGCGTGAGGGACACGCCAGCAGCAACAGGTCGGTGTCGTTGTCATTGTAGTTGTCCCAAGGAAACCCTTTTGCTTTGTGGAAGTGCCTTGAAAGAACAGGGTAACGCCTAGGTCACCTTGGGGAGGTGGGAGCGTCGCTTGGTCTCCGTCCGGGAGGGTGGGAAGGGTTTTTGCCCCTCGGTGGGGGAGGAGGAAGGAGTCCTTAGGACAAGTCTTCCACCGGCAGCTCCTCCTCCAGGTCCCTGTCGTCGGGGATCGTCACATTCTGGTTGGTGGTGGCCATCAGCGACACGGGCCTGCTGTCGTCCTCCGCCTCGGCTGGCTCCTCCTTCACGTGCACGGGGTGGCTGTGGGGAGGGGGAGGCTTCAGCTGATCCCATCACCCAAAACTCCCTGAAATTCTTGGATCAGAACCCCCTTTGTCCGGGGGACAGGAGCCAAAACCCTCCTTGTCCTGGGAATGGGAGCCAAAACCACCCTTGCCCTGAGAACGGGACCCCACAAGCAGCTCCCGGTGGCTGTGGGGAGGGGGAGCCTTCAGCCTCGGAGAGTGGGTCCCACCACCCAAAACTCCCTGAAGTTTTTGGTCCAGAATCCCCCTGCCCTTGGGGACAGGAGCCAAAACCCTCCCTGCCCTGAGAACAGGACCCCACAAGCAGCTCCTGGTGGCTGTGGGGAGGGGGAGCTTTCAGCTTTGGGGAGTGAGTCCCACCACCCAAGACTCCCTGAAATTCTTGGTTCAATACCCCCCTCACCCTGGGGACAGGAGCCCACAAGCAGCTCCCGGTGGCTGTGGGGAGGGGGAGCCTTCAGCCTCGGAGAGCTGATCCCATCACCCAAAACTCCTCCGAGTTTTTGGTCCAATATCCCCCTCACCCTGGGAACAGGAGCCAAAATCCTCCTTGTCCTGGGAACAGGAGCCAAAACCCTCCTCGCTCGGGGAGCAGGAGCCCACAAGCAGCTCCTGGTGGCTGTGGGGAGCAGGAGCCTTCAGCCTCAGGGAGCTGATCCCACCACCCAAAACTCCCTGAAATTCTTGGTCCAGAACCTCCCCTCACTGTGGAAATGAGAGCCAAAACCCCCTTCACCCTGCGAACGGGAGCCAAAACCCCCCTCACCCTGGGGACGGGAGCCAAAACCGCCCTCACCCCGGAGACGGGAGCCCACAAGCAGCTCCCAGTGCCCAGAGTGCCACCGCACCTCCACACCAACCCCTGCAGCACCCTGTGCCCCCTTGCCAGCACTGTCCCTCTCCCTGCCCCAGGCCAGGCTGACCTGTACTGCTGTGGGGACAGGCGGGGGCTGTTGCTGCCGTTGCTGTTGACCTGCTCCACGGTGCTGCTGACGTCGTCGTGGCCCACGTGCAGCATGGCGCTGGCCGAGCTGGTGTTGATCATGGTGGGGCTGTTGAGCAGGGGGAAGCTGCTCTCCGCCAGCGCAGCCTGCGACAGGGAGCATGGAAGGTCATGGAATTTGGGTTGGAAGGTCCTTAAAGATCATCTCATCATCTCGTCCCACTCCCCTGCCGTGGGCAAGGACACCTTCCACCATCCCAGGTGGCTCCAAGCCCCGTCCAGCCGGGCCTTGGACACTTCCAGGGATCCAGGGGCAGCCACAGCTGCTCTGGGAACCTGTGCCAGGGCCTCCCCACCCTCACAGGGAATGATCTCTTCCATGTATCAAACCTCAGCTTGAACCCATCCCCCTTGTCCCTCATTTCTTGATGAGATGCAAGACCCCAGTGGAGAACGGGACTTCGGAGGGGTTTAGTGTCCCCATGTCCCTGTCAGGGACACGGCCGGGTCCTTACCTGGTAACTTGCATTAAGTGCTCCGTAACCGAGTCCTGAAATCATATTTTTGACTAAGGTCGGACTCCTGCAGGAAGAGAGAAATCAGAGGGATGGATGCAGGGCTGAGCACTCGCGGCCCGGGGACCGGGGTGGTGGCAGCTCCCGGGCTGTGTCCCGCGGGGATGGAGCACCCACCCTGTCATCTTTGGTGGCCTTCGCTTTTGGTACTCGTGCTCGTCCACGGTCCACACGGCTCCCTTGACGTTCTCCACGCGCACGAAGCACTTGTGCAGGCTCAGGTTGTGGCGGACGGCGTTCTGAGGGCACACGGGGCACGGGCTCAGTGCCACCGACCCCGTCCCGCTGTCCAGACCCTCCTCTTCCTCCGCCATCCTCTTCCCCGCCCAGCCCCACAGCTCCTGGGGGTGTCCTGGCCACCCAAATGCTCCCTAAAGCCACCCAAGCGCTCCCTCACCCCGCTGGCACTGAGGGCGTTCAGTGGTCGTGACCCCAAACCGCACACGGGGCACGACCCCGCCTGGAAGAGCTGGGCCTGACGCTGAGGAAGGTGGGGACAGAGTGGGACAAGGGACACCAGCTCCCCTGCAGCTCTGGTGATGCTCAGCACAGCCAGCTCCTCTTTCTCTTTCTTTTTTTTTTCCCCCTCCCCTCCCATTTTGGTCCTTTCCCTCCCTTTCTTCTTTACATCGACCATCTTTACATTTCTAAATGTAAAATAAAGAGACACACACGTAGGCAGCCAGCGCAGCCCCGAGAGATACCGGCTCCCTTTTCCCCTTCCAACTCCCTGCCATTTGCTACTGCCCCTATTTCATTACCAATTTTAATTTGCCTCTAATTAAATCCTGTGTATTTTTCCGACTCACTTGCTAATCCATGAGGGAGGCAGGAGGCTGGAGTGGAATCTCTCCGAGCTATAATTACAAAGGGCCTAATCACGCCGGGGCTCTGCCTTTGAATAAATTTCCTTGCATTAAGGTTCTCAGATTCTCTGCCTTGCAAATGAGAATGACCCCAATTTCAGGAAGTTGGCCTCGGAGGGTTTTTTTTTTCCTCTCCTTTTTTTTTTTTATTTCGAGTCCTGATTCGTGATGAGAGACTAATTCGTTACGCTAAAACATTAACAGCAATTTAAAAGGTCGAACGGGGGCTGTATAAACAAAGGAGCCTGGCCAGCACAACAAGGCAAAAGGAGACACAAGGACTGAGCTCCCCCCGCGCCACCAAGTGCCAGAGTGCCCAGAAACTCAGCAAACGGCAGCAGCATCGCCCCTGGGGCTTTGGGTTCGAGGGGAGAAACAAACAAAGCTGGGCTCTTCCCTCGTCATCCATCCCCCCATCCATCCCTCCGTCCATGCATGGATCCAAGGATCCATCCATCCAACATCCATCCCTCCATCTGTCTGCCTGTCCATCCATCCCTCCGTNTTTCATCCATCCATCCATCCATCCCTCCTTTCATCCATCCATCCATCCATGGATCCATGGATCCATCCATCCAACATCCATCCCTCCATCTGTCTGTCTGTCCATCCATCCCTCTATCCATCCAGGGATCCATCCATGGATCCATCCCTCCCTCCGTCCCTCCCTCCATCCCTCCTCCAGCCGTGCCATGGTGCCAGGGTGACACGGTGCCAAGCAGCAGGGACAGGCTCCCGTCAGCCTTTGGCAGAGCCAGCCCGAAGGGGACACTCTGTAAGCAGCTCCCACAGTCCCTGGGGAGGGAGATCCGGGCCCGGTCGGTGCTGCTTGATGGGATTTTTGGGGGGAACCCCTGGGTCACAGCAGGACCCCCATTCAGCTGCCCCAGCTCCTCGGGGGACACTTGGGGTGGTCGAAGCCAGGCCCTGGTCCCAGGCTGGTGCCAGTGCCACCATCGCCCAAAGGGATACGCTCCATTAGGGCCGTGCCCCGGCATAGGGCCCGCAGCACCCCTTGGGCCCAAACCCAGTGAGCGGGGTCGGGCTGCACCCCACAGAACCCCAGAGAGCCGGCATTCCGAGAGGGACCCCAGGGAGCAGGACAAGCCCTCGTCCCCCACTCTGTCCTCACCTCAGAGCTGGGTCCCGTCACTGCCCTTGACCCCCTGTCCCCTGTGAGCACACCCAGGACGTGCCTCCCTCGCCAGGCCGGGTCCTGCCCACACTCCCTCCTTCCTTTCGTCCAAACAAAGCCCTGCCTGCAGCCACCAGCGTGGCAAAGCCGGAACCTTCCCTGCCCACGGTGCCCAAGTCCCCTCTTTCCCCCGGTGACACCCCCTGCTCCGAGTCACCCACAGGGATGGGCCTGGAAAGGCTCAGCTGGGGATAAAACAAATCCTGGCAGCGGGCAGGATGCGATCCTGCACCCCTGGAGCCTGGGATGCTTCATCCCCGTGCTGGGTGTCGAGGTCCAAGGCCAGCCCCCCGATTTGGGACCCCCCCATGGCGTAGGGGACGTGTCCCCCGCCTCAGCCCGAGGTGGCTTTTGTGTTTCCAGGCGGTGTTTGTTCAGAGCCAGGCCCAGCTGCTCTGTTTGCTTCTCATCTCTCTCCTCTAATGATGTTTGCTCTGCGCCCTTCACCCACTCCCTGGGCCCTGCTGGGGTCTCCCCGTGGGTTCCCTGCCTTGGTCCCCAGCATTCCCGTCCCATCCCGGGGGGAGGCTACAGGAAATGAGGGAAAAACCCCAGAAAAGCGGTTTTCAAGGAGAGGAAATACGTTATTTTTTCCCGTGTATCCCCCTCCTTCAGAAGAAGCCTGGCCTTGGACACTGGAAGTTGTGAAGGGAATTATCCTTGCACCCTTCCAGCTCTTTTTAATCCCGTGCCATCCCCTTTTTGGGGTAGAACAGGAAAAAATAAAGAATAAAAAAAGAGAAGCAGAAAACTGGGGGATGCCCTTCTCCAACTCTGCCCTTGCTAACATGGGGCGTGTGGAAACTGCAAAAAAAATCCCAAATATTTATTCCTTTCAGCAACAAAAAGGCAGAAAAAAGGCATTTTCAGCTGCCATGATCTCATTGCAGAGGGCGACACTGAGGGAGCAGTGATGGCCACAGTGGGCTCTGCCCCATTGCTGCCACCCCATCCCCATTCCAGGGGTTTGCCCAGGGAGCCAAAATGCCCAAAATCCACCCAAAAGTTTAGGGATAACCCGAAAGTCTCCAGTGGAAGCAAAGGCTGGCTCTGCAGCAGTGACACACGGGGGCTCTGGGCTCCTGGAGAACGGATTCCTCCTCCTCACCCCTCTCCAAAAGCTCCATCTCACTTGCACCTGGCTGATTTTAATTATTTTTATTTAAACTACCAGGTCTCCCTCTGCCACTTCCCTCCTCGCTGCCCCGAGCAGGAGGGAGCTGAGCTGCCCTCTCAGTAAACACATGCAGTAGGAAACAACAAATAAATCCATCTGCCCTGGTGGAGGCAAGAAGTGAATCACAGAACTGCTCCTTCCACACCTCCCTGCTCCTCTGACAGGGCTTTTCTCAGCTCTGATTTCTAAGAAAACAAAGGGGGAGCAGCCCCAGCGCTCATGTGCTGCCCCAAAATTCACTCCAAATTTCGGTGAATTCCAAAATTCACCGACAAAACCTCCCCAGTGACAAAATCTTCTGCCTGTGAGATGGGAAGGGGGACCCGAAGGGCACAGGCAGCTGTTGGGGGTTGGCAGAGGGGTTTCCCTTGCTGACGGTGCCCCTGCCAGCCCCCTCTGGATCCCTCCCTGTGGATCAGGACCTGCATTCCCAGCTGCCACAGTGTCACCTGCCCCCAGGTTATCATTAACCTTATTTGCTATTTCCAGTCTCTCCCTCCTCCCTCTGCCCTTCTTCTCCACAGAAAATCCCTGGATTTTACCACACAGCTCTTTGCTGTATCCTACTGCAGGGACGATGCGTCCCCACAGCCCAGCGAGGCGTTTCGGGGAGCAAAAAAGTGAGATTTGGTCCTAAAATCATTTCGTGCACCATTTTAGAGCTGGGCAATGAACCGGTCCTGCAGCAGCCAGGCCCGGGAGGGCTGGGGTGAGCTCAGGTGGGATGGGAGGGAATGGGGTGAGGCCTGGGTGGGATGGGTGAGCTCAAGTGGGATGGGCTGAGCCCGGGGTAGGTTGGAGTGAGCTTGGGGTGGGATGGGGGGAGCCCGGGGTGGGATGGGGAGAGCCCGAGGTGGGATGGGCTGAGCCCGAGGTGGGATGGGGTGAGCTCAGAGTGGGATGGGGTGAGCCCAAGGTGAAATGGGGTGAGCCCAGGGTGCCAGGCAGGGCTGCTCTCACCTTCCAGGTGGCCGTGTTCCTCCGGAAGTAGGCGAACATCCGCGTGAACCAGTTATAGATTTCATTCAACGTTAGCTGCCTGTCGGGGGTCTCCAGGATGGCCTGGGCAGCCACAGAGGGGACAAGGCCGTCACTCGAGCGGTTTGACGCCCGTCCCATGGGGGTTCAGCAGGTGGGGGGGGGGGTCAGGGAGGGGTTTGGGGTGCGGAGCTGGACCCCGTGGCTCAGAGAGCCCCTCACCTGCCGGATGAGCGAGGCGTACGTGAAGGGCGGCCGGACGTCGGCGTTTTTGTAAAACTCGTGATTCTGTGCAAGCTCTGCAGGGGGACAACAGTCGGGGAGGGGGCTGGAGTGAAGGGCCCCACTCTGGCCCTCACTCTGCACCCCGTGGAGGGCGCTGAGCCCCAGCCCGGAGCTCACCTGAAGAGATTGGGGTGCAGAACTTCTCCGAGTTCCTCCTGCGGATGGGCCCCACGTTGTGTAAAGTGGAAGAGCTGATGACGGAGGGGCCCTGCCGCAGGGGGGTGATGGGCGCCGTGGCCGAGGTGGGGGGATGAGGTAAACCGTCGGGAAACGTGTCGGAAGTGCTCTTGGAGAGGGTGGCGCTGGAGACCAGGTTCAGCTGCACGGACAGGAGGGGAGGGAGGGGTTGGGAAGGCTGGGAGAGCTCTGGGAACATCGAGGTTCCTGCCCCGGAGCAGGCAGGGAGGGGCTGGCGGGGGGGCTTTGCTGGGTTGGAAAGGGTGGGATGCAGCCAGGGGTGGGGATCTAACTGTGGGATGGAATGAACCCATGGACGGGGATTAACCCATCCCATGGGGATGGACCTGTGGGATGGGGATGAACCTGTGGGATGGGATGAACCCCGGGGATGGGATGAACCTATGGGATGGAATGCACCCAAGGGATGGGGATGAACCCATGGGATGGGGATGCACCCAGGGGATGAGGATGAACCCGTGGGATGGGGATGCACCCAGGGGATGAGGATGAACCCGTGGGATGGGGATGCACCCAGGGGATGAGGATGAACCCGTGGGATGGGGATGCACCCAGGGGATGAGGATGAACCCGTGGGATGGGGATGCACCCAGGGGATGAGGATGAACCCGTGGGATGGGGATGCACCCAGGGGATGAGGATGAACCCGTGGGATGGGGATGCACCCAGGGGATGAGGATGAACCCGTGGGATGGGGATGCACCCAGGGGATGAGGATGAACCCGTGGGATGGGGATGCACCCAGGGGATGAGGATGAACCCGTGGGATGGGGATGCACCCAGGGGATGAGGATGAACCCGTGGGATGAACCCACGGGATGGGGATGAACCCATGGGATGGGGATGAACCTGTGGGATGGGATGAACCCCGGGGATGGGATGAACCTATGGGATGGAATGCACCCAAGGGATGGGGATGAACCCATGGGATGGGGATGCACCCAGGGGATGAGGATGAACCCGTGGGATGGGGATGCACCCAGGGGATAAGGATGAACCCGTGGGATGGGGATGCACCCAGGGGATGAGGATGAACCCGTGGGATGGGGATACACCCAGGGGATGAGGATGAACCCGTGGGATGAACCCACGGGATGGGGATGAACCCCTGGGATGGAATGAACCTGTGGGACGGGGATGAACCCCTGGGATGGGATGAACTCCTGGGATGGGGATGAACTCCTGGGATGGGGATGAACCCGTGGGATGGGGATGGAATGAACCCCTGGGATGGAATGAACCCATGGGATGGGGATGAAGCCCTGGGATGGGAATGCACCCATGGGATGGAGTGC
The DNA here is from genome assembly GCA_013397725.1 of Rhagologus leucostigma. Lineage (NCBI taxonomy): Eukaryota > Metazoa > Chordata > Aves > Passeriformes > Rhagologus > Rhagologus leucostigma. Next base: position 1,565,971 of record VZTD01003341.1, on the reverse strand, counting down.
ACCCAAGGGATGGGGATGAACCCATGGGATGGGGATGAAGCCCTGGGATTGAGATGAACCCATGGGATGGGGATGAAGCCCTGGGATGGGAATGCACCCATGGGATGGAGTGCACCCAAGGGATGGGGATGAACCCATGGGATGGGGATGAAGCCCTGGGATTGAGATGAACCCATGGGATGGGGATGAACCCCAGGGATGGGAATGCACCCATGGATGGGGATGAACCCATGGGATGGAACGAATCTGTGGGATGTGGAGGAATCCCTGGGATGGGGATGAACCCCTGGGATGGGGATGAGGCCACTCCATGTCAGAGCTGGCGGAGCAGCTACACTTCCCTCCTGCTCATGGCACGAGGGACCAGGCTATGCCAGAGGGTGGCCAGGGCACGTCCATCCCACGGAGCCCATCCCGGTGACCGTGCAGAGGGCAGGGAGGGGCCAGCAGCCGGCGGGGAGCGCGCATAGAGGGCAGGAAAGGACTCACGCTTACAGGCTGGCTGAAAGGCTTTGGCTCTGAAGGTCTCATGTGAAGATGGGCCATCATCGCCTGGAGACGCTCGCTCTCCTTGGCCAGCTGAGGGAGGCAGGAAACAGGAAGGGACGGTCAGACAGCACCAAAGGCACCACGGAGGTGCCCACGGCCTGGAGGAGCTGCCACGAGCCCCCAGGCCTGGTCTGGACAGGCAGCAACCCCCAGGGTGTCCCCCCAGGTGCCCGACGCTGGCTCCCGAGAGCCCCAGCGGGGCTGCGGCCCTGTGGGGGCTGCTGCACCCACCCTGGGGGGCACAGGGGCCGCTCCGGCTCCGTGTGTGCGCTCGGGGGAAAAAATCCACGGAGCCATTCCCAGAGCCTCCAGGCTGCCACCCACCAGCAGGGCCACCCACCACAGCCCTGGCTCTCCCTCCTGGGTGTTCCCATCCCCGTGGCCGGCGCCTGCCGTCACTGCCCCTGTCCCCTTTGCCCTCTTCCTGCTCCCTGTCCATCCTTCCATCCGTCCACCCGCGTTCCCACATCGCTGTAATTGCTCCCCGCCGCCTGTTTACTCCCCGCCAGCGCGGGCAAGGGTGAAATATTCACTGTGGCACCAGGAGAGACTCTGAGCCCGGCGGAGCCGATGGGATCTGACACCCCGCTCCCTTCCCGTCACCTTCCCTTTCCACCGGCACCCCTCAAGCTCGGGGGGTCCCGGCGCACCGGCCAAGCCCCCTCCCCGGGCGGGCGAGGAAGGGGTTAAAAGCAGGAGGCAGAGCGGTGTTGGCCGCAAGTTTGGAGCAGCTCCGGCTGCGGCGGAGCTCATTAGAGCTGACAGCTCTCCCCTCGTGATGCGGGCGGCACAGCGGGAGCTCCGCGCTCCAAACTTTCTAATTGGTGGCTCCGTGGCAGGTTCCTCTCTGCACACACAGCTCGGCTCTCGGCCCGTCAGCTTGCTTTTTTTTATTATTTTCTCCCTCCTCCCCTCTTCCTTTCCCTGCCCTCTTCAAGGCCCAGGAATTGCTCTCAACCTCCGGCTTTGGCAGGGATGGGGAGCGGGATGGATCGCCCGGGAGGATGCAGCCTCCACGCCCAGCCAGGTCTGGCTGTGTCCCCGCCATCCCACGGCCCCTGTGAGCCCCCTAATTCTGGGTGGGGGGTCCCAAGGGTGCTGCACATCTCGTCCCGCTGTGCCCCGGGCCAGTGTCCCCTGTGGTGTCACACACAGCCACACGCCACCCTGAGCTCCTGCCAGCCCCAGGCAGTGCCACACCACGGGGGTCTCAGGGAGTGACCCCCTGCCCCATCCCATTTTCCAACCCCTCCCGTTTCCTCCCCTTTTTCCCCTCTCTCCCTTCTCCATTAACCGAATTCTGCAGAGCACGCTGGGGGCTCGGAGAGGCTGGGAAAAGCGCTATTTAAAGAACTGCCTCGCCAAAAATAGCACCCCAAAGTTGGGCTCCGAAGACCACGCTCAGCCACCAAAATAAGTGGCCCGGTTTCTAAGCAGCCCTGGGGCTCCCAAGGAGGTGGCACAGCCCCTGTCCCCCCTGTGGGGACAAACCCTCCCGGCAGCTCCTGCCTTCCACATCCGTGGCATCTCCTTTTACCCACAGGGACACTTGGGGATGAGAGGGGAACTCGTTTGAGGGCTTGATTTGCACCTGGATGCAGGATTCCTATTGGGAAGGGTGTTTGAAACGAGTCCCCAGGGGGGTGGTTACAGTCCCCAACCCTGTCACCCTCTCCTGAGGGGCGCAGCCGAGGCACAGGGTGACAAAGAGGTGGCTTTTTGTCCCCGTGTCCATGGGGGCTGGGGTGACACACCCACCTGTATCTCCAGCTGCTGTACCACTTGCATCTGGACTCGACACTGGGCCGTGCTTCGGTCATCAAGTGCATGTTCTGTGTTGAGGTGTCTGGGAAGGAGAGCACGGAGGCTTGGGTAGGCCTGGGCATGCCCAAACCTCAGCCCCGACGCTGGGGCCACACCTGGGATCAGCCCAGCAAATTGCTCAGGGATGCTCTGGGTCTGTTGGCCAAAGTGGAGTGAGCACAAGGGAAACTGAGGCACGGAGGTGACTGAGCAAATCAGGCTGTGCCACCACCCCAAACCCGGGCTGGAGGGTGACTGAGACACTCGGCCCCTCTGCTCGGGCCACACCTGGGATCAGCCCAGCAAATTGCTCAGGGATGCTCTGGGTCTGTTGGCCAAAGTGGAGTGAGCACAAGGGAAACTGAGGCACGGAGGTGACTGAGCAAATCAGGCTGTGCCACCACCCCAAACCTGGGCTGGAGCGTGACTGAGACACTCAGCCCCTCCGCTGGGGCCACACCTGGGATCAGCCCAGCAAATTGCTCAGGGATGCTCTGGCTCTGTTGGCCAAAGCACGAGGGAAACTGAGGCACGGAGGTGACTGAGCAAATCAGGCTGTGCCACCATCCCAAACCCGGACTGGAGGGTGACTGAGACACTCTCCTGGGGCCACACCTGGGATCAGCCCAGCAAATTGCTCAGGGATGCTCTGGCTCTGTTGGCCAAAGCACGAGGGAAACTGAGGCACGGAGGTGACCGAGCAAATCAGGCTGTGCCACCACCCCAAACCCGGGCTGGAGGATGACCGAGATGCTCAGCCCTACCCGTGGCAGCCCCGGGGTGTTTAGGAGCAGCCTCTGGCTGAGGGAAAGCCCATGGGTTCTCCTGGAGCAGGCTGCTGGCAGGAGGTGCCAGGAGGACTTGAGGAGCAGGTTCCAGGACAAAGGCAGCGTTATGGGAGAGTGCCTTACACCCTCCAAGGAAAGTCCCGAAGGCAGAGGGTGGCATTTCCAGGCTGTTCCCCATCCTGCCACCTCCCTGCCTCGTGTTTATGTTTAGGAAGCACCAGAACCTCTGGTCCTCGCCGCCCTCCCTTCTCCTCAGGGAGGGGAAGGGCTCCTGGTGACAGGGTTGTCACTTGCTGCAGAGCCAGGGGCATCCTGGCATCCCCTCGCCCCCAAACCCAGCAAAGCAGCAGCCTGGGGACACAGCCAGCCCCGAGGATGTCACAAGGCCAGGCCACGTCCTTGCTGGGGTGGGCACAAACTCGGGGGGGCCTCACTGGAGGAGCGGGATGGTTTGGGGGAGGATTCTGGGCAGTTCCACCCTTGGAACACCCCAAAAGGTGACGCTGGGGGGTCCCAGGGGCCGTGTGCCAGATGTTCCCCAGGACTAAGCCGGAGACACCCCAGGAGCAGCCTCTGGAGCCGCTCTCCAGGCTGGCTCCGGATGCGGAAGAGGCAGGAGTCTCACCCGGCCGCCAGCGAGAGCCTTCCAGCCCCAGCTTGCACAGACAAGTCAGGGAACCGGGCCCAGCTGCCAAACCCATCCGTGAGCAACCCCTCCAGAGCCCCAGCCCTGCTCCTCTCCCTGCCCGGCACAGCCAGGGCACGGCTGCTTCTCCAGGGAAAAAAAAACTATCGGAGCCAAGCGGGAATGAGGCCATTCCCACTGACCCTCACCCTGATCAACCACGGCCCCAAGGCCGCGCTGCCCCCTCCCACCCCAGCACAGACCACCCGAGCTGCTCCTCGGAGGGGCTGCTCAGAGGAGGCTCCAAGCTGGTGCCCGGACTCAAGGCAGGGTCCAGGCTCCAGCTGGGCTTGGCCTTTGGGAGCTGGAAGTTTTCTGTTGGTGTGCCCACGTGGGCAGGGAGGGGACAGAAACCCTGGGGAAGGCTGCCCTCGTGCCCAGGGGGAAGGAAGGTGGGACACAGGGACGCTGGCTGGCACAGCATGGCTCTGCCAGCCCCCCGACCCAGCCCTGGGCATTCCCTGCCAACTCCAGCTCCAGCTCCCAACCCGGAGCTGGCTCATCCGCCCCGTGCCACTCCAACATGCCCTGCCAGGCGGGAGGAGATGCCTTATCTGGGTTCCCCCCATGACTCAGAGGCAGAGCAAGGAGGACACAGGAGGCTGAATCATCGTCTCACTCATGCCCGGGCTGCCTTTGCACCTCCTCATCCTCCCGGGCAAGGCCTCTGCCCGGCTCCTTCCCTGGGAACGAGTGAGCTGGCACAGTCCAAGGGATGTTCCCGCTGGAGCCAGCCCTGAGAGCACGGCAGAGGACAGAGGATGAATTCGGAAAAGCCCAAAACCCGCCCGGCGCGGAGCGCGGCGCTCGCCGAGCAGACAGCCGGGGAGGCGGGGGAAGCAGCCCGCCAGCCCGTCAGCTCCTTCTGATGTCTTTGCTAAAAATCCTGGCTACAAAGAGATCTAATTGCAAATGAACTAATTAAGTAAACCTCTGACGAAGCGTGAAAACAATTTGTTTGACCCTGACGCTAGCAGAGGGCTCTCCGACAGCAGAGTTAATCAGTCAGCGCCGGAGCCCACAAGCGGTGTCAGCGGTGCCATCTGCCATCTGCCGCCTCCCCCCGCGCCCCCCGCCAGCGCTGCCAGCCCCCCTCGCCTGCTGCCGGCGCCTGCCCGGGCTCTGGCCTCCTCCAGATCATCCACCCATCCAATGGTTTGCCTTGGAAGTGCTCATAAAGCTCGTCCCCTTCCACCTTTGCCAGGGGCAGGGTCACCTCCCACTCCAAGCCAGCCTGGCCTTGGGCGCTTCCAAGGACGGGACAACAGCAGCAGCAACCCTGCTGTGTTTTCTCCTTCTCCAGGGGGTCACCCAGCTCTGGGTACAGACTTTGGGGTGTCTGAACCAACTCTCAGGATCTTCGCCTTCACCAGCTCCATTCTGTCCCAGCCCGAGACAGAAAAACCTTCCCCAAAAGGTGACACTTACTTGACAAACTGCCCCAAGTCCTCACAGAGGGTTTCGCAGCCAGGCCACTTGCACTCTCCGTGGCCGTAGAGCGGGTGGGAGCCGGGGGTCTCTTCGTGGGAAGAGCTGCACAGGAGGGAAAGGGGCCTTCAGACGGGGCAGCCGGGATGCTCCAGCATTCCCAGGCATGGGGACAGCCCTGGGGCACCCATGGGAGACCCCACAGTGACGGCTCCCTGTCCTCTGTGGGCACAGCGAAACAGCGCCAGGCCTCATTTATGGGGTGGGCAGAAACCCCCCCACCCCTCCCAGCGCTGTGGGCGATGGATCCCGGCCCCTTCCACCTCTCCAGGAATAAAAACACAAAGTGCCAGGGCCCGACCCGGCTCTACCTGTCCCTTCTCGGCGTGTGCATGGTGCTCTGTCCATTGGGCAGAGGGTGATGGGAAATGGGAGGCGAGACCTTGGCGGCCGAAAACGAGGTAGAGTTGGAGGTGTTGGTGGTGAGGTCAAGACCTTCCTGCTTAATGCTGTCCTCGACGGGCTGGGCGGCCGTGACCTCCTTCCAGAGCTGCTGGAGGTCCGAGGGGCAAACAGCTTTGGCACAGGAGAGAGTGACCAGCGTCAGCAGGGACGTGAGGCAGCACCCAGGGCACCCTCCCTGCTCCCTGACTGCCCAAATCTCGCCCAGCACTGGGAAAGCATCGCCTGGAGCTGGGCACAGCAAGGGGAGGCTGCACGGCCCCACTGGGAAACCCAAAACAAGGCACCTGCAGCACCCACAGGGCTGTTCCCAGAAGAAAGGAGAGCCTGGCTTCCCGAATCCTGGCACCCTTGTGAGAGAGGAGGAGGTGCCCAAACCCTTCACCCCTCTGCCACAGGAAGAGCTGCCCCAAATCCTGGCACCCCTCTGCCACAGGAAGAGTTGCCCCAAATCCTGGCACCCCTCTGCCAGAGGAAGAGTTGCCCCAAATCCTGGCACCCCTCTGCCAGAGGAAGAGTTGCCCCAAATCCTGGCACCCCTCTGCCACAGGAAGAGTTGCCCCAAATCCTGGCACCCCTCTGCCAGAGGAAGAGTTGCCCCAAATCCTGGCACCCCTCTGCCAGAGGAAGAGCTGCCCCAACCCTGCACCGCTCTGCCACAGGTGCCACAGGAACCCGGAGCCCAACCCCACACGGCTCCGTCCGCTGACACCGCCACCCCCCAAACTTTGGAGGCATCACCAAACCCCAACACCGCAGCCCCTCCCCAGCCTCCCTCACCCAGAGCTGGGCGAGCTGCAGCCCAGGAACCCCCCCAAGGCCGGGGTGCTTACCTTGGGGCAGGGTCTGCAGGGGCACGGTGCCCTGCCCCGGCGGGAGGCTCACCAGGCCCTGGCGCTGCAGGTTTAACAGGTGCTGCTGCTGGAGCTGCTGCATCTGCAGGAGCTGCTGCTGGAAGGCCAGCTGCTTGTTCCCCAACGGCTGCCGAGACAAAAGGAGGGACAAATCCAAGCCTTATTCCCGGCCTGGCAAGGCAGGAGGGGGTTGGAGGCCGCGGCGAGGGGCGCTGGCAGTGAGGGGTGGCAGCGGCGGGGACACCGCGGCCCGCGGTGCCTCCATCCCACCGCGGGGCCTGCTCAGCTCCCGGCTGAGCCGGACGGAGGCTTTGATCTATCGGAAGAGGAGGGGAAGGAAAGGGAAAAGGGGAAGGGAAAAATAAAGCGCTGGAAAGAAAGGGAGAGAGAGGAGCTGGGGGCTTGCTCGGAGCTGTGCCGGGAGGAACCTGCAAAGCCCGGCTGGGGGGGTCCCGTGGGGCAGGCTCAGCTGTGGGGTGGGCGTAAAAAAAGGGGGGGTCCCAGCAGGCAACAAGCACAGAACCCTCCTGTAAGGCAGAAAATGATCCCCGTTTGTCAAAAATGACCATTATGAGCCTCTTTTCTTGGCGAGGGGCTGAAACTGGTGCAGGGGAGGCGGTGCCCAGTGCCAGTACCGGTGTCCCCACCTTGGCCGCAAGCACCCCCCAAGTAGGTGACTCTCCCCTCACCCCCCGGAGCTGGCCAGGCTCTGACCAGCATCGCTGGCCCTAAACTAGTTAGGCAGGACGGGTCCCTGGGGAGGCGCCGAGAAATCCATGAGAATTAAGTGAAGGGGAGAGAATTCAATTAGGGCTGGGGACAGGCAGCTGCTAATGCGAGCCGGCCGGGAGAGGGGAGCTGCCCCGGGGCTGCCCGGCCTCATTAGTGGGGCAGGCGGCTCCCTGACCCCGTGAACCCTCCCAAACCCCCCTGTTTGGGCAGACGGTGCCGGCGGGGAGCGAGGAGCCGGGCTGGGCCGTGCTGGGGCACATCCCCCTCCTCGCTGCACTCTGCAGCCCCCCAAAGGAGTGTTTCCATGTCCACGTTCTCGCTGAGGAGCACAGGAGCTCTGCAGTCTGGATGTCCTTGTTTTGTGAGCATCGTGGGGATTCGGGCCCCCCCGGCACTGGGAATTCCAGGGAACTGGGAATTCCAGGGAACTGGCGATCCCTGAGGCTGCATCAACAGGGAACAGCAGACTGTGGCAAACCCAGTCCATGGCTGAGTTTGGGGCCATCCCAATCCATGGCTCAGTTTGGGACCATCCCAATCCATGGCTGAGTTTGGGGCCATCCCAATCCATGGCTCAGTTTGGGGCCAGCACTCCAGGTCCCACAAGATGCAGGTGGATCCCTGAAGATGCTGTTGATGCTCAGCCTTGGCTTTGTGCATCAGAGGGTGAGGATGGGCTCCAAACCCCCCTCTGCAACATCAGGCAGGACCACGAGTCCTGTCTAGGGCACAGACAGAGTTTAATTCCAGTTTCTCAGCCTCACAGGGATCTGTGGACTCTCCCTGTCCTCTCTGCCTCAAGGCCATGGCGGAATTGCCTCCCCAGAGTCAGATCTGGATCCTCCCCGGCTCTGTCTCAGCCCTGCACCTCTGAGGCTTAAAGATCAAGGCACAAATCAAAGCAATTCCTGCTCAGCGAAGAGAAATCCCTGCGCTCGCCCCGACTCCTGAGCCACGAGGCCGCCAGGCCGTGGGATCAACAGGACGGAGGGAATAGGGCAGGACCAGGCTGCAGCCCGAGGGCTTTAACAGCGGCTTCTCTGTCCCTCAGGGTGTCCCCTCCCGGCAAGGGGAAGCTCTGCCACTCTGTGAGATGGACACGTTGTCCTCACCCTGGTTAGAAACAGCAGCTGGGATGGGATGGGATGGGATGGGATGGGATGGGATGGGATGGGATGGGATTCTCCTCCTCTTCCCGGCTCCACCACCGCCCTCCCCGAGGGCTCCAGGGCAAGCCCGAGCTCTGCTCCAACACAGCCTCCTCCACGTCACTTCCAGGCTGAGGAACGGGGAGTGGATGAAGTCAGGAGGATCCCTGGGCACGCTGCCTGCATCCCACAGCCCAGCGGGGCTCTCCCGACCCGGCGTGGCCGGAGTCGGACCCCCAGAGCCCCCTGGATAGCCCTGACCCACACGTGGCTCTGGCAGGGACGGTGTTGAGCCTGGTGACAGATTGAACCTGCACCTTCACGTGCCTCAAATCCATGTCCCTCGAGCTTCCCCAGAGCAGGAACTGGAGGACCGGCCCCAGGAACACAAATCCAAGCCAAACCAAGGCCTGATCCTGTGGGGGAGCCAATCTGCCATCCCGAGGGAACAACTGTGGCACCACAGACCTCAAAACCCCAGAGTAACGGGGGAAGAGGTGCAGAGCCATCCGCCAGCCCGTGGGCTCCAAGCCAAGGTTTCCCTGGAGAAACCAGGGTGGGGAGAGCCTGCATGACAGCCGCAGCCTTCCCAAAAATCTCACACCCCGGTGATCCCCAGGAACCCCCGCTCCTGTTGGAAAAGCCACTCCCAGAGGAGCTGGCTCTGTGTTGGGGCCGAATCCTGCGCTGGGCTCCCCCAGCTCATTCCCAGCTCATTCCCGGCCCATTCCTGGCTCATTCCCGGCTCATTCCCGGCCCATTCCCGACATGGGGCTGGGGGTCTGCAGCATCGCCGTGCATTAGACGCAGCTGAGTGGGTGCAGCTACCGGGGCAAGAGGCGCCGTCACTTTGATTTATGAGCACATCAGGAGGAGTTTGCGCCGTGACACGCGGGACTGACAGCAGCACTTCATTAAGCTGACACCGGGGTTAGGCGCCAGAAGCCCCCCCTCCCCACCCTGTCTGCCTCAGGAGAGGGACAGCCCCGCTCTCGGCAGCTTTGGGGACACGCAGAGACCCTCCCAAGGGATATTGGGGTCTCTGCACCCCGATGCTGCTTGCACTGGGCTTGGAGGAGCCGAGTGCCCTGGGAAGAGCGAGATGGGAGACACGAGGGCGAGGGGCTGCACCACAGCTCCTTGTTTCCCCCACATCCAGGGTGCTGCTGGAGGCTGGGGGCTCACCCTCACACCCCAGCACAGGAAAACGCTCCAGGATGGACTGGGATGTGCCGCAGCTCAGCCTCGTCCTGGCAGGATGCACGGATTCATGGATCAGCTGCCTTGCTCTGCCCCTTCCTCATGCCTCCAGTGTGGTGCAGCGCCCGTGGACACGGAGCATCCCCGCATCCTTAGGGACAGCATGCTGCTGACAGGCTCTTCCCATATGTTTCCATCCTCTTTTCTGTCCTCCCCTTCTCCAGCAGCCGTGCTGCTCAGGGGAGATCGGAGCTGCTCCTCCCGGAGATGCTGCCCCTTCTCCAGGGGAGATTGGAGCCGCTCCTCCCAGAGATGCTGCCCCTTCTCCTGGGGAGATCGGAGCCGCTCCTCCCAGAGATGCTGCCCCTTCTCCCGGGGAGATCGGAGCCGCTCCTCCCAGAGATGCTGCCCCTTCTCCCGGCTCCTTCCTGGCGCCGTTCCCACCTGCGGATCCCGCTCCGAGCTGCTAACTCACAGCAGCACCGAGAGGAGCCCTCGGAACCAGGCAGAGGGGAAGCAGAAGGCGCTGGGTTTACAAATCCTACAGCAGGGCCAGAATTAAATCTGGCCGTGGGTTTCCGTGAAGGATCCAAGGGCGGCTCTGTGGAGGCATCCCAGACACTCCAGCTCTTCCCTGTGCCATCAGGGAAGCCACAGCATCACCATTCCCAATGGGCAAAGGCGAACACAGACCTCAGAAACACCAGCTACCCAAATTTTCGGGGTGAAACCAAAGCTCATCCAAGGAATTTGAGGAGGGGAAACACTGACATCCCCTTGCTGAGACCCCCTCGGTGCTTTTCCCAGCTGCAAAGCTGGACACACACCCCTCCAGCAGCATCCAACACCCCTTCCCTCCCCCCTCCAGCCTCTCTTTCTTGTTGGATAAATTTCCTGTCTCCTCTGTACCATTTAATTAAAAGTTAACACGCGCTTTTTAAAGCGGAGCCCGCTAAGCAAGCGCTTTGTTAGAGCTTAATTATATCCCTGCTCGGTGCTGTGAGAGAACATCGCCAGGACCAGCAGCAAAGTCCTTGAGGAAGCTCACATCTCTGCCTCCCCCGTTTCCCCGAGCTCCAGCAGCTCCTGGAGATGGCTCCGATAACGCTGACCCTGTAAATGCACCAACATCCCACAGCGAGAGCCTGGCTGAGGCTGGAGCAGCTGACCCTGAGCCACCGCAGCCACCCTGGTCCCCTGGTGCCGACATGGCTCTGCCAGTGAGTCCCCCCTGTGCCACCCCAACACACAGTCCGGGCTTAAAATCTTCCCTCCCTGCCAAAAAGCTGAGTTTTAAGTGCTGGGTGTCCATCAGGGTGCTGGATTTTGGGAGGGGTGATGGCCACCAACAGCCCCAGCTCCTCTGCTTGCACCAGGGATGTGGAGTGAGCAGCTCAGGAACACGTCCCTTGTCACTGGGAGCCCGTGGAAGGACACTTGGTGGAGGGGCCGCGGTGCCAGACACGGATTCCGCAAAAGTGCACTGCAAAAAAACCCCCATGTGCAGCACTTTGGGAAGAGAGGGGGGAGAAAATATCCGAGGAAAAGGAAGGGAGCGGCGCTGTGTGCTGGCTGGGCTCTGTCCCCAGCCTCTGCGTGAGCAGCACGTCCCCAAAACACAGCCACAAGCCCTCGGGGGGCATCACTGCACCCTCAGGGGCAAAACCTCGGTGTGAAGGAGGTTGTACGGGATTGGTGCAATCACAGGGGCATAAAATGTGTCTCCACCAGGCACCCACCTGCCCAGCACTGCCAACATGGTCCTGGGGGGCTGAGAGTCCTGCCCATCCCAGAGTCTCCCGTTGGAAAAGCCCTGTGCTGGGATCACTGCTGTTTCCCACACTCCCTGGGCGTTGGAGAGCCGCCCTCCCCGGCAGGAAAAGCCCAGCTTTGGTTGCCACCTGACCAGCCCTGCCCGCTCGCGGGGGCACAGCCAGGGCTCGGCTGCCCAAGCTGAGAGCCTGGCAGGGCAAGGGCTGGGCTGGGCCTCATCTGATCCCACCACGGGGGGATTTGGGGAGCCCTCGCTCTGTGCTGGGGGGCTGTGACCTGTCCCTGTCACCAGGGAGGGTCTGGTGGCCCCTCCAACGCTGGTACCCCACACCCCACATCTCCTGGATGCAGCAGATCGCAGAGAGGGAGGAAGAGGAGGAGGAAAAGGAGGAAGAACAACAACTCCCAGTGGCTGGACTGGCAGCCCTGGCACCCCCAGAGCAGGATGTCCCCGTGTCCCATCCGCCTGGGGTGCTGGGGTTGCCCCACACCTTGTTTTGTGCTGGTCCCCCTAGAATTTGCTGCCAACTCTGCTGAGCTGACCTCACCTCTTTGAGCTGAGCTCACCTCTTTGGGTTGCTGCTTTCCGGCTTGCTGCTGGGTCAACAGCTGCAGGTGAAGCTGCTCCTGCTGCTTCTTGTAGTATTCCTGCAGCTGGGAAGGGGACAGAGCAACGGGATCAGCAGCGGAACCACCCCGATCTCACCTCACCACCCCGATCCCACCTCACCACCCCGTGCCCAGCGCCGAGGCTCTGCCACAGCCACGCCAGCTCCTAGCACTGTGTCACCAGGGCAGGCTCCCTGTGTCACCTGGTGCAGGGTGGGAGGGAAAGGACCCACCAGGGGAGCCAGGGCAGCAGAGGAACCCCGGGCACACATTCCCAAGGGCTCTGGATCCCCATGGCAAGTATGCCCCCCTAAACACCACCAATGCCCACCCTGCTGTTCATTTTAATGCCAGCCCGCTGCCCCTTGAGAGAAAAGCAGGCTGGGGTGCTCTGGCACATCACAGAGCATTTCAGGGTGGGGAAACTCCAGTTTTGGCATGGTGGGACCCCAAAACACCCCTGGCAAGTGCTGTGAGAGCCGGGGGGTCCCAGCTGGGAAGGGCCAGGGGCAGCCACAACCGCTGGTCTGCGAGAGCTGCGGGTTCAGCCCTGAAGCCAAACAGCTCCTCAAGTCAAGGCAGAGGCGTTTGCTGGGCCATTAAAACAGGGATAAACCCCCTGGATCCACGAGGAGCCACCGGAGAGGGTCCCAGTGTCCACAGGCAGCGCTGGGACCTGCCGGCATCGCGGCCAGCTCTCGCCCTGGCCCCTAAATAAACTGTGGGTGATGGATCTGCTGCGTGCAGGGAGCGGGGGAAAGGCACGGGGAGGTCAGCGAGACCCTCCCAGCCCCCTCCAAGCCACGCGGGGGGCTCAGGAATGTCCCTGTGGATGCCGGGAAGCCTTTATCAGCTCGGGGCTGCCAGCAGCGAGTGGCTGTTTGTGCCGGAGAACAGGTTTGGAGGGGCTGGGTGTTTACCCCCGAGCCAGCCCGAGCCAGGGAGCAGCGGCGTGGCCGGGCTGGGAGCAGGAACATTGGGTCAGGGGTGAGAGGTGTGATGTTTGGTTTGCTGCCGGTGGAGAATGTGAGCTATTCCGGCCTGGGTTGTTTAATTTGCAGTCAAACGTGTTTCTTTATCCGGCTCCAAAGAGGCTTGTGGAAGGACCCACCCAGGGTAGTGTTTACCCTTTGTTCTTTCCCTGGGGCCAACCTTGAATCCTTATCAGCCTGTTTGGAGTAAACAGGTACTGGAGGCAGGAGGAAGGGTGTGGAGGATGCTTGTGGGGTTTCTCCCTCTCTCCCAGCCGGAGCTGTTTACCCAAGCAGACCTATTTTGTTTCGGAGTGGAAATCTGCTTTTTTTTTTTTCCCTTCTCCTCCTTTTTCTTCCCTCCCCATCCGACTAAAATCTCTGGAAAAGCCGAGCAGGGCCATGAGAAACAAACCTCAGGTCTGGAGCTGGGCACAGGCACCTGGCCAAAGCCCAGCAGTGGCCACGGGGGCTCTGCTTGGGGCACATCGAGCCAGGAGCATCCACCCCGACCCCGGCTTTTCCCAGGAGCTGGGCAGCCCCAAATCGGCCCTTGAGAAGGAATTTTGTAGCTTTTGAGACCCTGGCTCGGGGTGGCAGCGTCAGCACTGTCAGCACCTCTTTCATCCCTGGACGTGCTGGGAATCCCGAAGGGAATATGTGGAGAGCAGGAGGAAAGGACCCATTTTTCTGCCTCCAACAAACTCCAGCATTCCCAGACCCCCGAGGGAATTGCCTGGCCGGATTCAGCCCCGTGGCAGCGTTACCTGTTGCAGCATTATCGCCTGCTGCTGCTGCAGGAGGGCCTGGAGCTGCGGCGGGGAGAGGATCTGCTGCATCTGCTGCGGCGTGATCATCTGCGGGGACATCATGGCCACGGACACGGGGACCTGCGGCAGCAAGGACACGTCACCACTCCCAACCCCGACCCGCAAAACTCGCCCCACACACCAACAGAGCCTCTCTCAGAGCATCCTCCATGTCCCCCATCCCTGTGTCACCTCTGGATGAAGCCCCAGGCCACCGGGACATGGCAATGGCAGTGAGATGCCCCACGGTGCGGCTGGCACCAGGATGAAGCTTTCTGAGCCATGAGCTCCCCGCTAAGCTGAGGGCTCTCCTTTCCATGCAATTTGCTGGGGGAACTGGGCATCAAACCACAGCTCCCTCCCCTGCTGGGAGCATGGGAAGGGTGGAGGGAAACGCCAGGGAAGTGGGAAGATACCGATCACCCAAATAACTCGGCAGAGCAGAGCACCGAGGAAGAGGTTACAGGGTTCTCCACAGACACATCAAAGCTTTACCTCCAGCTGACACCAGTAACTCCCGTCATTCCCGTGCCAAGAGGAGGGAGAGCCGAGGGAACCTGCCAGCCCCTGCCTTTGGTTATCAAAACACGGGTCCACACCCCCGGCACAGCTCCGGGGAAGGTGTCGGTGATGGATCCCAGCCCTGCTGGGTCCTGCCCAGGTGGAGCAATGCCCGGATGGAGGCATCAAGAGCTGCCTTGTGCCAGCTTTTCACCAATCCCACCGGCCCAAAGCCCTTCCCGAGGCTCTGGGCAGGGTTAGGGCCTCGCTGTAGTTTAATGACCCTCCTGGAAGCCCCGTTTTCCTGGGAAAGCAAATAAGAACTGCTGGGCAGGAGCCACCGGCAGCCACGAGCTCTTCCAGGGGATCCCAGGAAGAGGCAACAGCTCCTTGGCATGTGGGATGAGGCAGAGCACAAGCCAGGCTCCAGCTGCAAGCCAAGGACCCGGTTCTGGTCCAAACTAAACAACTCCTCACCCCCTCATCCCAGGATCTCAGGAGCTCAAAGAGCAGAGAAACCCAGCAAAGTCCCACTGAGAGCCTGGTTCCTGCCGGCCCCCCCTGCCCAGGAGCACCAGTGGTGCCCAGACTGCCCAGTCTGGACCCCTTCCAGCCACTCCAGCGGGGATGGGACCACGGGGTGGCCCCGTGCAGTCCCTCCCGTCCGTGGTGGGTGTCCAGCTGACCTTCAAGGGAGATTGCAGAGCCTTATCTATTTACTCAGGCATTCTGCTGCAGGGAGGCGTCGGACACGGGGCCGGCTCTGTTTGTCACCAGCGTTTCCCCCTCCAGCCACCTCCGTGGCAGAGTTATTGATTAATTCCTCCGAGTTCCCACCCAAGGGCTGGAGCTCAGGAATGAGCCCCACACCTTGCAAGGCTCCGGCACCCACCAGAGAGCCCCCGTGGCACCAGCACCCAGTGAGGAGCTGCTGTTGGGGCACCCAGGTGCTCCCAGCCAGCTGTGCCAAGCCTCGGGCGAACATCTGGGCAGGAGGGGAAGCTGGCGAGGAGAGCGAGGTGCGCGCCCAGGAGCGCCGCTAATTTCCCTCTGCCAATTCATCAGCCGGCAACGTGCTCGGAATGAGAGCCCCTAATTAATTGCTCCTCCGCATCCCCCCGCCCCAGCCCGGGCGGGCTCCCCGCCCCCTCCCGCGGCCCCTCGAACACGTTTGCTGGCATTTTCAAATCGGAGGCATCCTAATTACCGGAGAGTTATAACACCTTCCATTTCTCGCCCAGCGGACTGACACCCTGTCAAGAGCAAAGAGAATTGCCAGAGGTTTTGACAACACTAATTGCCCCTATAATCTAAAAACACAAAGGAGAGGCGATTAGTCGAGAGGGCCCCAGCTCTCGATCCGACACGAGGTTTTCACAATGTTACAAGAAAACAAAAGTGACGCTTTTTAGAGTTTGATGGCTGCTAACAAAAGCAGAATTATATTTTCATACAACCTTTGTCTGCATTAAATGGCTTTTTTTTTTTCTCCCCCCTCCCCGCGCTCAGATGTGGAGCTGACACGGAGAAATGGTGGCGGATCCGTGTGGGGGTGAGGTGGGAATGGGGTGAACGTGAGAGGGGCACCCGGGCTCTGCTGCTTCCTTGGTTCCCATGAAGAATTTCCCCACAGCGTGGAAAACGTTCCTCTCCCAGTTAAGGTTTCCAGGGAAAGCAGGAACTTTCAGTAAAAGACGAAATTCCCACTTACAGCGGGTTTTGCTCCCGTTCATCCCACACCCCAGTGCCGGGAATGTTCCAGTGCTGCCTTGACCCCAGTGTGGGCCAGCAAACCCCAGTGCTGGGGTTTCTCTGTCCCAAGCTCTGGTGACAGCGCCAGCTGCCTCTGCTGGGGACAGGAAGAGCCTCTGCTCCAAGAAAACAAAACAGAGATGGAAATGAGGTTGGAAATGTCCATCCCAACCTGGCCGAAAGCCCCACAGCGGCACACCCCGGGAAGGTGACAGCACAGCGTGGCCTTGGGACACCCCACACCTGCAGCCACAGCAGTGGCGTGCAAGATTCCCCATGGCAGGGAGCGAGGCCAGCCTGGCATCCCTGGATAACAGCGGGATCTGGGCAGCAACTGCCTCAAAACCTGAGGTGCAGGTGGTCAACAATGTGAGAGCCGAAGGGTGCTGGGCAGAGCAGCACCCTCTGTGATGGGTGAGTGTCATCTCTGGGGCTGTGAGGGGTGAGTGTCACCCCAGGACACCAGAGCAGCACAGGGCGTGTGAGGGGTGAGTGTCACCCAGCTGCCTCCACCCTCAGGCACCGGAGCAGGCGGGAAACGTCCTCACAGCCGGCACATCCCTCGGGAAGCAGGTCCCGGCAGCAGCCCCGGAGCAGCAGCAGCAGCAGTGGCTGGGGACCAGCCCGACGCGTCACGAGCTGGCATCTGCCAGACACCGAGTCAGGAAGGGTTTGACTCACGCCTTGGCCGGCTGCCACCCCGCAGAAACTGCTTACTAACAGCTCCGGCTGCTCCCAGAAACACCCGGCGCTGCTCCGGCCGGCCAGCGGCATCTCCAGGGGCTGCTTTTCCAGGCGGGCCCGGCTGCAATCCCTGCGTGCCAGAGGACGGGGCGGGAGCAGCAGGCGGTGGGTGGAAAAGCAGGCAGGTATTCCAGGGAATATTCCCTCCCCGAGCCAAAGCCGGCCGAGGGAAGCGGCACTTGGCCGTGCGGAACGAGGCCGTTGAGAAACTTTTCCTGGATTTTTTTTGGGTTGTTTTTACGGGAAGCGGATTGAACTCCCAGGCGCGAGGCGGAGCGGGGAAAGCCACGGCCCGGCGGCCTTGGCTCGCAGCGGGGTTGTCATCAGAGGGACGGCGCCCTCCTGACCCCGGGGACAGCTGGCTTGGCACGGCCTGGGGACATCCTCCGTCAGCCTCCAAACATCCCTGCTCCGGCCGTCACCTCCCGCAGTGCCGTCACCCAGGCCGGGAGGTCACCGCAGGAGCCACCGCGTCCCCAAGGGCCGTGTGTCACCGCCACTACGGGAAGGGGCAGCTCCTGGTCCGCGCCTCAGCCACAGCCCAGACCTCGTCCCCCCACCCCTGCTGGCTCTGGGATCATCGGGATGAGCGCCCCTCTCTCTCCAGAGGGTGCTCCGGGCTTCTCGCACAGCTCAGGGCTGCATATCCCTGCTCTGATCCAATCTTGGGGTTAAACTCCCAATTAGAGACGGCAAAAAACCACATTTGTGCTGTTCTTCCTAATTTCAACCACTCTTTTCAAATCCAAACCCAACAGAAACAAACCGAGGAGGTTGGGAATAGAAAGGGGGAAACAACCACCAAGAGCAGCTTCGAGCTGTGCTGTTTTAGGGGCAGGGGATGAGCAAATCCCACCCCAGAGCACCCAATCCTCACAGGAGGAGAGCAGCCTCAACCCCCCTGGCACATCCCGGCCTCCCTTCCTGCACTCAGCATCCCTGGGTGAGCTCCAAGATGCAGCTGGCTCAGACAGCCTGGGAGTGCTCCCAGTGCCCGGGGCCAGGCACTGATGCCACTGACACCAAGGTGACCCCAGCCACGGCTTAGAAACCCCAAGGGGTGGCACAGGGCCACCCAAACTCTGCTGTGCCCCCTCTGGATCTCACCAGGGCAGCACGAAAATCTGCCCAGGGTCAGAAGAGAAATGAAGCTCAGCCCCATGTGCCAGGCTGCGTTTTGAGGCTGTGGGTGGTTTTAGGAACAATTTTAGGAACTCTCTGCACAGCCTCAGCACCAGAGGCTCGAGTGCCTTGGGTGGGGTGGCAGCAGGGTGAGCAGGTGAGGGGACACCAGCGTGGAGGACACCAGGCCCTGGCGTTCAGCTTCATGTGAAGAAAAGGAGGAATCAATCCCTGGCATGTTCAGCCCAACGTGTATCCTCGTTAGTGCATCCTCATTAGCGCATCCTCGTTAGCGCAGCCCTCCCACTGTGGAGGCCCCAGTCACACCTGGCTGGGCTCCAGTCGCTGCTTGGGGACAGTGGCAGCAGAGGTGACAGCGCTGAGACCCCTCCTCAGCGAGCCCCTGCCCCCAGCACCACCCAGGCAGGGTCCCCACATCCCCTCGTGGGCACGGGGTGCCGGCACAGCTCTCACACCGATGAATCTACAGCGATTAAAGCGACCAAAATGCCAGTCCCAGAACGGGATGGTGGCAGTGGCTCCGGGCTGGCAGAGCTGGGGGCTTTAGGAAGGAGCAGGGGGACAGACAGGGATGCTCCAAGTTCGGATGGAAAAACCTCGGCGCGAGCCCAGACGGACGGGCTGCTGGGTTTTTTTCTCCCGGAGAGGGAACGCAGAAGGGCTGGTATTGATCTGTCTTCATTACCCATTTCACTCGAGTTTCAAATCAACAAAATACACTTTTCCGCTCCGCTACCCTCCCCGCCGCAGCAGACAAAAGAAAAGCAATTTCCCGCAGTTTGCTCCAAACTCCTCTCCTCCCTTCCCCGGGCGCCCTCCTGCCCCTCTCCCCTTCCGGCCAGTTGATCCCAACAGAGGCTGGGGGACCCCTGGCTCCAAGGACACCCAAAGAGGGCACCCAAAGAGGGCACCCAAAGAGGGCACCCCGTCATTCCCAGTGCCTCCAAGCCAGCACTGACAACTCGGGGTGCTGCTTTTCCAGCGCCTCCTTCCGTGGGCTTTGCTGGATCCCAGTGGGATCTGCTGCTCCCACCATCCCAGGGTGGCAACGCCCCACAGACCATCAACACGAGAAGCCCCCAAAAGCAATATTTTGTCAGTGCACCGCCAAGTTTCCCAGAGTTTTAAAGTTGCAAAGAAATAAACCTATTTTTAAATGATTTAGAACACCCAAAAGTGGGGGTTTTGGGGTTTTTTCCTTTCCTGCAGCTGTAACTGGAGTGACAACGTGAGACTGTCCACACACACCTCCAGGCATCTGTGGGAAGAGGGTCCCCACTCCAAAAAAACCCCCAACCCAAGATGCCGCTGAGCCCAGCAGCTCTCTGGTTGTTTTTAAGCCCACGCCGTCGGGAGTGTCATTAATATTCCCGCTGGCTTGGTGCCCCAAAAACGTCCTGTCCCCCTCAGCGGCGTGACAAGGAGAGTGCACAGTGTGGGCAAGCACGGGGGGCCTCCTGCTCTCCCTGCCAGCACCGGGACCCTCCTGCTCATTCCCCCGGGGTTGGGGGCCAGGAGCCGCCCGGAGACAAAATTCCCAATGGATGTGGAAATCCATTCCCAGCTGGGGCGGGGGGCTGCACATCCACAGGCAGGGACTCAGGCTGGCACCCCAAGGACACCCCAGTTCCCAAACATTTCCATCCTGCCCTGCTTCCTGCTGCCTCGCCAGCCAAAGAGGGCTGCGCTGGGACCCAGCCTTCCTCCTCCTCCTCCTCCTCCCTCAGCCGTTCTGGCCAGTCTCATCCACACCACTGTGCCTTAGATAAACTTCCTTTCAAAGGAGTCTGCTTAATCCCCTATCTCCCCTCGGTCAGATCCTGCTCCAGCTGCCGGCGGGGCCGCGGGGGGAGGAATTGCCGGGCGCTGCTGAGTTATGAGCTATTTCTGACTCACGTCTACAACTTTCACAAGTCCTTTTTGCAACACGGAGAGAGAAAAAAGGGAGGAGGGGAGGGAGGGAGGGAGGGAGAGAGAGAGAGAGAGAGGGAGGAAGGAGAGCCAGTTCGAGCCGGCGCACGACGC
>VZTD01003341.1:1528876-1539916 GCA_013397725.1 Rhagologus leucostigma | reverse complement strand
GGGGAAGAAAAGGGGAAGAAAACGGGAAGAAAACGGGAAAAAGGCTCCTGCATTCATCCTTAGTGAACTATTAAATATGAATCCGGGAAGTGAAGAGAGAGATGAGTTTCACTTAAGTGCTCCGGCCTCGTTTTTATCTTAAATACCCTAATAATAGAGGATTACACAATATATTTGAGATGTGATCACATGTTTTATGGAATGGTATCTCTCTCAGGGCAGCAAAGTGCCTCTCCTCCCCACTCCACACCCTTCCCCAACTCCCAAAAAAGTCCCGTTTGCTCCTTCTCAAAACCAAGCCTTGTTTTTGTTTATTCCTCCCCATTTCTTTGACATCTGCCTGCAGCACACTGCAGTTTTTTAGGTATTTTTTGCGCCATAAAACGACCCCGAACAACGCCAGGGCAGCTGGATTTTCCAGACGGCTCCTTTTCCACGGACTCAGAGTTGGAAGGAGCTACCGTGGGGTGCCAGACTCAGGGACTGTCCCCTCGGTTCTCCAAGGACATCCCTGCTCCATGAGGTTTGCACGGATTTGGGTTCTCCACGTGAAACTCCCGCCGTGTTCGCAAGGATCTCTTCCCATTCTTTTCCTCCATTCCCAAAGCCGCAGCGACCCCAAAGACCCCATCTCTCTGCACCCCATGGATTTAAACCCCAGCTCCCGGCTGAGAGTCGGAATTTTTTGCAGGAATTCAGCAAAAAAAACCCTGGAAAACCCCAAATCACGGCCGAGCAGCTGCACGATTCCCGCTGCCCTAAAAAACCAGAGGATCCCCCCACAAGGATGTGCCACCCCCATCACCCCGCTGCCCCCGTTTCCTTCCTCCGCCGGGAATTCCGGGGGGATCCAGCCTGGCTGGGGAGGGGGGCTGGCAAATCCCTTTGGAGCCCGGCAGTGCCGGAGGTCCCTCCACGTTCCCACAGCAACGGCCGGGGGGGGTCCCGGGCCAGGGGGTGCCCCCGGTGCCCCCGGGCGACCTCCCGCCTCCGCCAGCCCCGGCACAAAGCGGGCGCGCGCTATTGAGGCTTTTCAGCCCCATCCCAAGCATTGAAATCCAGGGATTTAACCCCAGCGCCAGCCCCCCGGGCTGCGGAGAGGGAGGGAGGGAAGGAGGGAGGGAAAGAAGGAAGGGAGGGGGATGCCCTTTCCCCACCCCGTGGGTCACCCGGTCTCCCCTTCCAGGCTCTTCCCTTCCGGACTCTCCGGGGTGCTCGGGAGCCGCGTGGATTGGGATGGATGGATGGAGATGGCGAGGGAATGTTGTGCTCCGGAGTGGAGCAGAGCTGGGAGGCCCTGTCTCAGCAATCCAGGCTGGAGCTGCCTCACACCCACGGGGACACCCCAAAACAGGGTGCCTGAGCACCCCACAACACCCCTGTCCTCTCAAGCTCCCACCCATGTCAGGGAAGCACCCTCGGGGAGGAGCTTTAACCCAAAAAATTCCCTGCAAAGACATGTTTTAACCCAAAAATTCCCTGCAAAGACCCGTTTGGGTTCACCCTCGGAAAGGGTGAAAGCAGCGAGGTCACAGGCACTGGAAAAGGTCAAATCCAGCCAAAAACGGGAGCACGAGCTCCTGGGAGCTGCAGCTCCCACGCAAATCCCCACGGACACAGAGCTTTAGGTCCACCAGGATGAGACATGGGCTCCCACCCCTGCAGGCTTCCCAATTTTTTTGAGGGGGGGGATTTCACCAAGTCCAACGAGAATCAGGATCGAGTGCCGACGTTCCGGGATGAAGGAGCGAGCACACGGGCAGAGCCCAGCGGTCCGAGAAGCCGGGCACAACGCTGGATGCTCCCAGGGATGGAGCAAAGCCTCCATCAAGCACCTAATTGTCCAAAACTCCCGCTGTGGGGACATTTATTCCTGACCCCAGCTGGTGCTCAGCCTGCTCCGTGGAGCAGGAAGATGGATAATCCTCGGGATAGGTCCTCCCCCTTCCCCAGGTGCTGTCGCTGGAGGTGTCACTCGGGTTTTTTTGGAAGCTCACCAAACCCTCGGCTTTAACAACTCCACGTGCCAGCCAGCTCGCCAGGGTAACCCCACCAGCAGAAACGCCAAGGGGCCAAATGAAACATCAGGATTCCCCAGGGATGAGCCAGTACTGGAAAAGCTGCTTTATTCCCGATTTTCTGGAGGAGTTCCCCCCTCATTTCACAGCCACGATTTGGCTGGTGGGGGAGGAGGAGCACGGATCTCCCGTTATCCGGTGGAATTCCGGGAGGGAGAGCAGGCAGCTCCTCGGAGGGGCACTGGCAGCGGCATTACACGCGTGATTACCCTGCGGATCCGGGGAACGGCGGCTTAGCGGCGTGCGGAACGGCCGTTATCCAGGTAATGGATTTACAGCACTCCCCACTAAAGTATCAGACACAGCAATTTTTTACAGCTTTCACGCTGGAATTTATGGCTCAGGGAGGCGATCTCCGTACGAGGCGAGGGATCATTGCCTTATTTAGTAGGCGAGCGGGGAAATTGGTGGTTTTTTGCCAAAGTTTGTTTGGAAAGGTAACCCGCAGGCACGTCCCCAGGGCTGGGATGGGACGCGTGTGGCAGGGGACGCGTGTGGCAGGGGCTCCCCGAGGGGCACAGACAGAGCTGCTGCACACACGTGTCACTGTCACACGTGTCCTGGCCCGCGTGTGTGAGGTTCAATCTCCAGGAGCCTCAAGGAATGGGAAAGCAGCTCCTGGACAACCAAATCCTCTCAAGGGAGCACCTGCTCCTGGTGTTCCAACCGAGGATTTTGGTGTTTCAGCCCCACAGATTGATGGGGACAGAGCATGCAGGACCCGTCCCCAAAACCAGCGAATTCCAGGGCAGCCGCTCATGAGCTGCAGGGATGGATGGGCTCTGCATCCCGAGGGATGTGGGACAAGGAGACACCCCTGGTTTTTGGGGCAGCACCTGCACCCCAGCTCAACCACGCATGGCCAAACCTGGTGGAACCCAACCCCGAGGACAAATCGGGTGTCGCCCCCAAACCACACCCTCGAAGGACCCCGCTGCCTCGTGTACCACAGGTATGAAGGAACGGGGTGCCCATCCTACCTGCTGCTGCTGGAAGTGCAGGAGCTCCACGGGGCTCATCTCTCCGTTGGCCTCGGCTCCGGCGGCTCCGTCGCGGCCACCGCCCCCGGGGCCGCCCCCGCTGCCGCCGCCGCCGCCATCGGGCTGATTGCTGAGGCTGCTCACCCCGTTCTGCGCCGAGGGCGTGGAGCGGATCGTCTCCGAGGCAGATTCAACCATCATGACTCGCTAGCAGGACCTAAAGAGGGGAGAGGAGAGCCTGAGAACGGGGGCTGAGGTCCCCGGCTGTGCCCGATCCCAGTGGGATCCCGCGGGGATGGGATGTCAAACCCTGTCGGGTTTTAGCCGCGTTCAGTTTACCCCAAAAAACAAACGTGAAGCAGTTACAAACACGCTGCACATCCCCGGGCAAAGCAAGTGCAACCCACTCCTTGGAAAACCCACGATTCCAGCTTTCTCTGAGCCTGGTGCAAGGCACAGAGCCCCAGGAATCCGTTTATTTTCCCCAAATCCCAAAGTATTTCACAGCGAGAGCACAGCCGAAGTCCCAGCGAGGCTGCACACCGAGCACAGCGAACCCGCACCTGGGATTCCACCCTGAAAAATCCCAACAAAGTCCAAACATTTCCTCCAAGTGCTTCATCTCCTGGCAAACCACCACTCCCCAGCAGGAAAAACCACCTGGCAGAAGGTTTGGTGCCAGGCTGAGGAAGCCCAAAGCTACGGCAGAGCTGGGACGCGGAAACGAGAGCACGGCGGCACACGGGATGGAAAATCCTCCCTTTTCTCCCAGTTTTTGCTCAGTGGGCTTGGATGAGCGGGCAGGTTGGTGCTTGTGATGCTGAGGGTCCCTTTTTCTGGGAGAAACTCCTGGATCTGGGCTGGCATTGGAGGAACAGGACCACCGCACCCAGCACTGATCCCAACCAAGCCCCTGGTGCCACACCCAGCCCTGACACTGAGCAGTGGCGGCACGGGATCCACCCGGGAGCGAGGGTCTCTCCCTCCTTCCCAACACACGTTTTCCTCCGTGGAAAAGCAGTTTTATCCCGTTCCACACCCCTCCATCCCACCGGCCCGGGCTCAGCGCTCACCCACCACCGCTCGCAGGGTTCGCGACAAGACGGGAACGAAAACAGAGGGATGGGATGAAAAAACACCACCTCCCTTTCTTTTCTCCCCTCTTTTTTTTCCCCTATTTCCCCCCTCCACACCCCAAAAGCCAGCGAGACAAACCAGGAACAACATAATTGCTGAAATGTGGCGTGTAATAATCGCTATTCAGGGGCTGATCATTCATATTAAACAGGGAGCAGCGAGCTGCTCATTTGCATGTCGGAGATTATCTGCATTTCAAAAGTCATTTCCGCAGGGGACATGAGTGACATCCATTCCCAAGGGGAGCTCCTGGCTCCCTCCCACTGTCCCAGGGCTCTGGGGGTGACGCACCGGTGGCTGTGGGACAGCTCAAGGTTAACGGGGTTACTGGGATTTGGGTTGGGTTGGAGCGTGGCGTGGTTGGAGCAGCTTCCCAAGGATGGGATGCTCACAGGGTGCTGCGTTGGGAGCAAAAATCTGGAATCAACCCCTCACCTTTTGCCTTAAAACTACGTTTCTTCCTTCCCCGCTTTGAATTTCAATGATTTTGAGTTCAGAAATATGAAATTATTGCTGTTCCTATTCCCGTTTTCCCTCTGAAATCCATCAGGCCCCACGGGGAACGCTCCATGTCCAACACTCGGACCAGGAACTCGTCAGGATTCAAGCAGGGATTTGACTTTTACACCGAGAACAGGAATATCCAGAGTTACAACAGGAAGTATTAAANCCTCTTCTCAGCAAAGATAAATACACCATTCACATGACTACTTCCTGTATTAAAAAAAAAAAAAAAAAAAAAAAAAAGAAAAAAAAATGGTTTTGGAAAGGATCTAAAACTTTCCTGGCTTCGGGCATAAACTGCAGTTTAACTATTGGGACTTAGGAGGAAATCTCTGCTGGTGGAGGAGCCATGGGCTCGCTCTGGTGGTTCCAGCCCCTGCCAGAGGCGGGATGCTGGAGCAGATTCCTGCAGCCCGGGTGATTCCCGGAGCTGGGGACACCGGGCCAGCTGAGTTCCCTCTCCAAGTCCTGTAAAACTCGACTTCCCGTTCCCAAACCCCTCTGGGATGCTGGAGTGTCTGGGATCCCAACAACGCTGCGAGGGAAGTCATAAAAGAAAGTCATCATCATAATAATGGAAATATTTCCATTCCTATAAAAAGTTTTACGAAACCTTAAAGAAAGGAAAAAAAAAAAAAAGGAAAAAAAGAAAATAAAAACGAAGCCGGTGTCTGCGAGGCTATAAAGTGGATTTAAATTAGGAACAAGCACTTTTCCAGCCAGGACGGATCCGGCATGAGTGGGAAGAGCAGAACGCGGCTGAGCGATGCCGGAGCACACGTGCAGCCCTGCACACAGCCGGGAGGGATCCGCAGCATCCCGGCTCCTGCTGCTCGTCTCCCACAGTTCAAACGTGGCCAGTATTCCAGGGATTCTCTGGACGCTGCATCCAGAGGGGCTCATCAGGATCAGACCTTCCCCCAGGCAGAGAGGCAGGGACGGAGTCCAGACAGTCAGCGGGAAGATCCAACAACACCCACATCCAGTGGGAAAGGGTGGGTTTGGTTAAAAGGGGAGGGAGGAGCCCCCTCCAACGGCAACGGCAACAGAAGCTGCACAAATGGATCGTTAATTACCATTAATTACCATTTCAGACTCGCGAGCTCCGCCGCTGAACCACCGCTCTGCCTTTTTTGTTCCCCCCCTTTTATCCAACCACGCACCTTCCGCAGGACAAAGGGAAGGAAACCGAGAATTACAAACGGAGCAACGAATCCCCCCCTGCCTTCGGCGGGACCATATGGCAACGAGGGTGTATTAATTACCGTGGCTTTTAATTAACAATTGCTTCATCTGAGCAGTAACATTTCCTTGACATCCCCCGGCTCGCCGCTAACCTGCGCAGAGCACGCGCCGGCCCAGTCATCAATCCCGCTTTATTGACACCCATCCCTCCCGCAAACAGGCACGATCCCGGGGTTTTCCAATTAACACCTCCGCACTCTCTAATTAGCGCAATTAACAGGCTGATGGATGCCCGGAGCTTCCCTGGGAGGGAGGAGCTGGAGCGGGCGCCGGGGCTGCGGGACGCGGCTCCCACCGCGTGTGCCACGATTCCCGTGGGAACACCCTGTGTGTGCCATGGAGCCTTCCAGAAGGGAAGGATGGACATGGGGGTGACCAAACCCATGGCCTCAAAGCAAAGGATGTGGGATTTTAGGAGCCGTAATAGCAGATGAAGCACTGATTTCCCCCCCAAAAAAGTTCCCGAGGAATTTTGGGCCATCCAGACCCATCCGGAGCAATGCCACTGCTCCGCCTGATTCCATGGACACGGAAATGAAATGGCACTTCCCGGCCCCCAGGAGCTGCTGGAACAGCCACAGCCACACCACGAGCTCCTCAGAAACCTCTGCCCCAACACTGATTTCAGCAGCTTTCCCTGTTTTACATCATCCTCGGCGCCACAATCCTCGGCAGCTCCGGAACTTTGGGCCGCGCTTCGTGGGCCACGCACGGACCCAAAGTCACCTCCACCCTGCTGTCCCTGTCCTCGAGTCCCCATCCCTGACCACTGTGGGTTTCCCCAGCCACAAACTCCAAGAGCTCCAAACCATCACCCAAGAGGGAGGGATGAGGAAAAACAGGGATGAGGAAAAACAGGGATGAGGAAACACCGCTGGGAAAGCTCTCCCGCCACATCTCCACGAGCTGGGACAGCACAGGTGACACGACACATCGACACACAAACCCACACTGAGACGTTCCAGAGGCCATTTCCACCCTTCCCACCACGTCCCGGTCCCAAAGCAATATTCCAGAGCCTTCCTCCCAGCTCCAGCCTCGCCAGGACGCCGAGGGGAGCAAGCGGCCTCTCCTGTGGGTACCGGAGGATCCTGCAGGAGCACGCACCCAGCAAATCCCCCAAAGCCCTCGGAAATCTGCAGGATGCTCCTCTGCCCAGCTGGAAGGAGAAGAGGACTCGGGAAAGCCAGATGCCAGGCACTGGATCTGCTCCCAGCTACGGAAAGTTGAGCAACCTGCCCGTCCTGCTCTGGCACCGCCAGGCTTTAGGAAGCGGCTGCTAATCCTAAAAGGCTTCGGCTGGAAGAGAAGCAGCAGCCCGGGATTGCTCCGAGAGTGGCTTTTTACCCTTTAATTAACACATAAACACACGGAAATGTGGAAAGGGGATTAAAATAAAAGTCTGGGGGAGCTGAAACGAAGCTGGAGCATTACTGTAAATTAGAAGATATTTAAGGAACCAGGGACCAGCTAAGCCCAGGCACTGCTTTAATGGGATCTCACCTCTGGGCACTTTCATCTCCCACTTTCATCTCGCTCCCAGCAACTTCTTTGGGAAGAGCCAACCTCCAGCGCTTCACCTTCACCCCCTGGCTCTCCTCACCTGCCTCGGTGCCAGCCCAGCCCAGCCACGCTCATGGGCACCAGGGGCTGGCAGGCAGCAGGGAGCCTTTGCTGCTTCACGGAAACCAGGCAGGGATGGCCACAGAGAGGTTCTCCTCACCAAGAAAACTGGGAATCTTCGGATCAGCTCACTCAAAGAGCTGGAGAGCACCTGGAAGTGCGAGCACTCCAATCTGAGATTGTTCCTGTGCTCCTGGCGAGCCCCACCTGCCTCTCCAAAACCTTTCACCCTCGGAGCATCCTTCGCTCTCCGGAGCTGCCCCAACTGCGGCCAACCCCACAGCAGATCGTGTGCCCACTCCGCACAGGGCATTCCCAGAGACACCAACGCCTGCCTGGCACCTCTCCCATTCCCTGCCAAGCTTCGAGGAATACAAAACCCCTCCCAGGGCGGGTGTGGGACTGGCTGGACGTGGCCAGGCCGGTGTTGGGACAGCGGGGCTGCGGCTCCATCCCGGAGCACGTGCCGGGCACCGGGGCTGCTGCTCCGTCCTGCTCCATCCCGGCTTCCCTCGCTGTGCTCTTGAAAAGATTAAAAAAAAAAGGAACCCCACTCCATCTCATTAAGAAAGTAAACACAAGAGCCGTCTAAGTGTCTAATTAAGCTTCTAATTAGTCCCTGCTTGTTACTAATGCAAATTAGATTACGCCGCTTAACTACAGCATGTCCACAACACCCTTGTTAATTGCGGCCTTTTGAAATTAAATTACTCCCTAATTAGCATATCAAAGCCATTGATTCGGAGCCAGGAAAGATGAGGGCAGGAGGAAGCCGAACGCCAAGTTTTGTTAATCAGGGACCGTCTAATTAAATAGTGACGTGGAGCACGGGGCTCCCACCTCGATGCTCTGGAGCTACCACACGTGGGGACCCGGGGGACCCGGAGCGGGGCAGCCCCTCGGTGGGTGCTGGTGGGCTCTGCACCCACCATGGGTCACCGCTGAGGTGCTGGAGCATCCTGGTGGGGCAGGATGCAGGTCTGGTACCTGTGTCCCATCAGGTCGGGATGCAGATCCAGAACTTGTGTCCCATCAGGTCGGGATGCAGGACCAGTTCCTGCGTCCACTAGACTGGGATGCAGATCCAGTTCCCGTGTCCCGGTGGGTCAGGATGCAGGTCTGGTACCAGTGCCCCATCATGTTGTGATGCAGGACCAGTTCCTGTGTCCCATCAGGTCGGGATGCAGGTCTGGTATCCATGTCCCAGTGGGTCAGGACGAAGGTTTGGTACCCATGTCCCATCAGGTTGGAATGCAGATTTGGTACCTGTGTCCCATCAGGTTGGGATGCAGATCCAGCACCCCTGTCCCATTAGGTTGGGATGCAGGTCTGGTATCCATGTCCCGGTGGGTCAGGATGCTGATTTGGAACCCATGTCCCATCAGGTTGAGATGCAGATCCAGCACCTGTGTCCCATCAGGTCAGGATGCAGGTCTGGTATCCACGTCCCGGTGGGTCGGGATGCAGGTCTGGTACCCATGTCCCATCAGGCTGGGATGCAGATCCAGCACCTGTGGGCATTAGGTCAGGATGCAGGTCCAGAACCTGTGTCCCATCAGGTCAGGATGCAGATCCAGCACCTGTATCCCATCAGGTCGGGATGCAGGTCTGGTACCCATGTCCCATCAGGCTGGGATGCAGGTCCAGCACCCCTGTCCCATTAGGTTGGGGTGCAGGTTTGGCACCCATGTCCCGGTGGGCCGGGATGCAGACCCAGCTCCTGTGCCCCAGTGGGCTGGGATGCAGGTCCAACATCTGTGTCCCATCAGTTTGGGATGCAGATTTGGAACCCACGTCCCATCAGGCTGGGATGCAGGTCCAGCACCCCTGTCCCATTAGGTTGGGGTGCAGGTTTGGCACCCATGTCCCGGTGGGCCGGGATGCAGACCCAGCTCCTGTGCCCCAGTGGGCTGGGATGCAGGTCCAACATCTGTGTCCCACCAGTTTGGGATGCAGGTTTGGTATCCATGTCCCATCACGTTGGGATGCAGGTCCAGCATCTGTGTCCCATCAGTTTGGGATGCAGGTTTGGTATCCATGTCCCATCACGTTGGGATGCAGGTCCAGCATCTGTGTCCCATCAGTTTGGGATGCAGGTTTGGTATCCATGTCCCATCACGTTGGGATGCAGGTCCAGCATCTGTGTCCCATCAGTTTGGGATGCAGGTTTGGTATCCATGTCCCATCACGTTGGGATGCAGGTCCAGCACCTGTGTCCCATCAGTTTGGGATGCAGGTTTGGTATCCATGTCCCATCACGTTGGGATGCAGGTCCAGCACCTGTGTCCCATCAGTTTGGGATGCAGGGTTGGTATCCATGTCCCATCAAGTCGGGATGCAGGGTTGGTATCCATGTCCCATCACGTTGGGATGCAGGTCCAACATCTGTGTCCCATCAGTTTGGGGTGCAGGTTTGGTATCCATGTCCCATCACGTTGGGATGCAGGTCCAACATCTGTGTCCCATCAGTTTGGGATGCAGGTTTGGTATCCAAGTCCCATCAAGTCGGGATGCAGGTCCAGCACCTGTGTCCCATCAGTTTGGGATGCAGGTTTGGTATCCATGTCCCATCACGTTGGGATGCAGGTCCAACATCTGTGTCCCATCAGTTTGGGGTGCAGGTTTGGTATCCATGTCCCATCACGTTGGGATGCAGGTCCAGCACCTGTGTCCCATCAGTTTGGGATGCAGGTCCAGCACCTCTGTCCCATCAGTTTGGGATGCAGGCCCGGTACCCAAATCTGCTGGGAGCAAGGCCGGGGGCGCACCCCAAAATCCAGGAAGCCCCCACGGAGCTAGAGCAGCCACCGCAGTGCCTGGTCCAGCCCTGCATCCCCTAATTTCTCATCCCCCTACAAACTTGCTTTCCTTCTGCCCAACACCATCCAAACGGGAATTTAAAGGCAAAGCATCCCAAAACACACCCTCCGTGCACATGGATCAGGGTCACCCTCCCCCCAGCCCCCAAAATCCTTGGTGACCCCACACAGGAGGAGGAGAGGCGCCTCAGTGAGGGCAGGGAGGGCTGGAAGAGCCTCTCACCTGTAGGATCCCAAACCCAGCTCGGCACAAGAGGTGAGGGGACAGTGCAGGGCACAGGGGGATGTGACAGCGGGGTCCTGGCACCAAATCACCCCTCAGGGCACCGGACCGGCGGGACACATCCCCTCACCATCCATGAGGAGTCCTCGGATGGGACACCCCCACCTACATCCCCATCCCAGACCCTTCCCTCAAAGAAAACCGAAACCACCTCTCTGCTCTCACCCGAGTTATCCCCCAACACCTCCAACCCCAAATTCCCAACGGGACATCCACAACGGAGCCACCAGGGAAGAGGCTGGATCCAAAGGCAGAATCACTCCAAGGAGAGTGAAAGTGAAGCCTAATTTTGAAGTTATTTCAATAACTTCCTGAATGACCCAGTTCTTCCCATTTTATAACTTTTCCTCTCCGGTTTTCTTTTTTTTTTT
>VZTD01003341.1:1494844-1515737 GCA_013397725.1 Rhagologus leucostigma | reverse complement strand
ATGCCTGCGCTAATTGGTTTCTGCCGCGTTTGGTCCCCGGCGCGCAGCGAAGCCGTGGGGTTGGGGAAAGGGGGAGCGGCAGGGAAACTGAGGCACGGGGGGGATTGGGGACGCGGCTGCGGCCGCTCCGTGGGATCACAGGATCGTGCGGGTGGGGAAAGAGCGCTCGGAACGTCGAGCTCCACACGCGGGGCAGAGCCGGCACAGAGGCGCTGACCCCGATTTACGGATGGGAACAGCGAGAGGCTGAGCTGGTGACCCCAACACCCCCAGCCCCGCTCTGTGACACCCCCCGTGACACCCCGACATCCCGCCCCGCATCAGGGACGGCGTCCCCAGAGCCCCTGGGGGAGCAGAGCTGTGTCAGGGTGCTGGACCCCAACCAGCACCCAAACATCTGCATGGGGGCCCCAAAACTCCGTGAGGGGGCTGGACCCAACCCAGCACCCGAGGTGCTGCTCCCGAGCCCTCTCCCGGCGCTGGGGACACAGGTCAGGGTGACACAGCCGGAGCGGAGCGGGGCCCAGCGTTCCAGCCCTGCCGCTGTGGCTGCCTCGGAGCGTTGGTTTGGGGGGTGAATTCCCACCTGCACGGGCTGGGGATGGATGATCCCACTCCCACACGGAGAAGTTTTCCAAAGCCACTTACACCTTGATGGCACCAAAGAGCGGCCGCTCTGCTCCCTTTTTTTTCGGTTCGAAAGTAGCTCTTTCGAAATTTCCATTTTATGGACAGCTAAAGTAGCTTTAAGAGGTGAAATCGGAATGAAAAGTATTTCTACCCACCTGGATTTTTTTTTTCCCCCCATATAATTTAATTTTTTACAGGAAGCCTGGTTTTGGTTGGTTTGGGTTTTTTTTTAATAATCTATTATTGAATGAAAAGTGAGGCAATTTCTGGGAGGTGGGAAAGCTGGTTTTCTACAACTAGATTCCGGTGGCCCTAGGAAACATCCCATTGGTTTTGTCCCCAAAAATCTTCCCTCAAAGGGACAAACAGGACGAGGCCGAGCCCCAGGCTGGCTCCTGGGCTGTGCTGAGCCTGAAACCGAGGTCTTAATCCACCGCTGTTGGAAGCCTGGGATTTTCCAGAGGGCTTGGCTTGCTTTCAGTGCCCTCTGGGGCTCCCACCAGGGAGCCTCTGCTGCACCCACCTCCGCAGAACCCGGTCCT
The DNA here is from genome assembly GCA_013397725.1 of Rhagologus leucostigma. Taxonomy (NCBI): domain Eukaryota; kingdom Metazoa; phylum Chordata; class Aves; order Passeriformes; genus Rhagologus; species Rhagologus leucostigma. The sequence goes on along the minus strand of VZTD01003341.1, from coordinate 1,514,565 downwards.
GGAGGAAGGAGCCCGAATTTCGTGGAAGAGGCGCCCCAGGCCCCGTTTCTCAGAAGCGCCGTGGCTCCACTTCCTGCCAGCAGCTCCTTTTGCGGGGGGAACAGCCTTCCCTCTCCCCTGCCGTGAAAAACCAGGGAGAACCTCTCCAACCAGCCCCTGATTCTGAGTGACCCCTCAGATCCGGGGCCAGGGTGGCCGAGAAGGGCTGGCTCTGCATCCTGTCNACTTCCAGAGATGGGGCAGCCACTCCCTATCGCTCCAGGCCCTCTTCCAAATCCCTTTCCAGCTCTCCTGGAGCTTCTTTAGGTGCAAGGGGCTCTGAAGTTTCCCTGGAGCCTTCCCTTCTCCAGGCTGAACATTCCCAGCTCTCCCAGTATGGCAGGGGGACTCCAGCCCTTGGCTCAATCCATTCCATGCTCAGGACTCAGAGCTGTGGGACACCCCACCCCATTTTAGGGGGTCCCCACATGGGAAGCGCAGCAGCTCCGACCCCCCCGGGCCAGCCCAGGTCCCTCCTGGCACATTCCAAACCCAGCGAGCGCTGGAAGCTCCAAGACCTTTGTGAGTTACCCGCCCGCCTATCGGTCCACGACAAACACAATATCCGCTTTTATTTCATCCCAAAACGGGCGCTTTTCCGAGCGAAAAAATCGCTTTGAGCGACGAGCCTCATCCAACCTGCGCCTGCCCTCTTTTCCCTACATCAGAGGAGCCCCTTTGAAGACATCAAACACCATCGGAGCGGGAAGGAGCCGCACAAAAAGACGTGGGCAGCCTTCCACCGAGGGGAGTTCGTGACTCGAGCGTGGCCCCGAGATCCCTCTTTGTTCAACTGTGTCAGCCTGGAAGTGAGGCAGAGCAGGGAGGAGGGATCTGGGTGAGGAGGCTCGGAGGGATTGGGGTCAGACAGGGTTCGGTGGGATCCCCTCGATGGGATTTGGTCTCGGAGAGGCCGCCTCGCTCCTGGAAAGCCAAAGGGGGCATCGGGGATGCTGCGGGGATGAGGAAATCCCCAGGAAGGAGACCACAGGTGCTCCTGCAGCAGTGCTGAGCTCCCAAAAGAAAAACGGGGGAAAAGGGAAGGGGGAAAAACTTCCTTTTGCTCTGCACCGGGTAAAGCCTCGGGCGTGGGTCACCCCCGAAGGGTCCTGCAGAGGCAGGAGGATTTGGAGCTCCGGGATGAAAAACTTTGCATGGATATAAAGCCCTGAGCCACGTGGGCTGAGCAGCAGAGTCCGAGGGGGGTGAGGGATCAGTCCCAAACACAGTCCCAAACACAGATTCCTTCAGCTCTTCCAGGAAAACTCCACCTTCCACCTCTTCCCAGCTCATCCTCGCTCCCTGCGTCTCCGATCCACCCCCGAACTCTCAGCTCTGGGAAACTGTTTTTCCTGACAAAGTTGGGTTTTCTCTCCTCCAGGAAGTGTCTGATCTCGCAGCCAGGATATTGAAAACCTTCAAAACCTGAAATTTTTCAGCCAAAGGATCGTGATCCCGCGTTTGCCCGGAGTGGGAACAATCCCAGTTTGCTGCGAGGTTGACAGAAAGCTGAAATCTTCCGTGGAAAAGGTCAGTTTGGGTTTGTCCTAAATCCCACCCGAGGCAAAGCAGCTCTGGATCACCTCATCTGAAGCATCCTCATCCTTCCAGGGAAGTCTTCTCCCAGATAAATCCAAAGCCCGTTTGCCGCAGGTTCTGCACGGGCCTTTCTGCCAAACCTCCGGGGGGGAACATCTCCTTTGGTTCCTCCTTTTCCTTCTGTGGGAAGAGCAGCTTCAGAAACAAAATCTGACGTCTCTGAAGGTGCTCGTCTGAAAAATCAGTGTTTGATGATGGGAACGAGTGCCCCCGAACTCCTCTGCTTCCCCCCTGCTCTTGGATTCTCTCCCTCCTGCTTTCGAGGCAAAATAAAGAAAAAAAGCGCATGGAAATACGAGGAAGAAGAGAATTTGGGATGGGAAAATAGGGAGAATGAGGGAAGAAAGTTACCTTTCCCCTCCCAGAGCAGTGTTTTGGGGATGGAGCTGTGCGTTGACACAGCTGAACTCCAAATTCCCATCCCTTCCAAGGAAGAAATTCCAACGGATGAGCAGCAAATCTGGTTTTCCACCCGAGCTGCACCAGCCCTCTTCACCCCAGCCCCCTGTGGTGCCCAGCAGCGCCCACAGCCCGGCCCTCTGCCCACTCCCTCTCCTCCCTGGGGGCCCAGGGCTGAACCCCTGGGGCTCACCCCAGCACCCAAACACCCTCCAGGGCATCACCCGCGGGAGGGCGAGCGGAGCGCGGAGCGGGATCAACCCTTCCCGGGGCAATCCCGCGGCTCTGGGCGCCGCACCCCCGGCCAGCACAGGGCTGGAGAGGCCGGGGGGTCCCACGGGGGATCCCACGGGGAACCCCTGAGGGTCAGTGCTGGCGCGGCCACGCTCCCAGGCTGCCGAGCGCACGGAGCAATCCGGCTCTGCCCGGACGTGCCGGCGAGGCCGCGGCCGCTGCAGCTCTTGGACCCCGCTCGCCTCTTGCGCAAGGCCGAGGGATGATGCACCGAGTTCCTGTAAGTGATGAGAGGCTCCTGGCTGCCCGGGAAAGCCACAGGCTGCTGCCTGTCCAGGGGCTGGCACTGCTCCCCTGCCCCAGCCGGCGGGATCCCGGGACCCCCGGCCGGAATCCGCGGTGATTCCCCAGGTGGGGGGATCCCGACGCTCCCAGAGCTGAGGGGATATCATGGAAATGTTCAGCAACTCGGGCTCAGGTCAGAGCCCAGGCAGAGGCTTTGAGGGGGCTTTGGCCACCTCAGAGTCCTGGCTGGTGGCTGGGCCGTGCCTCAGTTTCCCCTATTGCACACTGAGGGTCGGACTCAGCTGGGATTTAGGGAGCTGGTGGTAATGGATAAGGCAGGGAAACCCCCATCTCCTGGGAGTGCTGCTCCCACGCAGGGACACGAGCAGAAGGTGTTTGGGGGGTCCTCAGACAGTGCCCAGTGTCCCCCTGTGCCCGCAGAGCCCCATCCCGGGAGGGGAACAAGCTCCGAGTGGAGATCTCCCAGCCCGGATGGAATTCCCCGAGCTCTGCCAAGCCGAGCTGTGCCACCAGCACTTGGGGACACAGGACACCCGAATCTCCTCTCCCGTCAGCACGTGCTGCGCTTGGCCTGCGGGATTTTCTCCCCTCTCCTCGTTTTTTTATCATTTCCCTGCTTTTCCAAGAGCGTCACTCATCCGGAGCGGGACGTGGCACCCACTGCTCCCGCGCTCCCCTGCTCTGTTCCCTCTGTTCCTTCAGGAGATGCTCACCCGCACGCGGTCGCTGCCTGTCGGAGCCGTCACGGTGCCGGCCGGGAATTACTCGCGGTGTAAGGTTGGAGGAAGGAGGGGGGAGGCCTCATTCGCTGCTTTGTCTGCAGTTGTTCATTTCTCACCCTTTGATAGGTTTTTTTTTTTCCCCCCTCCTCTCTTTCTTCTCCTGCCAACGTTCTCCGTCCCGGCTCCCTGAGCTCGCTCCTGCTCTGGAGAACCCGGCTGAAACCACGTCCTTCGCTGCGCTGTCCCACGGTCACAGAGGGGTCCCCTCACACCTGCCTGGGACAACCAGTCCCTCCCCTTGGGAACGCCCTCTTCCCGCTCTGCCCGCTTCCACATTTGCCCATTTCTGCTCATTCTTGGCCCAACTTTCCCCCGTCTCTGCCACAGTGTCCCCACACATGGTCACCGGCCACCACGGCACCAACCAAGGGGGCAGAACCGACCCCACACCCCCCTCAGACCTGGTGTGTGACACCTCAGACCGGATAGAGGAGGGGAAGATGTGCCCAGAAAGCCCCAAATCCCCGCTCCAGGCTCTCCAGAAGGTCCCTGCCAAGGCTCGCTGTCCCATCCCTGTGGGAATTCCTGTCCTGGCAAGGCCAGGGCACATCCCGCTGCTCCCAGCGCGTGCTTGGGGACACTCAACAGAAAAGCATTCGGGACACACGGTCCTTCCCCTTCTCCACGCACACCCGCGGCAGATCAATGAATATTTTAACAAAGAAATATTTCATTAAAAGAGTTGATTGCTTAATGAACTGTCCCTGTGAGCCATCAAAATGCAATGGGGTTTTTTTTTCCCTGCCTTTAACGAAGGCGAAGATTCATATCACGAAGAAGTGGCTTATCAAATTACCGTAATAGCCTGTGTAGAGCCAGCCTGGGGAGCGGCGCGGGGAGCCTGGGGGCTGCTCCCACCAGGAATGGGACTCCACGGCCCCCACGGGTGTTTGGAAGTCACTGAGCAAGGTGGGACCAGGGCAGGGTCCTTAGATCCCTACAAACAGTGCTCGGGATAGTGGGAAGCAGGTTTGCTTCCCTTTGGGCTGCCGGTATTTGAAAGGAAGGACAATTCTCCACCCCTTTTTCTTCCCAACCCAAGAACATCGTGATAAAGGGACATTAAAAGGCAGTTCTGACGTCTGAGGCCGTGAATTGCACCAGGGCTCCAGCCTCCTCTGCCCGGCTCTTGGAACCACAGGATCAGGGAATGGTTTGGGTCAGAAGGGACCTCGAAGTTCCTCCAGTTCCGAGCTCCTTGGGGGGTTAAAACAGAAAGGCATCCAAAAATGTAATCGCCGTCTCTTATCAGCCCTGGGTGCTGTTTGTGTGCTCTGAGGGAACCGTCGCTGCTGCTGCTGCTGCTTCCCCGGAGCTGCCAGGCAGGACACGGGCTCGTCCTCCTCGCTCCTTTTGGGAGCTCCCACTGCATTGCCTTCGGAAAGTTTGTTAATGAAAATGTCCCTCCTCATCCCAGGTTTCCCGACGGCTCCTCCGTGCCGCTCTCCAGGCTCCGGGCTGGGCACGGCTGGAGGGATCCGGTCATTAACAGGCGGGAAATGAACAATAACCTGACAAGAAACGACCAATTTTCCATCAATTAGAGCGAAGCCTCTTTTTGTCTCTTAGTAAAATTAAGTTTTGCTGACTGGTGATTACTTCGGTCTGACGACAATTCATTAACATTTACACGGGGAGGATGCTAATGGCGAGGAGGAGAGGGAAGGTGCTGAAGGAGCCGCTGCGCTTGGGTGGAAATGCGGGCTTGGAGAAGCTCTGGAGGTCAGGCTCTGGCAGCAGGACAGGCCGGGGAAGAGGGGAAGCAGCCCCCAGAGCAGGGCAGCAGGAAGCCCTCCCGCCTGCTCCAAGCAGGAGCACAGAAGTGCTTTGTTCGGGGCTGGAATTCTGCTCCTCGCGCCGCTTCCCCCGCTGGGGCTCTTGGTTTGAGGACACCGCGGCGTCCCTGGGGCCGGCACCAGGCCGGGGTCCCTCAGAGCCACTCCCGGGAGCGTGGGGACAGCTCAGGCGTGTGCAGCCTGTGCTCGCTGTGCCCTTGGGACGGCTCCCGGCCCTGCAGAAGTGCCACGGATGAGGACAGGGTGGCGGCAGAGCTCTGAGCTCGGCACGAGTGGGACCAGGGGTGGGCAGTGAAAAACCAGCCAGGGGAGTGACCACCAGCACCTTGAACCACCCAAACCAGGCAGAATCAGGCGAAATTTCTGTCAGAGAGTGAGGGGGAAATTGGTGCTGAGCGTGAATATTTGTGTATATACGGATGTGTGTGTGTGTGCGCGAGGCACGGGAGCCTTCAAAAATCGAGTTATTCCGTGGCTCAGAGCTGCCTCTGCTGCTGGATTGGGCCTCTCCTCATCCTAGAATCCATCCCCGAAATTAAAGGCAGAAGTTTCTCAGGCTGCTGCTCCTCTTGCACACACCTGGGGGTCAGATGCATCCTCACCTGAGCAGGTTTGGGGGAAGAAACAGAAAACCTCCTCCCCACAGGAGCCCCCTCCGCCACCCTCTGCACTTCAAAAAACTTCCCTGGGTGATCCCAACCCCAAAACTTCTGCTTTTATTGACTCATTTGTACAAGCTCCCCAGCCGATCCAAGTCTGGCACAGAAAGGAGCTGCCTCTGCATCCCTTTCCAGGGAACCGGGCAGGGATTAGCTCATCCCGATGGCGATTGGGAAAGCTCGGGGAGCATTTACTGTAAGAGGCCTTTGATTCAGCTCGAGGGCTCTGGCAGTGGGATGGGGAATGTGTTGAATCAGAGGCACAGCAGAGCCCTCCCTGCCCGCACTCCAAGCTCCTGGGACGTTTCCCCAAATCCCCGTCCTGCCGCAGGGATGGCCAGGCCTGAAGGATGCGAGGATTTAGTAGAGGGGAAAAACAAAAGGTCAGGTTCTCACCAGGTTTTCTGCTTCTTCCCCCAAGCTGAGGAAGGGTAAAATTTGCAGTTGGATTTTTTAAGAGGATGGGTAACGCAGGGATGGTTGGCTCCCTGCGCTGTTCTGTCACTCTATTTATAACTTTATTTGGGAGGGGATTTCCACAAAACCCCATAAAAACTGGGGTTTCCCATCAAAAAGCTTTTCAAGTTCTTTCATGACCTTTGTTCAACAATGACCTAATTTCACTCAAACTCTGGCACAGCCTATTCCTGAGGTGGGAGGAGAAGTGGCATTCAAAATTGGGTCAGTTTTCATTAAAAACGCTTCCGTTTACTAATAGATTTTCGTGTGTCGGAAGGACTGGGACGGGCTCCAGACGCCGCGCGGCGCAGAGGGGACGGCTGCCCTTCTTCACCGGAGAAATGGGTTAATCTTCCTGGGAAATCACTGCTCACCACTGCTGACGCTCAAGGACTTTCTGGCTCTCGGTGAGGGCCTTTCTCCTCCGAAAACTCGAAGGGACGCGGCGTTCCCGTGGCGCCCCATCCCGAGGGTCCTGGCGGGGTGTCGAGTGTGAGGGTCGGGGTGGGATGGGGCTGGTTAAAGCCGGGCCACGGGTGGTTGTGCCCGTGTCACCTGTGTCACTCGCCCTGGGTGTGCAACACGAGCTGCGAGCTGGCCGGGGAATCCCAACTCCATCCACGGCCCGGGGAAGAGTCAGGATGGAAAGACGAGAGCAAGCGGGAGGCTGGAACATCCCATACCCTGACCTAGTTCAGAGCCTAATCCAAAGCCTGCCCTAATCAGGGGGAATCTGAACCTTCGAGTCTGATCCCCGCTGCCCCAGGGAAGCCAGTGGGAAATGCAGTGGGATTCGGGAGCCGGGAGCAGCTGCTGTGCAGCCGCGGAGGCTCCCGGGGATGGAGCGGGGAGTGGGAAGGGATCGTGGCCTGGAATCTGCTCCCACAGCGCTGAGAGCTGCCAAAATTCCCTTTCTGGAGCCGTTCAAGCCGGGACAGGAGGCTGGACGCCCTCAGAGCCCACGGACCCCGCGACCGAACCCTCTGAGAGCCGCGGGATGGGCGAAAACCGGCGGCAAAACCGGCGAAAACCGGGTGAGGTGGGGAGGGAAGCAAAGCGAAGCCAAGAACCGGCGCTCGGGCCCGTTCCTGCTTCTCAAACGTGCAAATTATGCAGCCATTTCACGGGACACTTAGGAGTCAATTTGCAACGCGGCTCAGGGGGGAAATTGGGCACATAATTCCCCTGAACAATAACCGGAGCGGCCGCTTAATTTAACTCCGCGCCTGGACCTCGTTAGCGCGTGCCGAGGGGAGGATGCTGCGGGTGCCGGCGCCACGTGCCCGCATCCCTCCGCATCCCTCCGCATCCCTCCGCATCCCTCCGCATCCCTCCGCATCCCGCCGGATTCCCGGGGCTCGCAGCGAGGCCCGAGGGCAGCAGGGGCCAGCTCCGGGGCTCGGCAGCCCCGGCGGGTCCCAGGCCGGCTCGCACACGCTCCGGCAGCCCCGGCACAGTGGCAGCAGGCTGTTCTCATTACAGCCCAATGAGGCTGTTTACTCACCCAGCTGGAGACAGTTAGAGAGTGATAAATAATGAAAGAGAAAACATGATTTTCCCCTCTGTGGTTTCTATTTGTGTAACCATATGTCACAGCTCAATACGGCCGCGGGTTTTTTTTCTGCTTTATTCAGGAAAGAGTTGATTTTTTTCCACAGAGCAGCGATTTTTTTTCCCCCCCCGACTTCTCCTCTTTTTTCTTTTTTTTTCTTTTTTCTTTTTTTTCCCTGTCTGCAGCGACAGAAGTATTTCTGTTTGTTTTCTTGTGAAACTCTCCCGGACTCCGACTCCTTAAAGTCTGGCTTGTCCCAGGAACTGCGGAGGTTTGATAGGATCGTGCTCAGCTTCTTTTCAAATACCTGTCACGGGGCTGCGGGGAGAAGAACCAGCTGAGAGCAGCGTGGGGAGGGCTCGGCACCCCGGGCGAGCCGAGCTGAGCCCAACCCGCATCTCCCGGCTGCAGCAACTTCCTACGGGAGAGTAAAACCCTCTGGAGCTCTCCCTGGCACGGGAAGGGAGGGTTCGATGAGCGGTAATGGGCTGGTTTTGTAAAAGGATCTCCGAGTGCTTTGTGAGGGTAAGGGAGCATCGCTGCTGCTGTTTGCAGCTGGGGAAACTGAGGCACTGTGTGCTCCAGAGGTTTCATCCAGGGAACCTGCAGCCCCCAGGCACCTGCGTGATCCATCCCGGAGCGCCGGGAGCGGCGTTTTAACCGGGGGAGAAGGATCTGCGGGAGAAGGAGGCAGCCCGAGAAGGAGATCTCGGCCGAGCGTGGCTGCACCCCCGAAGAAAGGCCCTGGCAGCGCCCTGCTCCGGATGGCGGCCGGGAGAGCTCCGGGAGCGCATCCCGCCCGTGCCCTGGGGAGGGCAGGTCCCTGCACGGCCCCTCTCCCTCCCCGCCAGGTACCGCACGCCTTCCTCCTGCAATTATCCCCGGCTCCCCCCGCGCCGCGTCCCGGCTGCCGCCGTCTCTTCTCCTGCCATGCCCCCGCAGCTGCCGGCGCTCCCGGGAGCTCCTGGCACGCTCCGGGGATGAGTTTCCCCTCGGAGCACTCCCGGCCAGGGGCGTGCGAGGTGTTTTTCTCGCCCTAGCAAGTTCGCCGGCTTCACAACATCCTCTTCCCGCAAGATACATCGTTCTGGGAGGGCAATTATCCCGGTGACCTCATCCGTGTCTGCGGCATGAGGTCACCAACGCTCGGGGAGAGCGCGCCAGCCCGGTCCGAACGGGTGTGCCCGGGGCTCGGCTCATCCCGATCCGGCTCTTGGGCTGGCTCCAGAGCCCCATCCCAGCTCCCAGGAAACGGGCAATTAACCGTGGCACCATTCCCAGAGGCTGAACCAGGTACCCGGGCGCGGACGCGGTAGAGAAGAAGCCCGAGCGGCGCCGAGCCCCAACTTCCCGACCCTGCCGTGGGTTTGGGGGTGGCTGATCCATGGAATTCATCCCAACGTGGGAATCACCCCCCAACAATCCCACCCTGGGCCTGGGAGAGTTGTCCAAAAGCTCCTGGAGCTCTGGCAGCCTCGGGGCCGTGCCCGTTCCCTGGAGAGCCTGGGCAGTGCCCAGCACCCTCTGGGGGAAGAACCTTTCCCTGATACCCAACCTAAACCCCCCTGGCCCAGCTCCAGCCATTCCCTGGGTGCTGTCCCTGGCCACCTTTGCCCTGAAATGGCACCGAGTGTCTCCCTCACACAGAACTCCTGCAGTGACCCAACTCTGGTGGCTCCAGGTCTCGTCACCCGGTGTGGAACCACGGCGTGCCCACGGTGTCTGATCCCCACAACATCCCAAAGCCTTGGCTGTGTTGGAATTAGCTCGATTAAATGTAGCAAACACACCTCCTCCTGGGGCTTGATCCCTCTTTGAAACGTAGGGAAACCATTTCTCAGGAGGTTTTGTGCGCGGTGATCCCGGCCTGCACATGCAGAACCATTCCCACACCACTTCGGTTCCCAGGTCTGCTCTGTGACACTCTGCAGTGATGGGTTTGGGGTCAGAACGGCCTTTCTGCACCCTCCAGGTCTCATTGAGGTGCCACCAATGAGGCTGTTGTCCAAAATGTGCCCAAATTCACCCAAATGCTGGAAAGGCAGCTGTTCCCCACGCTGCAGCCACCCCATCCCAGCAAAACCACGCCAGCTCCGAGTCTGAGCCGTGTGCTGAGCGTTGAACACTTCGGTGTTGATGGATTTGTCCCTTTTTAAAGCAATTAACTCAGTAAAATCAGGATCTTTTTGCTTCGGGTCACAACAAACTCTCACTGCAGGGCCTGAGCTGCAGACTGGGAGGAGATGGACCCCGCTGCTTCCCTGGCCCCATTCCTGCCTCTGCACTTCCACAGCCCAAACCCTCTCCTCAGCCCTCCTGCTCCGGCTCCTCTCTCCCCGCCAGCACCGTGAAATGAGGGCTGGGAATTCCTCGCAGGTTAATTGGGGTTATTTCCTATTAAAGCCCCTCTGCCTCTGGAACCGAACCCGCACAGCCCCGCCGGTTCCGACGTGTCCTTCCCGCACCTCTCCCTGCACCAAGGGGTTTGTGCCCTGGAAAGGAGGTCGGGATAACTCCCCCTTCCCCGCAGGTCCCTGTCCTGGTGTGGGACGTGGCACCTGCGGGTCACTAAACCCCAAACCCTCCTGTTATGGGGTGAGCAGCGGTGAGGGTGCCAGCCTGGAGGCCAGGCCGATGGCGCTGAGGGAACCCAAACCCTCCGGAGAGGACGGATCCTTTGTTTTTGATTAAAGCCCCTTTGGAAATGCCTTCCCAGGCTCGTTCCTGTGTCTGGAGCTGTTCATTAACGTGCCCACCTTTCCTGCCATAAACCCACGGACGCAAGGCTCGTAAAATCCAAATATCCCATCAGCCGGGAGCTGGATCTGACACAAGCGCCTCAAAACAACCGGGAACATCAAACCAGCTCCCTCCTGGCAGCACTTCTACCTGCAGATCCCTCCTCTCCAGGCCTCCAGCCACGGCTGTGCCGGGAAGCATCCAGCTTTTCCAGGGCTTTTTCCACTCCTGGCTGTGCAAACACCCGGCCCCTGCTGCTCTCCAGCCCCTCCGCTCCCCGCCGGCAGCGCCTGGGTTAACGGGAGGCACTTGGATAGAAAGAAAACCTCTTTCTTTTTTTATTGTAGCAGCAGATAGGGAGAAGAAAAAGCGTTGGGCTCATTTATCTGGCTCGCAGTGTCGCTAATGCCCTCGGCTTGAGGCCAGCGTGAGAGATTGGGAGGTAAATCGGCCAAGTCATGCTGTACAAACATTTCAGAAAAGAAAGATATTTCCAGGCCCTCTTGCAGGAATCCAGCCCTCCTCCTGCTGGGGCACTGCGGGATTCGGAGCCCACTTTGCCTCCATCTGTGGGTGTTCAAAAAGCAGAAGTTCACCCAAAAGCGGTGCTGGAATTTGGCTGGGGATGCTCAGGCCCTGGCTCTCGTGGAGCATCCCCAAGGATGTTCCTGTCTGGGCAGTGGGCACAGTTGGATTTTTAAATTAATAATGGATTTAAACTTCCCAGGGACTACGTATTTTCGACAATATATACACAGATTTTTTTTATGGCTTCCAACATTTTAATGGATGGGTTCTTTGTTATTTATTAAAGGCCCATTGAAAATATCTTTCCACTCTTGTTCCTGTGTCTGGGGCAGTTCATTAACATCCCCACCTTTCCTGCCATAAACCCACGGACTCAGGCTCGTAAAATCCAAATATCTGCCAGTAAAGTCCCCGCACTTGGAATAAAACCCCGCTCACTGCCCACACTGCAAGCGCCCACATAAACCACGGGAAAAGCTTTGTGCCGCCACGCTGCCACCTGTGATGGCAGCAAGGAGAGAGGGCGGCACTGCTGGGGCGTCCTGGGTGGGTGTCGGAGGGCGACAGACCCTCCCTGGGACCTCACAACCTTTTTCTCCAGCTTGAAGGTCCCAAAGATTCTCTGTGATGCACCAGGGGCTGAGTTGGGGGTGTTTGGGGGGAGGCACAACACCAGGAGCTGCCAGCTGCGATCCCGCTCCATCAGTTTTCCACCAGGAGAGTGGGGAAAGGGTCGCAGAGCCCGAGGTGGGAGCGAGGAGCTGTCGTCCCTCCCAGGGCCGAGGGAACGCTGCCGGAGAGCTGCAGCTCGGCTTGGCGGCGTTTTGTGGGGGAAACCTGCCTGAACAGGGAGCCTGTGACTCGCGGAACAGCCTCGGTTTTCCAGGCGCCCGGGGGCGGAGGTGTTTGGATCTGGGATTTGGGGCCACCCCGGCTCTGGAGGTGCAGAAACCTCGCAGCATTCCCAGCCCGGTGCTGTGCCGGGATGTGAGCGAGGCCGCCCCAGCCTCTGGATTCCTTCCCTTTCCTTGCCCGTCTTGGGGAGTCAAAGCAGGATGAGCTCAGCCGGGATCTCTGCTCCATCACCAGGGGTGTCTGCTCGTGTCACACAGACAGGGGACATCCCTAGGGACACTCCTTTGCCCCCCTGCGGTTTAGCCCCACCTGGGATGGGCACCGGGGTGGGCGAGGGAGGGGGCAGGAGCTCCCCCGGCAGCCCCTGGCCCGGGGATGGGTCTGTCATGGAGCGTTCCCAGCCCCCGGTCGGTGCTGGGTTGGGAAAAGGCTCCGGTGCCTCATTACCGTAAGGACCTGACAGCGAATTTGGCAACACAGAGCCCTGGGGGGTGGTTTTGCCCCCCGGGCACCAGTGCCGGCACAAGCGGCAGCACCTTTTCCCTTTTCCACTTTCTCCTTTCCCGTTTCCGCTTTCCCTTTCCCCTTTTCCCCTTTCCATTTTCCCTTTCCCCTTTCCCTTTCCCCTTTTTCCCTTTTCCACCTTCCCCTTTCCCATTCCCCCTTCCCCTCTTCCTTTTCCCTTCCCCCTTCCCCCTTTCTCCCTTCACCTTTCCCCTTTCCNCCCATCCCACACTTTTCCCTGCCCCTTGGCATGGCCGGACCCCACATCCCCCAAATCCCATCCCCGGAGCATCCCCGGCCCCGCAGCCCCGTCCCGCTCTGCCCGCGGCCCCCCGGGACCCCCGCGCTTTGCTGGAGGGCACGGACTGAATCCTCGAGCACCGCAGAAATCTCCGAGTCCTCTTTAGCTGTCCCAGGAGGAGGCAGATCTGAGGGAAGGCAGCGGAGACGATGCCTGCAGCAATGTCAGCGCTAGAACAGCCGGGCTGACAGGATTCAGAGCAGGGATTAAGGTTGGGATCAGGGATGCGGGGGAAATGAAAAAAGGCTCTGGCTTCCAGGCTCTGTCTCCGCTGTGTTTGTGCTCGTGTTTGCCGGGCACGGACGAGCTCCGGGCTTTCGGAGGCTCCCAGAGAGGCCGGGGTTCTCCTTGGAGCTGCGGCCGGGGAGGGAGGAGGCACTGGGGCCATCCTGCTGTCCCTGGAGCGGCAGGAGCACGGGGAGAGCCCGGGCAGACCCAGCCCTGCCCGGTGGGAGGATGCACGGAGCACCCCCGGATCGTCCCTGAACATCTCCCTTTTCCCAGGAGCTGCCGAAATGTCGCTGTTTCGCTTCGTGACCAAAGTATTTCCCACTTCTGGGCCAGGACATCCCTCCCTGCAGGGCTGGGGCACCGAGGTGGTGACTGCAAACTCCAGCTGCAAACCCCTTTGCTCTAGGAGGGTTTTATCCCACGTGGAAAAGCAGAGCAGCTCCCTCTCCCCGTGCCCTGGTGCCTGCAAAAAGCAGGATCATGGGAACCTCATGGAGAGGGAGAAGGGAGCAGGAAAAGCCAGGCCAGTGGTGCAGCTCGTGTAGGGCCAGGACACCGGGACCTGTGGCAGGCAGGGAGCACCTCAGGCCCCGTGGCTGCTGCCTGTCCCCTGCTGCTTCCACCGTGTCACCGAGGCCGCTTGTCACCCCGCCACCCCTTGGCCCTGCTCCCCCTACCCCCCGAAAGGGGCTGCTGTGCGTTCGCACTCCAGCGATCCCAAATCCCCCTTCCCAAATCCTGCTCTGGGTCCTCCCCAGCCCCCAAAGAGCTGCTGCGTTTCTCCTGGGAAAGCTGGGGAGCAGGAGCCAGCCCCGGTGGGATGCTGGCGAGAGCCAAACCTACTGAAAATTGGTTTTCCGGGAAGAGAAAGTCCCACCTTCTTGGGACCAGGCTGAGAGCCCCCGGCCGGGCTCGGGGCTGAGCCATCCCAGGAGTAGGAGGGGGGTCCCCTGAGCCCCCCCAGCCCCCTCCTGCTGCTCTTATCTCGGGGAGGGAAGGGGTTTGGGGTCTCTCCGTGGGGCAGAGGCGGTGCCCAGCCCCAAACACTCTCCAGAGCACCGGCGGGGCTGCTTTAATCCCCAGGCTCCGCAGCCTCCAGCAGCCAGGCAACGCTTCCAGTCAAAGCAAAGCTGCTCTCCCTTCCCTCCAGCCCCTTTCCCTGCCTTCCCGGCCTTTTTTTCCCTCTCTTATCTCCACACAGCCCATGAACTTTCTCCCAGCGCTGCCCACCCTGCTCGGGGCTCCTGCGCTCGCTTCGTTCCCTGCTTGCACCCCGAGCATCCCTTCCTCACTCGGCCTCTCGAGGAGGCAAAGCCCCAAAATCCCCGGAGCTGCTGGAGACATCCTGATGGATTCCACACTCCAGCAGCCTTCTCCTCTCTGCCGCTCCAACTCTCTCATCCCCAAGCTCCCTCTTTTTCCTCATGGAGATACAAAGGCACCAAGTTCTCCTTCCCATCCCTCTGTCCCCAACTCCCCTCCCCTCAATTCATCCAACCCTCTCTTTTCCATGTGGGTTTTTTTTTCCCTTCCTTCCTACCCTTCTCCCCGTTTATTTTATTTTATTTTTTTTTTTTAATTTAAGTTTTTCTTTTAACTTTCAAGGTCACCACGGACAGACAATGCCACCAGTGCCTGTTTGATATGTGAGCGCTATTGGCGTCCATTGCCACGGTTTCCGTGGTAACACAGTAACCATTAATTTTCAATTAAAGTAGACAAAAAGCCCGATGACAGCTCCAGGTCTGCTGAAGATGTCAAGAATCCGTATTAATATACAGCAAGAGAGCATAATTGTGTGTCCATCTTCCCGAGCAACGAAAATGGAGGGATAATTACCAGCTAGAAAGCCACTCTGTAATTTTGTTCTTACTGTCACCACAACCCTACATATTAGCATAAATTAAAAGCAGGGTTTATTGTTACCAAAGTGCATTGATATTTCCAGCCTATTTTCTTCCTTTTAACTGTTTGTTGTTGACGGGTGACTCCTGGACACTCCGTGGGTGAGCCCACGGGAGCGTTCGGGATGCCGGCAAGGAAGGGATGAAGGTTTGCGATGCCACCCAGGTGGAAGGAAGGGAAGGGAGGAATCCCAGCTCCGTGTGCAGCGCTTTTCCGTCCTCCGCATCCACCAGGAGCTCCACGGATCCCAACTTCTCCACGCTGGGGGCTCTGCCACGTGTCCCATCCCACATCCTCGGGTTTCGGCACGGAGCTGGAAGTGCTGCGAGTCCCCGGCCGCTCCACGCTCGGTGACAGCCGAGCTGAATTCATGAATTCGAGTGAATGGCAAAAAAAAGCGGGTTCCTTGTATCATATCCAGGGAAAGCTGTCCTTCAAATGGGAATTTAGTGTAATTACCCTTGGGGGAGAGATCCTCAGGCAGTCAGTCACAACACTGACCCGCTGCTGGGATCTGACAGGGAAATTACAGCCTGTGTGCTCAACAAAAGGGGCTTCCTCCCTTCCGAGAGGGCCATGAAACGCCGAGGCTTGAAGGGAAAAGTGGTGGCTTCAGTTCTTGGCTCGCACGGGGCTTCCCTTTGCACAGAAGGGCCGAGCCAGGAACGGGAACGGGCTGGAAAAGGAGCCGAGAAGCTCCAAATTCCCGCTGAGGAGAGGAAGTGCATCGGGATTGGGGATGGGAACGGCAAAGAGCAGGAGGTGGCTGGCACAGGGGGCCGGCACATCCCTGTCCCCCTGCAGGAACCAGAGCCACCACAAGCTCTGTCCTCAGCCGTCACCCCCAGGACCTCTCTGGTGTCACCCAGATCCAAGGCTGGAGGTCTCCACTTCCTTCTCAAACGGAGAAACCTCTGGGCTTCCTCCTCACAGAGCAGCAGGGGCTCTCTGATCCATTGGTTGGCATCCGCAGGGACTCGGGGGGTGAATTCCCGCGGGAAAAGCCGATCACAACATCCACGATCAAAGGGGGGGATCAGTCAGGGTAAACTGATCCCCAGAAAAATACACAAATAGATCATTAAACACTCGATTTGTGAGGATGATGGCGAGGGGATGGGTTTGCCTGGAATGCTGCACCCAAGGAATTCCCTCCTGCGTGGAGCAGCTGGCACAGGGGCAGCGGTGGCACAGCTCTGCGAATATTCCCACTGGGAAATCCAAGTGACAGGGCCTGGGATGAACTCACCACCCTGCAGCTGGCTGGGAGAACACCCCAGGAGCTGCAGGCAGCTCCGCACGGAATGGGAAGGGCATTCCCAGGGCTCTGGGGCAGGGGATTGTCCCCAAGCTGGGCCTGGTGGATGTTTTTGGTGACAAACCAGGCTGGACACAGGGAACACCTGGGGAGGAGCTGCACTTGGTGGGACAGGGCTGGTGTCCCAGATCGTCTCGATAAAGGAATGATGACCCAGGGAGCTGCAGCCAGGCCAGAGGGACCGGGAATGAGAAGCAAAAAGGTCAAATAAAACTTTTTTTTTGGAAAAATACTCAGTGCACCAAAGTTGTGCTTGACCACGAGGTTGGGGTGAACTCACAACAAGGTGTGGGAGCCCAGAGCGGGGCTGGGGGATGCCGTGGGGCTCTGCCAGGTGCCAGCCCTGCCTGTCACCCGTCCAAGGGACACCAGCGACCTCAGGGAGTTCAAAGCCAAGCAGGGAAGCAAAGATCAGAGGTTTGGAGAACTCCCGGGAGCGGTTGAAGGAGCTGGGCTCCAGGATCTGTCCCGGATGTGGCAGGAGGAGCTCTGAGGGTACCTGGAAGATCTCCATGTGCTGTTGGGATCTCCCAGGATGAGGGAAGGTGCTCCAAGTGTTATTCACGTGCCCAGCCCAGCTGAAGGGGCAGGAAAAAAGCCAAATTCAGCTTCTTGTCCCACACGGGTAAATCCAGAGCAACTCCGCTCTGCCTGCAGCTCCCTTCCTGGGACAGGCTGCTCAGCACCCACATTTTGTTTAGTTCAGGGGGGAAAAGCCATCCCGGTGATTTGCAGGGCAGGGCTGGAAGGGAAGGTGACAGAACTGGCTTTTCTCCAGGAAAATCTCAGCTCCCTCTTTGCTGGCAGGTTCTCCTGGCCCAGCGAGGGCTGCCTGACCCCTGAATCCTCCCCCTCGCTGGATGCCGGTGTGGGACCCCGGTGTGGGACCCCCTGGAGCCGAGCTGGAATGGGAATGTGGCGAGGACGGATCGCAGGAAAAGCCGAGGTTGGCACCAAAACAGAGCCAGTCATGGCTAAAAGCAAGGAGGGAGGAAGGCACATCCCAGCTGGAACTGCTGCTCCTCTGGGCACTGCCAGGCCCCTCCGCAGCTCTGCCAGGACAGTCCCATCTTGGGATCACCCTGGTGGGGACGTGCCAGCACCGCCAGCTCTGCGCCCCACAGCCGATGTCCCCTGGAGCACCGCACAGCTTCATTCACCCCGGCCCCACTGAGCGCCCCAAGGACATTCCCAAAGGGGCACGGGCTTGGGAATGGGGGCTCAGGAGAGTGGGGCTTGGGGTCGTTGGGATCAGGGACACTGGGATCAGGGACACTGGGATCAAGGACACAGGGTTGTGGGGCTCAGGGGTGCAAGGGCTCAGGGATGTGGGGCTCAGAAGTGTGGGGACACTGGGCTCAGGGACACTGGGATCAGGGATGCGGGGTTCTGGGGCTCAGGGACACTGGGCTCAGGGACACTGGGATCAGGNCACAGCTTCATTCACCCCGGCCCCACTGAGCGCCCCAAGGGCATTCCCAAAGGGGCACGGACTTGGGAATGGGGGCTCAGGAGAGTGGGGCTTGGGGTCGTTGGGATCAGGGACACTGGGATCAGGGATGCGGGGTTCTGGGGCTCAGGGACACTGGGCTCAGGGACACTGGGATCAGGGACACAGGGTTGTGGGGCTCAGGAACTCAGAGATTTGAGAATGTGGGGCTCAGGATCTCAGGGGCTCAGGATTGTGGAGCTCAGGGACACTGGGGTGAGGGACACAGGGTTTTAGGGCTCAGAGATGCCGGGGCTCAGGGATGTGGGGCTCAGAAGTGTGGGGACACTGGGCTCGGGGACACTGGGATCAGAGACACAGGATTTCAGGGCTCAGGGGCTCAGGATGGGGGGGCTCAGGGGCCCAGGGTGGTGGGGCTTCNGGCTCAGGGACACAGGATGGTGGGGCTTAGGGGCTGAGGGGTTCGGGAATGTGGGGCTCAGGAGCGTGGGGCTCAGGGACACTGGGATCAAGGACGCAGGGTTTTAGGGCTCAGGGGTGCAGGGGCTCAGGAGCTCAGGGATGTGAGGCTCAGAAATGTGGGGCTCAGGGGCACTGGGATCAGAGACACAGGATTTCGGGGCTCGGGAGTGCAGGGGTTGATGGACACTGCGATCAGGGATGCAGGATTTCGGGGCTCAGGGCCTCAGGGCTGTGGGGTTCAGGTGTTGCCTTTGCTCCCCGTGTAACCCCAGCTGCTGCACGGCCGAGGGCACCCCGGGCTGAGCTTCGCCCACCGCTTGCCGGGATGTTCATCCCTCTCTCATCCCATTCCCTCCTTGGGCTCGTCCCACCCGCAGCCTGGCCGGGGCGGGGGATCCCTCAGAGCCATTTATCTGCCATTCGGTGCCTGGCACGGCCATCCCACCTCCCCACCCTCCCCTGCGGGGAAACACCGCTGCTCCCCCGAACCATCCGACAGCCCCGGCGGGCTTTGTCCCCAGCGGTGACCCAGGGACCCTGTGACACCCAAACCCCTCCGAAACCGCCCCAGCCCACGCAGGCAGAGCCAGCAAAGGGTCAAAAAGCTCCCAGCCTTCCTTTCCCCCCCTGGATATAAATACCAGCCTACCAGTCGACACAGAGTACATACATCTTAAACAAACACTTGGCCGGGCTGTTTATCTCCACAGCCTTTAAACAAACTCTTTCAAAGGTTTCTGCTGATATGAGAGATTTACTGAAAACCATTCGCCCTTCTTAAAAGCCTCTCAGTTTATGCTGCTCTGGGTGAAACGAACGGTGTTTGAGCCTGGAGTTTTCTGTCTTCTGACCGCATGTTTATCCGAGGGGCCACTGCTGGCTTTGATACGAGAGCAGCATGGACACAAATCTTTACGAGGGAAAATATAAAATAAACTCCCAAAGTCGGGGTGTGCGTGTGCGTGCGTGTGGCACGGGTGGAGGGGAGCAGGAAGGGAGGAGAGGACGAGAAGTTTTGTCCTTGGCAGGGTCACAGAATCCCAGAATCTCTGAGGTTGGAAAAGCCCTCCAGGATCCCCGAGTTCAAGCTGTGCCCCATCCCCAGCTTGGCACCCAGAGCACGTCCAGGCGTTCCTTGGACACCTGAGGGATGGCGACTCCAAACCTCCCTGGGCAGCCCCTGCCAAGGCCTGACCACCCTTTCCATGAGGAAATTCTTCCTGAAGCTCCGTTCTCAGTGTCACTGCTCCGTGGCTCCAGTTTTCCGCGTTGTTATCCCACCACGTACATTATTCCCGTGAAATTTTTCATCCCAGTGACCGGCGTGGGGCCACCTGAAATTCCGTATTTCTCTCAGCCCTGACTGTGACAGCCAGCTCAGCATTCCTTGGATGTGTCACTGTCACTCCGCTGGGCTCACAGAGCAGGTGCCGTGAAACACCGGGAAACCCAAGGGACATCGGAGTTACTGCCAGAGCAGTGAGGATGAGGATGAGGATGAGGATGAGGATGAGGATGAGATGAGGATGAGGATGAGGATGAAATGAGGATGAGGATGAGGATGAGATGATGATGAGGATGATGATGAGGATGAGGATGAGGA
>VZTD01003341.1:1454773-1468621 GCA_013397725.1 Rhagologus leucostigma | reverse complement strand
CCTGCTCCAGCTCTGTTCCTGCCCCACTCCTGCTCCAGCCCCTGTTCCTGCTCCAGCCCCTGTTCCTGCTCCAGGCCCTGTTCCTGCCCCGTTCCTGCTCCAGCCCCTGTTCCTGCCCCATTCCTGCTCCAGCCCCTGTCCCTGCCCCATTCCTGCTCCAGCCCTGCCTGGGAGTCCCTTCCCAGCAGGATCACCCAGTCTGGTTCCTGGTAAAGAAGGCAGAGGCCAAACTGCTGATGGGAGCAGGTGGATGGAACGGGGCAGGCGATGGGATGAGCTCAGCCCCACGGGGCTTCACCCCCTTTCCCTCTCACTCAGAGGGACACATGTAGGACCTACACAAACACCCTTTGAGTCCAGCCATGGGAATCACAGAACGGTTTGGGTTGGGAAGGACCTTTAAATCTCATCTCATTCCAACCCACACCATGGGCAGGGGCACCTCCCACCAGACCAGAAACTTCCTTCAAGTTCTGCCTCTCCCACCCCTCGCCCAGGCCACAATCCCCCTGTGACAGAAGGAAGCCACTAAAAATAATTCCCTCCTGTCTGCTCCCTTCCCCAGCAGCGTCACCTCCCCCCCAGCCTGGAAGGCTCCAATTTACCTGCTCTGAAATAAAGACACTTGTGCAGGTGTCACGGTGCTGAAGCCCTAATTACAGCCTGAGCACGTTAATTCCCGGCTCCACCAGCGCCTGTCGGAATGGGGGATCCTCTCTGCCCTCTCCCCCTCCTCGGGAAGCTCCTGGGGGAGCGGGAAGGGAGCAAAGAGGGGATTCAAAGCTCGACTTTGCAACCCTCAGAGCTTGCTGGGGTTGGGAGGCGAAGCCCTTGGAGTTTGAATTTCAGGTCTGGCCCTGCTGGATTTGTTCCTGGGGAAGCATCCCGGCGCTGGGGAAGGGAAAAGGGAAAATCCCTTTGCAGTGGTTGTTGTGTCCTCCTTGGCTTCCCAGCTGCCCCACAGCCAGGCTTGGGGCTGTGCCCGCTAGCCCCGGCTCCGGGCACCATCTGGGAGCCTCCGGTCTGCCAGGCACAGCCGGCCAGCGCCGGCGGCCCCGGGGCCGTGTGTGCACAAGGACGAGGAATGTTTGTTTTTCCTTATTGACTCTCTCCGAATAAACGCCGGGCCGGCAGGAAAGGGGCTCCGGCGGCAGCTGTTTACCAAGTGTTTGTGATAAAAATCCTTCTCCATAGGAACAGGTGGCACGGGACCGGCCCCGGGAAGCGCCGAGCGGCTCCAGAGCAGAAAACTGATATTTGTACCTGGCTGGGACAAAGCTCCGGGGCTGCAGCGCGACGTGACCGCGGCGGAGCCTTTCCCGGGGCCCCTCGCCGGTGCTGGCGGAGGTTTCGGGCTGTCACCTGTGTCCCTGCCAGGCAGCAGGGCCGTTCTCTCGTGCTGCCACGGGCCCGGCGCGGCCCCTCCCCGTCCTCGATAACTCATGGCAGCAACACTTGCACAAATCTTTAATTGTTTAGTTTAAAGAATTGTGTTTTGACCGCAAGGGGATTTTGGCTGGAGCTCAAGAACTGATAATGATATTTTGCTGCCAAGACGTCGTCTTGGCTCTGCCTGTGTTAATGTTCACTTACAAGAAGCTCCAATTAACTGCATCAGCTCTCACCGAGAGCGAGGGAAGGGGGGAGAGGTGGTGTCTTTGGAAAAGAAAGAAAGGGAGAGAGAGAAGGGAAGAAGAGAGAGAGAGAAAGAAAGAGAGAGAGAAAGGGGGAAAAAGAGAGAAAAGGGAAAAAGAAAGAGAAAGAAAGAGAGAAGGAAGGAAGGAAGGAAGGAAGGAAGGAAGGAAGGAAGGAAGGAAGGAAGGAAGAAAGGAAGAAAGGAAGAAAGAAAGGAAGAAAGAAAGGAAGAAAGAAAGGAAGAAAGAAAGGAAGAAAGAAAGGAAGAAAGAAAGAAAGAAAGAAAGAAAGAAAGAAAGAAAGAAAGAAAGAAAGAAAGAAAGAAAGAAAGAAAGAAAGAAAGAAAGAAAGAAAGAAAGAAAGAAAGAAAGAAAGAAAGAAAGAAAGAAAGAAAGAAAAGCAAAGCACAATAAAATCACAGAATCACTGAGGTTGGGAAAAACCTCCAAGATCATCGAGTCCAACCCGTGACCCATCCCCACCTCGTCACCACCAGAACCAGCAGCCCACACACACAGTCCCCATGGGCAGGAGATGGTTTCCCAGGGACTCCCAGCTCTGCTCCACCCAGAGCCGTCCCCAGCCCAGGCTCCCTCTCCCTTTCCGAGCTGTCCCAGCGCAGAGAACAGCCCCAGGCAGGCGGGTCCAGTGACAAGGAGGGCAGTGGGGACCGTGCCCTGTGACCCTCTGGGAGCACCTCATGAGTCGGGGGGTGTCTGACAGGGTGGGTGCTCACTGACCCCTTCCCAACCCCATTTTGGGGGTGACAGAAGCAAGGGGACAAAACTGAGATGTGCTGGGACTGCTCCTGCCAGCCCTGGATGGGGCTGATCCGCCACAGAGCCAGGATGGATCCCCCAGGATGGACGCCTGGGTCCAGCTTCACCCAATTCTTCCCCAAATCCAACATCAGGGCACAAATATTTGGGAATCCACGCGCTTGCAGGCTCTGTCTGAGCACACATGGTGCAGCAGGGCCGGGAGGATCTTTCCTTGGGAATGTGTGGGAGAAACCCCATCCAGGCTGGAAAATGGGGCAGTTTGGGGCTGTTCCTGTGCCAGCACCGCCCCGTGCCCTGCAGGTGCCAGGAGCTGAGCCCAAATCCAGCAGAGGCTTTGGGATCAGAGGCTGCGGCCGTGCCCTGGCCCAGCTGCCTCCCCGCGAGGGCACATTCCGCCTTGTCCAGGGGCTTCGGGGGGATCCGAGGGGGGATTTGTCTGCAGAGCCGAGGCTGTGCCCCGGGAGGGTCAGATCCTGCCCTCGGCTCACGTTACACAAACCCGAGGACAGGAAGATTTAGGAGTGGAGATGCCACACAGTGCCGGGTGTTGTTTGTGCGCCTTTGAAATCGGAGTGAGCGGGAGCGGAGAGAGGGAGGGAGGGAGGGGAGGGGGGCACGGGGCTGGTCCCCTCCTCGCAGTTCCTTTCTGGCACTGAGGGGAGCTGCCTGGGCTCTCTTCGCCTCTGTTGCTTCAGGTGCAGCTCTGTTTTCTTACATGTTAATTTTTTCCTGTTTTATTATCCTGTCCCTCAGCCGCTACCAGAAACCCCGGGCCGGCTCGGGGAGCGTTTCCTTCAGCCACAGCTGGGACGCGTTTGGGCAGGGACAGCTCTGCCACCGCTGCCAGGGGGTGCCTGCTCCTCGGGGGCAGGGCCGGGTGGTTCGTGCTGCAGCCAGACCCTCCCCAGAGGCCATGGGGTTCCCATGGGACGGCCCCGAAGCCTCTCTGAGCATTTCTTGCTGAGCCCTCTCTGTCTGGGGGACCTGTGGCGGCCACCCCGAACCCCAGGGACCCTCGGCGGTGTGTCCTGCCAGCTGCTCTCCGTGGCCAGAGTGGCTTGGGGCAGAGCTGAGGGGTCGGGAGCTGCTCTGTCCCGGCTGTCCCCGCATCCAGCTGGAATTGCTGTCCCCCGGACCCACCCTGTCACCCCTCCCCTGCTCCCCTGGGTGCTCTGCATCCCCTTTGGAAAAAGTTCTTCGTGTTCGTGGACTACAGGAGGAGCATCGGGAGATTGAAGCTGAGTGCTGCAAAGATTCCCCCGCGGGAAGCTCCGAGCGATCCCAGTGTGGCTTCCCGGGAAGCAGGAGCTCCTTCCCTGCCCTCGTCCTGTCCTGGCCCAGCTCACCAACTCCCCAGGAACGATCCCTGCCTCCCGCCCGGCCCTGCAGGACCCGCTGGGATGTGCTGGGGCCCTGCAGTGGGGGACAAGGCAGGTTCGGTGCCATTCCCAGACTCCGGAGCCCGCGGAATCTCAGGTGGAGCTGGGATTCCCACCTGCCCCCAGCCACGGATCCAGCTGCAGGCGGGGATGGGGGTGTGAGACAAATCTTCCATTTGCATTTTAATTTCAATAAAATTGCTTTATTTTGTGTTTTATTGCCGTGCTGGGGCAATAAAAGCTTCCTTTAGCCCCAGGGAGCCTCTCCCTGCAGGAGAAGGTTTCCCAACTGGAACTGGGCAGGATGTGGCCTCCTGCTCCATCCCAAACCTGCTCCATCCCAAACCTGCTCCACAGGGAGCTCTCCTTGATGCACGCCCAGGTGTGAGGGCAGCTACAAGCCCTGAAATGCAGCCCGGGCTCCTTTATTCCAATAAACCACAAGGATAAAGCTCCTGCAGGTTAGCACTGGGTGTTCCCCGCTTCTGGCAGCTCCAAGCCCTCCCTTTGGCATTTCAAACCCTGAGTCACATCCAGCCCCAACCCAGGGAGCGACTCTAAAAATGAGGAGGGGTTTTTTTAAAGTATAAGAGTTTTGAAGTGTAAAGGTTTCTAAAGCACAGTTTTTAAAGTTTTTACAGTTTTTAAAGTGCAATTTTTGCAGTTTCTGTGAGGTTTTTCTTCTTGTCTCTGCTCCCTTTCCAAATGCAAAACTTCTGGGTGCATTTTTTTCAGGCCTTTCCTCTTTATTTCCACGGAAGATTCTCTCCTTTCCCAGTCAATAAAGACACCCAGGACACAGATTAGCATTTGGCCCTCTGCTCGTCTGCTGGATTAATTTCCACTAAATTATAAGTAAAGAATGATTGATTATTGTGATGATTAAGAATTTATCCTCATATAATACCTTTCATCTGCAGAGGTACGGCAGGATCTCGGAGCAAGAGGCTCAGGGAGAAGTCGTGTGTTGGTTTGAATCCCGAGGAAGGAGCAGGAATTCCCTGATCCTGCTCCGGAGAGGGCAGAGAACCCCGTGGTGGGACAGAGATCGAGGCAGGAATGAGGTCCCACGGTTAAAACCGAGCCTTGGAATTTGTTTTGATGATGTGAAGGTGTAAAAACCCCCAGCTGGATCCTGCTCGGAGCTCCAGGCAGAGATTCCTCCTCTGCCCCGCACACCCACACGTGTCCTGTCCGCCCTGCGAGCCCAGCAGGGAATCGGGGTGGCTTTTAATCCAGGCGTGGAGATACGGGGGAAATTCCTGCTGGTTTGGGTCTGGAATGTTTGGGAAGTGCCACAGAGCAGCCTTGGACGGACAGGTCAGCTCCCACTCCAACCTCCCGAACCTGTCAGACCACACGGACACCGAGGCCTCACGGACACCCCGCTCACCCTGTTTTGTGTTTCCAGCAGCTCGGACACGGGGAGCGAAGGCTCAGCCCAGCGCAGGCAAAAAGGGCTTTTGCAGGGACTTCCACAGAGCCAAAACCCCTTTTGGGAACCCCCCCCCAGCCAGGACGGGCTGGGCTGAGGGTCCTCACCGGAGGGAGCTCAGAGGGAAGGAGCCCAGATGGGGAGAGCCCTGCTGGACCGCGGACAGCCCTGCTGGATCCTGGAACATTTCAATTCCTCCTCAGCATCTCTGCTGCCCACCTGGGCTCGGGCAGGTTTGGCACACCACGACTGGGGGTGGGGAGGGGTGGATATCCCACCTTCTCCTTCCCAAGGGGGACGGGTTTATTCCCTCGGCAGAAAGGACGGCCGGCTTACAGCCGGGACGGGCAGATCCCACCCGCGGGGCCACGCGGCCCCCGAGCCGCCCCCCTCCCCACGCCGCCCCTTCCCCGGCCTCAGACAGTCCTCAAACAACAACTGTCTGCCTGCCCGGCTAATCCCTCACAGGTGACCTCAAGACAGCCGACGCCTCTCGCTAAACTCTCACATTCCTCCGCGCCGCGTTAACCCCTCCGTCCCCGCGGCCCGGCCCCGGCCCCTGCCGCAGCGCTGCCCTTCCCCGCGGGGCTGGAGCCGCCCGATACCGCCTGGAGCATCCCCTTCCCAGAGCTGCCGGTCAGAGGTTAAAAGCCTAATGTATGATTATAAAGCCAGAGAGAAAAAGCCCCGCATTCGGCCCTATAAATCTTCCTAACAACCTCGGCACATGTGGGAGCCAGACCATGCCCTGGCTTCTCCCCGCGGCTTCTCTCCGGTGCCCGCGGGCCGAGCTCCATCCCCTCAGCCCTGGGTGGTGGCAGGGATAGTCCCGCTGGCACAGAGGGCAGCAGCCTCTGCCCTGTGCCACCTCACTTCTTGTCCCGGCGTTCCCAGCTCTCCGGCACCACCCCGGAGGAGTGAGGGATACCTCGGGGGAGTGAGGGATACCCCAGAGGAGTGAAAGATACCCTGGAAGAGTGAGGGATACCCCAGAGGAGTGAAGGATACCCCGGGGGAGTGAGGGATACCCCGGGGGAGTGAGGGATACCCCGAGGGAGTGAGGGATGCTCCCGCCCCTCTGGGCAGCACCGGGACTGCCCCCGTGCCCTCTCGGGGTGTCCCAGGTCCCCTGGCACAGTCCCAGGACGACGGGACTGAGGAAGCTGCGAGGCCGGGGATGGCGAGGGGGCTCAGAGGGCTGATTGTTCCCAGGGTTTCCATGGGGAGGAAGCAGCGCAGCCCCATCCCAGGAATTCGTGGCACCGCACGCTGCTCCTGTCCCGGCCCGCAGCGTCTCCAAAGCGCTCGGCCCGTGTCCCTCCGCGCTGTTTAGGGGAACAGCACCACTTCCAGCTCTCCACTCTGCTTTTGTTTTATTTCTCTTTAACTCAAGCGAGACCTCAGGAACCGAATTACTTATTCCTGGTGTAAATAAGCTGGCACGGGCAGGGAACGCCGGACCACCGGCTGCTGGATCCCTGGGAGTGTTTAATACCTGTGTGAGCCGTGCTGCAGCCCGGCAGCAGCTGCGGGAACAAAGGCTCGGCTTTGCTCTTCTTCCCTTTATTTTTTTCCCCCCGAAAACGCACATCTATGTTTTGGGAGCGATGCCAAAGTTTCTGGAGATCAAAGCCAAAGCAGTGTCCAGAGATGATGGAGACAATAAAAGGGAAGAAAGGGTGAGGAAAGGGAGGAAGAGCCGCGGGCTGAGCGGGGCAAGGGAGCGGCGAACGGGAAGCACCGGGAGCGCCGGGAGCCGGGAGCGCAGGGAGCCGGGAGCGGGCGCTCCGCAGGCCGGACCGTGCCCTCTGCTGGCGGCGGCCCGGGGGGATCGGGGGGATCCGGAAGAACGAGGGGAACAGCGGGAAAGGGGGAACAAGAGGCAGCGCAGCCGGGGCAGGATCACACCCCGCGCTCCATCCCGCTGCGTCCCCTTCCCCCCGCAATCCGCAGGGAATTCCCTGCCTGCGGCCGGACCCCCGCGTCCCGGGGGTTTCCCTGCTCGTCCCGACCCCGGGAGGTGACAACGAGGGGCCGCGGCTCCTGTTGGTGACCCCTGGTTCAGCACGGGCACAGCTGAGCCCGGGGACAAGGAGCAGAAACAGGGAGGGGAACCTGAGTCTGCAGCCCGGGGTCTCGACACTGATGCCAGACGAGATTCCAGAATCATGGAATGGTTTGGGTTGGAAGGGATCTTAGAGATCATCCAGTGCCACCCCCTGCCAGGGGACACCTTCCGCTATCCCAGGTTGCTCCAAGCTCCATCCAGCCTGGCCTTGGACACTTCCAGGGATCCAGGGGCAGCCACAGCTTCTCTGGGAAATCCATTTCAGGGCCTCCTTACCTTCACAGGGAAGAATTCCTTCCCAGTATCCCATCTCCCCCTGCCCTCTGGCAGTGGGAAGCCATTCCCCCTGTCCTGGCACTCCAGGCCTTTGTCCACTTGCTGCTGCCACGTTTGTACCCAAAAACCAGCGAAGCTTCCAGGGCAGCAAAGCAGAGCAAAGCTCCTTCCCCCTTCATGGACACCTTTCTAGGGTGGGGACCAAAACTGTCCCAAAAATCACCCCAGATTCCCAGGGACACAGGAAGGATCCCCAGATGGAGCACCTGGCCCATACCTGAGTCACATCCATTGGTTCCAGCTGGAATTTGGTTTTTTTCCTTCCTTCTTTTCATCCTCCCCGTTTTCCCTCAAGACTTCAACAAGCCTGAAACTCCAACCAGCCAGAGTCCTACAAATCACATTTCCCCAGCATTTGCATCCGAGCCAAGAGAGGCCACGGATTTATTCCTCTTTTTGAAGCAAAACAGCTCATGGGCCAACACTTGCTGAAAAACCGGGATGGATCCAGACCAAGCTGCCCTCTCCCTGCTCCCACACCCAAACTCCAGATCCAAAAGCCCAACACAGGCGATGGGTTTGGGACTCTAAGGATGGATTGGCAAAGACCTGGGGAACAGATGGGTCTTTCCTTGAGCCCCTCCACCTCCCTGGGGCTTGGGTTGGGCTCCTCCATCCCTGCACCGGGAATAATTTGCACCCCGTGGCTTTGAAGCCCTGCGGAACAGGGATGAGCGGAGCATCCCTGTCACGGCTCAGCTCTCCCCCGTCAGCTCTGCCTTCAACTCCCTGCTTTAGATGCCCAGGGTGATGCGAGAGAGCTCTGCCTCACCCGGACGTGCTGAGCAGGCTCTTTCCGAGAAGAAAGAGCCGCAAACAACCCGAGCAGCAGGATTTGTCTGTGAACAAACTGTGAACTGCGACGGGCTTCGCTTTCAACCTCCAAATCCACCTAAAGCGCCGCGCGCCCGCAGCACATCGATCGTGCCCGGCAGAAAAAGGGAATATTTGTTTCAAGGGCTCACCGGCCGTCCCCAAGACACTGGTTATTTGGTAACTTATTCTGTAAACATCCAGGGGTGGCTCACTCAGCCTGCACGAGGTATTTGCTCTCGGCTCTGCTTCCTTGAGGCTGGTTTTGAGCGCTGCCCGTCCCAGCTCTGCTCTCGGCTCGGAGCAGGTTTTTGGGTGGCGGGCAGAGGTTTGGGCCTGACTGCCCGATTCGAAGGAGGATTTAATCCTGACCATCAGGAAATCAGAGCTCCCGCCTCCCCCCACCTGAGGGAACGAGCTTAAAAATCCTGAAGAAAACCCAGTGTTTACTTTCTGGGTTTCACATTGCTCCGGTTCATATTTTTGAGCTTTATCTCAGCCACAAGGACAAGAAAATATTTTTTTTATAAAAGAGGAAACAGACGAGATTTTCACATAACCACATGATTCCTGAGGCTTTAAACATCTCCAGATTTAGGAAGACTCACCAGAAAAATCCTAAGGATTGGTAAAACCTTGGGCTGCTTAGTTTGGCCTCTCAGTGTGGCCCAGAGCTGCGAGGAGCCCACACGGAGAGCTCTGAGCCCAGGTTTTATCCCAGACACAGGACCCGTTCGCAGCTGGGGCTTTGGTGCTGGCTTGGGTCTTGGAAGGGCTGAACAAAGCTCTTGCAGCAGCCTCTGTGAACGCCAGCGAGCTCTGGATTTGGGAAGAGCAGTCCATGAAGATTTAGGGGAATTTTCTGTGAGGTTTTCCCTCCCAAACTGCACCGAGCAGACACCGGGCTCCCAGAGAGCAGGTCCCCAGCAGGCCAGGGCACCCTCACACAGGTGGAGCCGGCCTGGGCTGCTCAGGTGGGATATTCCCCTGCAGCTGGGAAATTCTCCTGCAGCTGGGAACATCTCCTGGCCTTTCCCAGCCTGAGCCTCCCGCCCTGACCGCTGCCAGAGGTGACGGAGGGCAGCGACGCCGCTGAGCACCGCGGACACCCTTCCCCGCCAGCTGCCAGGGCTGGTGCCAACCCCAGGGGCTGCGTGGGACTCTGCAGCCCATCCCTGCAGCAACAGTGCCAGGGGAGGACGAACCCAGGGACAGAAGGCTCCTTGCCCCCCGAGCCTGGCGCTGGATCCGTCTCTGTCTCGCCGATCGCGAGAGATAAGTGAATCCCCCGCGCCGTCTGACAGGCGGGGAGACATTAATAATTATGTACTATTTAAGGCTGATTGAAAATGAAGAGGTGGAGGTGTTGGGACAGATGTGGCAGTGCCAGATGGATTGTGATTAGATTAGCACCGTTCCATTTGACGGGATCTGAACCATGCTTTAATCATTTATTGTGAAAGCTCCGCTCCACGCGGGCGCGCGGCGCCCTCCCTGTTGCTCCGAGTTTGGATCACCCAGCTCCGAGTTGTCCTGGCGTGAAACATGTCGTGTTTACAGCCGGTATTTCCAACCCCGAGCCCTCCCTCTGCCTCTCCTCTCCTTGTTTGTACAAAGCCTCCCGCGACTCCCGAGCGGAGCCCGTTGGTCCCTGCCAGCGGATAAACAGCGGCTGAGCCGTGAGCCCGACGGCCCCGCCACGGCCTGGGTCACACCCCGGGCCACTCACACCCCAGGCCGGCAGGAGAAGCTCAAAGCAGAGCTGGAGCTGCTCCTGGAGCGGCTTTTGTACCCCTCAGCTGCCTCCAACCCCAGCGGATTCCAAGCGCACCCACCCCGCTCCATCCCAATGGGGTTCCGGGAGGATCCTGCACTGCTGTGAGTGGTTGCTCTGCACCAAATAGACCCAAAAATGCCTCTCCAGGCCATGCCGCAGGACAGGAACCACCAGCTCCACAACAGAGCAATGCAGCAGTCAGGAGGACAAGGGAAAAACGACATAAAATGCCAGCATCCACTTGAGATCCCTGGAGCAATAACGGGAGGCAGGAGAGGATTACCTGGGTAACTGGGAAGTAGCTCAAGACCCTCCCTGGCAGTGTCATGCAATTTTAATTATCGTAAGTGGTCCAGATCTCCATGGATGGCGAAAGTTATTATTGTTATTATTCCCTCCAAACGTGAGAGGTTTTAGTTAAACACACATCCATGGCCATTAATCACGCCACGTTGAGGATGGAGCTGAAGCAATTAGCCAAGAGTTAGACTGCAGGGATCACCTTAAAATAAAGAATAAAGCAGCTGCCTCCCTGTAGCCCTTCAGAGAATCAGAGAATCCTGGAATGGTTTGGGTTGGAGGGACCTTAAAGCTCATCCAGTTCCATCCCTCCATGGGCAGCGACACCTTCCACTGTCCCAGGGTGTTCCAGCCTGGCCTTGGGCACTGCCAGGGATGGGGCAGCCACGGATTCTCTGGGAAATCCATTTCAGGGCCTCCCCACTCTCACAGGGAAGAATTCCTTCCCAATATCCCATCTAACCCTGCCCCCTGGAAGTTTGAGGCCATTCCCTGTGTCCTGTCCCTCCATCCCTTGGAAATCGTCTCTTTCCATCTCCTCCCTTTGTACATTTTACTGTTGCCTGGATGCCAAACTTGAGGCGTGCCGGGAATAGCAACCTTTGGGATCCCGGAATCCATCTTCCCTGCACCCTGGAAGGGGTTTCTGGGTGGATGCTGTGGGATGCTGCCGATCCCAGTCCCCGAGGTGCAGCAGAGGTGGTTGGATGTCAGTGGGAGCGAGCGGCGGCTGCGTCCCCGCGCTGCTGGGGAAGCGGGGCCAGATGAAAGGCAGACGAGCTGCGAGCTGTTATTATTCTGTCTAATAGAGTTTAAAATGCGAGCCCTCCTTTCTGGAGAGTGCAGCACAATCAAAAGCACATTTCTGCTCCATGTGGGCACTTTTCCTGTGCTGACTTGTTTCCAAAACAGATGTGAATTCTTCGCGAAGGGCTCCCGCCCCTCTCCTTAAAGAGGAGAAAATGTCATCTCTGCTGATGTGTGCAAACCCAAAAGGCCCACAGGAACTCAAAAATGCCATTTCCAACTAGGTCAGGGGCTTGTGTGGCCTAGTGTCCCACCCCAAACCTCAGCTGTTCCCACAAGTTTCCAAAAAGGGTACAAAGAGGTCTCATAAGGAGGGAGAATGGGATAATTCATCCAGCTGATGGCCCCAGCCTCAGCCTGGTGCTGGTGCATGCCCCGAGGCACACTTAGAGCTCGTTATTCTCTCGACTGCAACCTCAGAAGTTTTGGGGTTTTTGGTGATGCTTTCTAGACTTCTTAACCCTGACCTCAAAACCTCAAAGTCTCTGAAAACTGCAAATCACTGGGATTCCCTGCAGATCTACCTGTCACTTTCCAGAGCCTGGAGAGCACCAATCG
The DNA here is from genome assembly GCA_013397725.1 of Rhagologus leucostigma. Classification (NCBI taxonomy): domain Eukaryota; kingdom Metazoa; phylum Chordata; class Aves; order Passeriformes; genus Rhagologus; species Rhagologus leucostigma. The sequence goes on along the minus strand of VZTD01003341.1, from coordinate 1,456,731 downwards.
TGCCCTGGCACACTTGGGTTTGGCTAAAGAGGCTCCCAGGAGGGTGTGGGGCCTGAGTCCTGCTTTGGGACATCTCCTGTGGTGCCCATGGGTGGCTGCAAAGCATCAGTAGAGCATCCCCCGACCCTCCTGGGGTTTCTGCTCACAAAGGTGCTGGAATTGGGCAGGTGAGAAGCTGAGGGGATCCAGCTGGGACTGCCCAGCACTTTCCCTCCACCCTCGGAGAAGCCTGGGAGCGTCGGGTGCTCCCTGTGGGGCAGCCAAAACCTCCCTCACCCCTTCTCCGGAGAGCCTGCGAGGGGTTTCCATGAGGAAACGCCGAGTTCCCCTCTCAGGGACACTCCCTTCTCCCAGCCTGGCTGATCCAGGAGAGGTGAGGACCGGGCAGGGACAGGAGGCCCAGAGCTGTGTTTATCCATGGGGTTGCTTCCATGGATCCTATCTCCAGATGGGGAGAGCACCTGGGATGACTCAGGGAGGCAGAGAAGTATCAATTCATTAAATTTCCTGGGATTGGGGTATCCCAAGGGCTGAGCAGCTCGGAGGGAGCAGCGGGGCACGGAGGTGCCGAACCCCAGGAGAAAGATCCCACAGAGGGACGAGCTGGGACAATGGGAATGAAGACAGGGATGGAACACCCAGGAGGGACCAGGGCACGGCCAAGCCCCCGTGGGGCAGAAAGGGCCCGGCCGGGGCAGCTCGGAGTGGCTGCACCTTGCATGGCCGGGCTGCTCCTGCCCCCGCTCCGGCCGCCTTCCCGGCGCTCCGAGCCCGGCACTCGCTGGCGTCCGGCCCGGCCGCCGGCCCCGGCTCCCAGCGCCGCACTCCTGTTTACAGAAATGGGAATTTGCATGATGAAAATAACCTGGGACGGATTTTGATTTTTACTGCCCTTGGCAGAAGGCTCGGAAAAAACCGGTGCATAGTCAATTACTGGAATTTTTAAACACAAATAATATTTTATGTGATCAGCAGGCTGGCCCGGGGCCTGGGCACCGCGCTCCAACGGCAATCCTGAAAGGAACAAGCCATCAATTGTGCTCCTGCACAGGAGCCCGTGGGCAGGTGCAGCCTGTGTTGACCTTAGCACACGCAGCCCTGGGCTCGCTTAACCCGTGAGGGATGGGCCGGGATTTGCGAGGCTCAGACTTGGCTCCGGCTGGAAATTTCTCCTCTCCCTCCCTTTTTCCGCCAGACACCGCAGAGTGGACACGGAGAGGGGGATGGACGCACGAGGCTCCGACGCTCCTCCCTGGTGCGCAGCGAGGCAGAGTCCGTCCCTCCGCTGGGCCCGTCCCCGTGGAAATTCCCAAAGCTGGAGCCGGCAGGGAAGGGGTTAAGCAAAGCAGGGGCCCCTCGCTGTTCCCCCCAATCCTGGCAGGCTCCCCAAACCAACAGCGCTGGGACCTCATTCCCAGAAACGCGCGAGCCGGGCAGGCGGGTTCCGGGAAGGGCCTGCACGAGCCAGCGGGGCCCGAACGCGGCGCAGGAACCTCCCTGGCAGCCGCGGCCCCTCCGGGACGCGTTACCGGGATCAGGGGAATTAGGGGAATTACGCTCCCCGCGCTCTCGAGCAGCTGGGGTGAGGCCCGGCACCGGCAAGGCCCAGAGCTGTGTTTATCCGTGGGGCTGCTCCCGTGGATCCGATCCCCGGACAGGGAGAGCGGCCGGGACGACCCAGGGAGGCAGAGCGATATTAATTCATGAATTTATCACAAATACTTTTTATTTTAAAGCACCGGGCAGTGGAAGGGCTTTAAATTTCCAGGATTGCTGCCAGTTTCCTCCTTCTCCGCAAGCTCCCCTTGGCAGAGGCCGGGCTGTGGGGTGAATTCAGCGTTCCTGCTTCCTGCAGCTCCGTGGTGGAACTGCAGAGGGGCAAATCCTTGGCACAGCCCCCACTCCTGCCCTCAAACAGCTCCAGACAACCCCAGCGAGGATGATGAGGAGGATGATGA
>VZTD01003341.1:1435506-1454679 GCA_013397725.1 Rhagologus leucostigma | reverse complement strand
AAAAAAAAAAAAAAAGAAAGTGCTGTTGTTGTTGTTCCAGAGCCAAGGGGAAGAAAAATTCCTTCCCAGTTTCAGGATCTCTAACACCTGGGTAGGGTTTCACTTCTCTCAGCTGCCTGCTGCAGGCTTTGAGAGCTACTTCCTAATAACTCCGGGCTGCATCCAAAGCTCACTAAGTCAGCCGGATTCTTTCCATCCATCCAAGGCCGATCAGACTTTCTTGGATGATTGGGAATCATTTGACACCCCGAGTGTGCCCAGGGGAGCGCGAGGCTGTTTTCAAGTGGCTCCTTGAATGACTTTTTCATGTGCGCTGAGCTGGGGCACAAATTGGCTGCAGGGAAGCTCCCGGTGCGTTTCCATGTGCCTCTCCCAGCTGGAGGCTCACACGCCGCTCCTGCCGGGCCTGCTGGAATTCCTGCCACGATTCCTGCCAGCTCCCTGCCCTCGGGAAGCCTCTGCCAGCAGAGCGGGAGGAAGAGGATGAGGAGGAGGAGGAAGCTCTCTGCGTGCCAGGCCAGCTGTGCACGTGCCCCTCTGCCCAGTCTGTTGTCCCAGGCTCAGGTGACGGCGGCTGAGGCTGGGGCAGCGGCGGCTCTGCAGGATGGGGACAGGGTGACACAGCTGGGTGCTCCCCCCGAGCCAGTGCCACCCTTGGGGCACTCAGGCCGTGCCAACCCTGGGCTCTCTGCTGCTTCCTCCACCCACCCACGCCCACCCCACCGAGTGTCGCCGTTCCTGGAGGCTCCTTGGGTGGGATCCCTCCTGCGGGAAGGGCTGTGGGACCCCCCCGGCCTGGCTGAAACTGTTCCTCGCTGTCCCTCTCAACCAGATTGTTCTGCCTGGTTGCTCTGAGCTGCTGAGCAGATGCTGCAGTGCCCCCAGCCAGGGCTGCATCTCATTAGGGGAAGAAATGAACCCTTTCAGCAGTGGGCACAAGCTGGAAAAGCTTTGGGATCTGTCCAGAGCCTGGTGGTGGTCAGCGAGGGCCGGCTCTCCACCCATCAAAGAGGCTTTGGCTCCCAGAACTGCAGCACAAGGCGGGCTTTGAGGGAGAACGGCTTCAGGCTGGGTCGGAAAAAACAGCTGGGGAGGGAGAAGGCTGGGACAGGTCACGGACAGGCCTCGGCCACCCCAAGAGGCTCAGCAGAAGCAAGGGGGCTCCTTCCTCTGCAGCGTCCCAGCCTTGCTGGAGTGTCCCCAGCACAAGCGAGGTGACAAATCCGTGTGTTGGCGGATGAAGACACGAGCACTTCAGTCCACGATGATTGATGCCCTCAGCACCTTGGGCGTGCAAGGCTTTGGGTCCTGGCCACCAAACACTGGGGGATTTGTCACCTGCATCGGCTGGGCTTGGCATGGGGACGTCTGTCCATGCTGAGCGTGACAGGACTGTCACTGCACTCATGGGACTGTCACTGCACCCAGGGGACTGTCACTGCACTCATGGGACTGTCACTGTCACTGCGCCCATTGGACTGTCACTGTCACTGCACCCATGGTACTGTCACTGCACCCATGGGACTGTCACTGCATCCAGAGGGCTGTCACTGTCACTGCATCCACGGGACTGTCACTGCACCCACGGGACTGTCACTGGCCCGGCACCCGCGGGACTGTCACTGCACCCACGGGACTGTCACTGGCCCGGCACCCGCGGGACTGTCACTGCACCCACGGGACTGTCACTGGCCCGGCACCCGCGGGACTGTCACTGCACCCACGGGACTGTCACTGGCCCGGCACCCGCGGGACTGTCACTGCACCCACGGGACTGTCACTGGCCCGGCACCCGCGGGACTGTCACTGCACCCACGGGACTGTCACTGGCCCGGCACCCGCGGGACTGTCACTGCACCCACGGGACTGTCACTGGCCCGGCACCCGCGGGACTGTCACTGCACCCACGGGACTGTCACTGGCCCGGCACCCGCGGGACTGTCACTGCACCCATGGGACTGTCACTGCACCCTGCAGTGCTGTGCCCTGCTGCCCACCTCTGCGGGCACCTCTGCGGGCACCCTGCCACCCGCGTGTGTCCCCCGGTGTGTCCCCGAGAGGGTGTGAGCCCCCACGTGTCACCACGGCAGCAGGGAGAGCACCCGCAGCCCCCGAGCTCGGCATTCCCGGCGCGGCGCAGCCTCGGGGTTAAGTAAATATCTGCTGCGAGCTGAGGAAATGAGTCAAGAAATATCGGGGGGGAGAAGAAACGCAGATCTCCGGAGAGACAAACTCCGCGCACGGCCTGTCCTCAGCGTGTTCCCGGCTTCCCTCCTCCCGGCCCAGCTCCTCGACCTGAAAGGGACACGCAGAAGGGAAGAAATCCCAGGCAGCTCCACCTGGGAGCTCCCTCTGCACCCGCCTGAGTCCCGCCTGCCCCGGGCATCCCCCCTGCTCCGTCCTCGGCGTTGCAAGGAAGGGGCTGCGCCTCTTCCCTGGATCGCGCTTTCATCTGGAACGTGTCACGGCACGAGGAGTTCCCCGCTTCACCTGGGGAAATCCCGGAGCCGGGAGAATGTGCCCAGGTGATGCCAATCCCCCCGCCCCGAGCGCCCTGGCAGCCCGAGGGGAGGCTGCGAGCCCCGTTTGAGTGGCATCCAGAGGCGGCGGCTCCGGAAAAAAACCAGGCTGAGAATAAAACAAAACCGGCAATCACGCCTGATGGGAGAGGAATTGGATTCCGGCCTCCCCTCTGGTTCCCCCCTCCTCCCCCAGCCTGCTGCGGGCTGAATGCAGCTGGCTTCGTTTGGCTAATTGGCTCTGTCAATCAAGTGTCAGTCAGGGGCTCACGCGGCTCCTGCCCGGGTGAGGGGAGCTGAAATCCGAGGGCTGGGAAGGCAGAGGTGACCGGGGCTTCCGAGGGGGCTGAGGGAGCTGTGGGACGCCACGATGTGTGGGGGAAGCGGAGCTGGAGCTGGTCTCGACCTCTGTTCTGCTGCTTGATCCCAGGGAATCTGGTGCCTCAGTTTCCCTAAAGGGACCGAGGTGACCAAAGGGACCCCAGGGGAGCACAGCTGGTGGAAAACCCAGAAATCCAGGGCTGGGAATCCCATGTTTGCCCAACCACAGGGATTCCAGGCTCATCCTTTGTCCCATCCCAGGTCCTGGGGTCACAGCAACAGGCGCTTGGAAATTCGGGACCAGACAAGAAGGAAAATCCCTGTTTCTCCTCTGGGCGAGCGAGCAAAGGGTTAATCCGAGGCAGCCTTTCGGGAGGAGATGCCAAAGGCTGGCAGAGATCCCCTTTTGTGTCACAGGAAGGAAGAGGTTGAGCCGGAGGTGCCACCTGGGAGGCAGGGACAGGTCTGAGGGTGCTCTGCCAGTTCCTTCCCCCTGTACACAGCTTTCCCTTCCCGTCCCCAGCGGCGCCTCTCCGCGCTGCACCCACCGCCCCGAGCACACGGAAAGGGAAGGAAAAAAGAGAGAAAGGAGGAAAGGAGGGATTCTGGAGCCGCCTTTCAGCGCGGGCTGAGGGCTCTGGCAGCAGAGCCGGGAGGGGACAGATGCTGCTGCTCTGTTTGCCCGAAAACAAAGGAGCGGGAGATGACACTTGGATTCGCAGTTTGTTTACGGAGAGATCAAACTCGCTGCAATTTCCTTGTCTGGCTCTCAAGTGGCAAAAGCCGCGGGCTGAGGGGATGCAGCCCCTCACTGCCAGGTGGGCACCTGCCCGGGCAACCTGGCACTGCCTCTGGCCACCCCCAGGACCGACGGCACGAGCTGGGCACTGCTTTTTGTCGGCACTTGCTTTCTCCCTCTCTTCCAGGAGGGGAAACTGAGGCACGGAGGGATTTGTCACAAAAATCCCGAGCAGTGGAGGGGGAAGGGACGCGGGAGCGGGGTGCAGGGAGCGGGCAGGGATGTGTGGAGCTGCTGAACGGGGGGCTCACTTCTTGATGCTGGGAATTGAGGATGGGCTGAGGCTGCTGGGAAGGCAAGTGTGGTGGCAACACCACATTTACGGGTCCAAACCCGCCCCAAATCCCTGGATTCTGTGAACCACAAACTCCAGCCAAACTCACTCGGTGACGAAGGAGTTAAAAGCTCTGGGCCCAGCAGTTTCCAGCCTGTGGCTTCTTTCCCCCCTTTTCTCCCTCCCCGGTTTACAAAAACCCCACATTATCAAAAACCTGCCTGGAATCCTCTCAGCCAGTGACACAGAAAATTCACATTACGGAGGCTGCCAGGGCGACAACAAACAGCGACAGTAAATACAGCTGCCGGGGGCTGCCCTGCCCCGGGGACCGTCACGCTCCGCCACCGCCCGCTGCCACCGCGCCTCCGGGGGACACTCCGCTTTCTTGTCCTGCTCCTGCCGGCCCCGCTCGGGCACCCGCAGCTCCCGGACGTGTCCTTTGGAGGAGTCGCAGAGCGCTTTTGAAGCGCCTCACCTCGCTGCTTTTCCCTTTCATCCCTCTCACTCCCTCTCTCCAGGGCCGTTTTCCTCTCCTGAGCCGTGGGAGCCTGTGCACGACTCGCCCTCCCCAAGCAACCCCGGCAGCTCCTCAGGGATTTTCACCCACTGGGATGGGCACGGAGTGGTGCCCAGGGCACAAAGGGGGCCCTTGGCGAGGCTCTGGGCAGGATCCTGGTGAATGTCCTCACAGGGAATCTCGGTCCCCTCTCCCAGGAAAAGCTCGGCCATTCCCCGCCCCAGCCTGAGGCTGCATCTCCCCCTCTCTGTCTTCCTCTTCCTCCTTTTTGCACATTCCCCTTTTCCTTCCCCCTCCAGCCATCCCTCAGCTCTTCACACACCTGACACACTCACAACAGCAACAGGTAACGAGGCCTCACAGCGGGAATGCTGAAGGAGGGGTATTTTTTCCGGGATCACTTTTTTTCCACATCATCTGCAGAGCTGGTGTTTATTTGAAGTCTGTGGCCAGGCGGAATTTGTATCCCCGCAGTTCCTGTCCTTAATCTCTGCTTTTTTCGCCTCTTTTGCTTTCTTTCCTGCCCTCCCGCCCCGTTTACAAAGTTGATTTTGTCCTCGGGGTCACTGAGACAGCAGCAGGAGGGATCACGGTGGGGCTGGGAGGGAACTGGAAAGACCCCGGGAGAGAGGGAAGAGCTGAGCAGGGACAGTGACTCCAGAGGAGGATTCCTGGCAGGTGCCAGCTGGGATCCTGCTGCTCCCCAGCCCAGAAGATTGTAGGGATGGCGGGGCTGCCTTAATTGTTTGTCTTTTCCATGGGAATGATCCCCATTCCACTTAAAATCAGCACCACAAAAATCCACCGCGAAATCAAAGCAGTGAACAGAGGCGGAGTTCAAAGCCAATTACGGAAAAGATGGGAACTCTTCCTCTTGGCTTAGCAGGAGGGCACGGAGCGAGCCTGGACATCCCAGGAACAACCAACCACCTGCACGGGGTGATTTTACACCAAACCACTAATTACTGCCGAGTTATCCAACCGGGAATCCCAACAGGGAATCCCAGCAGGGAACACAGCGGAATTCCCAGCGACTGAGGGGCTGCGAACCACCTGTATCACAGCAGCCCCTGGGAAATTCAGGACAGCCCCTCCAGGCCACACCGTCCCCACCGGGACACCCCAGGTGCCACCAAGGTCGCAGCAGGGACGTGGCGTGGCAGGGACGGAGAGGACGGAGTCTCCCACCTCCCACCTCGGGCTCCTGGCGCGGCACATCCGCCTCCCAGCGCATCAAAGCGGGGGAAAAGAAATGAAGATGGAGAGGATGCAGACACCCGGCCGCCGGAGGGGTTTGGGAGGTGAGATTTATGAGGCTCTGTCTTGCAGAAGCTTCCAGGGAAGCGAGGAAAAAAANACAAAACCTTCAAGAGAAAGAAAAAAAAAAAAAAAAAAAAAAAAAAAAGAAAGAAAAAAAGAAAGAAGGAGAAAAACCCCTCCTCCTTCAGGTGGCTGGAAATCCATCTTGCTGCTGAGAGCAGAGATCTGATCCTGCCAGGCTGCACTCGGGAGGGTCTCCTCTCCCGGGATGAGGCAGAGACCTTGGGAAGGGGTTTCTTTTGCTGCTCAGAGCGGCTCAGTGCCGTGTTCCAGGCACAGGAAAGGGTTTTCCTGGAGAAATCTCCCACTCTCCTGCTGCTGGGGCCGCTGTGCCTGGCAGGGGGGATGCTCTGACGGGGACAACCCCGGGGTCACACAGGGACAGCCCTCCGGAGAGGGGACCTGCTGAATGTCCCCAGAGTGCTCTGTGCCCTGCCCTCGAGGGTTTGGGTGGCAGCAATCCATGCGGGGAGCTGAGGGCAGGAGGGGAGGAAGGCCACGGGATGATGGGGAGGTGAGGGCAGGGCTGAGTGTCCTGGCTCTCCCTTCTCATTCCCTGGGAGTCCCAACTCATTCCCTGGGAGTCCCAACTCATTCCTTGTGAGTTCCAGCTCTCCCTGCTTATTCCTTGTGAGTCCCAACTCACTCCCTGTGCATCCCAGCTCTCCCTGATCATTCCCTGTGAGTCCCAACTCATTCCCTATGAGTCCCAACTCATTCCCTGTGAGTCCCAGCATTCCCAGCTCATTCCCTGTGAGCCCCAGCTCTTCCTGATCATTCCTTGTTCACCCCAGCTCTTCCTGCTCATTCCCTGAGTCCCAACTCGCTCCCCGTGCATCCCAGCTCTCCCTGATCATTCCCTGTGAGTCCCACCTCATTCCCTGAGTCCCGTCTCATTCCCTGTGAGTCCCAGCTCACTCCCTCTGCATCCCAGCTCTCCCTGCTCATTCCCCAGCTCACCGAGGGCCGAGCAGAGTGGAAGGAAGAAAGAGCAAAGCCCGGAAAACTCCTTCCCCATCATATTTACTGAACTGCTCTGAGTTATGACTGGAGGCCAAGATCTGGCTTCAGGCGATTGCCTAAATCATTTAGGAGCTGACAAGGCAGGGAGGGGGGAAAATGTTCTTGTAATTCTTCAGTCTGAGGTACATTAAGGAGCCATAAGCCATGTCGAGAGCTTGAATTACATTAGAGAGATTATCCTGTTACAGTTCATAATCCTGGATAATATAGCATCCCGCAGCACACCTGCCAAGGATAAATCTCGCCCCGTAATGGGGCAGTCGTGACCCTGGCGCTCCCGGAGCCCTCCTGGCACGGAGCAGCAGCACCAGGCAGACGGATGGAGTCAGCAGGGCCAGCACGGAGCAATAACAGCCTGGCAGAGGCGGCTGCACCCAGAGAAATTCATGGCTCTCCCCGTGCTGGGATGCTCCGGGGCCGCCGTGCAGGTGTGGGATGGTGGGGAAGGACACCTGAGGTCTCCACGAGGGTCTGAGCTCCGCTGAGGGGCTTTGCCCCACGCCAAAGGCCACGGAACAAGGAGGGGAGCGTGGCAGGCAGGGGCAGAGCAGGATATTTCCCCCCAAAAAGAGGGGATTTCTGGCACAGAGCATCACATCTTCCAGAGACACGAGTGAAAGGGGCTGAGTCCCAAAAGGATCAAGCAGAAAAGCAGCCCTTGGAGCAGGGTACCACGAGGAGTCACCCAGCCCCTCCGGAAAAGGGGATCAGTGGGTGGGATTTGCAGCCAGGACACCCCAGGGCTGCTGGGGTCTCTGGCAGGGCGCTGCCTCCGAGCCTTCAGCCTGTGGGTGTGGATCTGTGCCAGGGGTCGCTGCTCCAGAGGGCATCCCGGCGCTGCCAGTCCGTGGGATGTCAGGCACTGCCAGCTCTGGCACTGGGAGCTCCAGCCCTGCTGCCTTTCCCCAGCGTGGAAACGCCCTTCCCATGGAGCCCAGAGGCCCATCTGCCCCTCTCCATGCCAGAATCCTGCTGGAACCTTTTATAGGAACCCCAGCAAGGGCTCCTCCATCTCCTCCCTAACTCCTTGGCTTCCCCTGCTTGGTCCCAGCCCTGTCCCACAGCCCCGGGTGAACAAATCCTCATTGTTCCACCTCTCCCAGCCTCCTCCAACCCCAGCTCCTCCCGCACCCTCGAGTCCATAAATCCCGGCGTTCCCTTGATGTGAAGTGACCACTCAAACGCGGCCAGGCAGCTCCTGCCTCTCTGCCAGGCAGCCTCTCCCTCTCCCGGCCCTCATTCCCCTGCACTGGAGACTGCAACTGCTCCATTTCAGTCTCCCGACACATCCCAGGTGAAATTCCCAGGTAAATCCCTCCTGCCCTCCATCCCCAGAGCCCAAAACCTGCCCCGGCCCCAGCTCCGGGAGCTGCACAGTGTAAAGAATGGGCCCCTCTATCCCACAGGGATTTGGGGTCTCCCCTAAGGAATGAGCCCCTCTGTCCCACAGGGATTTGGGGTCTCCCCTAAGGAATGAGCCCCTCTATCCCACAGGGATTTGGGGTCTTCCCTAAGGAATGACCCCCTCTGTCCCACAGGGATTTGAGGTCTTCCCTAAGGAATGGGATCCCAGCGTGGCTCCTGGTTTCACCGGGGGGCTGCTCCTGGGAACTGCATCAACCCACGGAGTGTGGACTGATCTGCACCGACCCCCAGAGGAATGGGATGGGTTTGTGTCCGCCCGCTCCTCGATGTCTCCTTATCTCCCCTTCCTGACCTTCTCCAGAGCTGCTCCTTGCTCCCTGCTCCTTTGATCCCGGCTTTAAAAGCCGCTCACTTCCAGGCTGCTCCCGCTCAGCTGGGGTTAAGCAGCTCCCAGGAACTGCTGGTGTCTCCAGCCCAGGTAAATCCCTCCTGCCCTCCAGCCCCGGAGCCCAAAACCTGCCCCGGTCTCGGCTCTGGGGTCTGACAGTGTAAGGAATGGGCCCCTTTGTCCTGCAGAGATTTGGGGTCTCCCCTAAGGAATGGGCCCCTCCATCCCGCAGGGATTTGGGGTCTCCCCAAGTTATGAGCCCCTCTATCCCGCAGGGATTTGGGGTCTCCCCAAGTTATGAGCCCCTCTATCCCGCAGGGATTTGGGGTCTCCCCAAGTTATGAGCCCCTCTATCCCGCAGGGATTTGGGGTCTCCCCAAGTTATGAGCCCCTCTATCCCGCAGGGATTTGGGGTCTCCCCAAGTTATGAGCCCCTCTATCCCGCAGGGATTTGGGGTCTCCCCAAGTTATGAGCCCCTCTATCCCGCAGGGATTTGGGGTCTCCCCAAGTTATGAGCCCCTCTATCCCGCAGGGATTTGGGGTCTCCCCAAGTTATGAGCCCCTCTATCCCGCAGGGATTTGGGGCTTCCATAAGGAACGAGCCCCTCCATCCCGCAGGGATTTGCCTCTCCCGCGTGGCCCCGCCGGACACTTGACAGAGCCTCTTCTCTCAGGCTTGTGTGTTTTGTTGAAGTGCTCCGAGATAAAGCCCTTTTATCCCGATAAGAGCCCGGTTGCCCTGGTTTCCCCCTCTGGCCTGAAGGCCATTCTTCTCCTCCCTCTTGTTTCTGACCCCAGGTTCAAGAGTGCCAGACCTCCCTGGTTCGGGGCAGACCTTGGCGGCCGCTGTGGGAAAAGGCAGGGCAAGGGTTGGACAGGGTTCCAAAGGCCCCCATCGCTCAGGGAACAGCTTCCAAACCCCTCCGGAGAGCAGGAAGGGAAGGAACACCGGAGCAGAGCACTTCTTCAAACCTCTCCCGCTCTCCCTTTTGTCTCCTTCCCTCCGTTCTTCCTTTTATTCACCCCTCCATCCTTTCTCAGCCCTTCTCCCCCTTTCCCCTCCTTTTCCCCCTTTTTCTCACCCTTGTTTTGCTTTCCTTCCCTTCCCTCCTTTCTCCCTCTCCCCCTTCCCCTGCGGCTTTGCCAACTGCCAGCAGATGACATCTCCTTTCATGTTTGGGGCTGAGCGGAGGCTCTGAATGTTCGTTTGATTCCGTTAAGATAATAGCTGGTTCACTGTCAGACGCAGACTGATCAGTTAAAACCTTAATCACTGCCTGTCTACTCACATGGCACTTATTTTTTAAGAGATTAATCCCCTAAGCACTGCACCAGCATACATTGAGGCTCAAAGAAAAGGGTGGGTTTTTATTATTATTTGATGCGTTTACTGTTTCTTCTTTTTTTTTTTTCCCCCTTTTTTTTGGCTCTTTTTTTTTAAAAAAAATGCCTCCTCCCCACCCCACCATGTTTTTGGGGCTGATGCTCCCAAGACAGCTGAGCTTTGTCCCCTCTCTGTGCCTGTCCCTCACACCGGGCACGGCCAGGAGGGAAGGAGGGAGGTGATGGGAGGAGGTGGGAGATGGAGCTGCTGCCGCTCCTGCCGCGGGCTCTGGGAGCTGAGATTTGCAGGATGCTGTGGTGGGCTCTGGATTAAGCCTGGCTGGGTTCTCAGGAGAGCCGGGCTCCATCCGTACTTCCCCAGCCAGCCAGGCCTCCCTTCCCTTCCCGATTCAGGAAGCAGCTCTGGATAAACATCACAGCTCGGGCGAGAGACCCCGAGCACATCAAAGCCGGCTGGGGAAGCTCCGTGTCCACCTCAGACAGGGATTTAGGCAAAGCTGCTTTAAAGCACCTCGGCTTAGCACCTGCCTGCATGAGAGCAGCACCTCTGCAGGCAGGCTGAGCTGGCACCCAGACATGGGACAGCACCCCGGGGTGTCACCGCGGGTGTCACCACAGCCCCGGCTCTCTCAGCCGCGGGGCAACCACGTCCCAAACCCGCTGCTGGCACTTCCAGCACCGACCAGTCAATACTGGGATGACAGCAGCTCAGATCTCCTCCTGAGCCAGGATTTTAATTAATGGAAAGCACCACCACCACCCAGCCCTGGCAGCTGGAGGAGGAGCAGAGAAGGACACGGGACAATGGGAGAGGGACACGGAGCCAGGCTCCCCGCGTGCCGCAGGGCAGCAGCAACGAGCGGCTCTCAGGCAGCATTCAGTATTCCCAAACTTCCAAGCATCCACGGAGGAGGCCACCATCCTCACCCCCACCTCCAAAGGGAGGGGAAAAGCTCCTTTGCCTCAGGTGAGGGCACCTCCCGCAGGTGAGGGCAGAGCTGTGTTTCCCAAATCATCCACCGCAGCTGCCAGGCAAGAGGAGCTTTGAGGTCCCATTCCAACCCAAACCGTTCCAGGATTCTGTGATGCTCCTTCCCTCCTGCTGTGAGGCCCCGGGGCTGGCCTGGGGAGGGGGGTGTTGGTTTTACTGCTTCCAGCACCAGAGACACGAGGCAACATCTGAGTGCTGAAGGTTTGTGAAACGTTTCCTTCATGTCTGACTTGTGATCAAAGCAGGAAGAACAGTCACGTTCCCGGGCTCGGGGTTTGCTTCCACACTCGTAAGGAAAGTTCCAGAAAAGCCAATGTTTTCTCACCTCCTGGTTAACATTTCCAGACTCCACTTGTCTGTGATGGCCACCAGGAATGAGCGATTCCTGCATCCCACCCACCATCCCACCAATTCCTGCACCCATCCCACCAATTCCTGCACCCATCCCACCAATTCCTGCACTCATCCCACCGATCACTGCAACCGGCACCCATCCCACCAATCCCTGCATCCTGCACCCATCCCACTGACTCCTGCATTCCACCCACCATCCCACCAATTCCTGCACCCATCCCCCCGATCCCTGCATCCTGCACCCAACCCACTGACGCATCCCACCCACCATCCCACCAATCCCTGCACCCATCCCACCAATCCCTGCATCCTGCACCCAATCCCACCAATCCCTGCACGCTGCACCCATCCCACCACGCTCCCGAGTGCCCAGAGCTTGGATCTGCCTGTCCCTAAGCTCATGGCTCTATTTAAGTGATTGAAGTGTGGCCTGGAGGTCAGACCCAGCCCAGAGGATTCCCATCCCTTCACTGTCCCCTCCGCAGCAGCTCAGCCAGGGGCTGTTGTGCTCTCCCTGCTAAACTTCCCCCCCTGGCACAAATCAGCTTCCAGAGAGCCACTTCCAGCAGCTCCTCGGGGAACACAGCCGGGGTTTTGCAGCCCCAGCCTGTGCCCTGCAGGACACCTGGGCAGAGCTCTCAGTTCCAGCCCTGCTCCTGACCCCACACCTGCAGCTCCAGCAGAGCAGCGACAGCTCCGGGATGAAAGAGGAGGAGTTGCTGGCAGCAAGCGAGGACTCAGGATTTGGTGAAAGAAAATCGGGAATGTGTGAGAGGGGTTTTGTCAGCTGCTCTTGGAGTTTCCTGTTGAAACTGAGAATGGAGTGAGAGAACGGGCCCTGAGTGTATTTTGGCAATTTTTTGGTGAAGTAAAACGAAGCTGACAGAAAGATCTGGACTTCTACGGAGAAGCAGAGTTCACCTGCAGGCCTTATTCTGTTCGTTCCCCAAATGATTCCCGAGGAGTTGGAAAAAAAACAAAGACAACAAAACTACGGAAATGGAAAGAAACGATCCCCAGAATCACAGGGATGGAGTTCGAAGAAAGCTCACAGAGGAAAGGGATGCAAAATTCCTCGCTGCAAAGGGATAAAGCAATCTCGAACTAATGGAGATTAGGAAGAACCTCTCCCAAAGGACTGGTTATCCCATAAATTAGTGGGATCAATGGTGTCACGGCCCTCAGCCACAGGGTCCTGAGTCATTGCTTTAAGTGCTACGAGGGCATGAGCACCCTGTCCTGGAGCAGCTGGGGCTGGACACTCCTGGAGATTGCAGAAGGATCCCATTATCGCATTATTCTGTGACAGAAATCCAGGTATCCCGACAGGTACTCCTTCCTCAGAGATCTCCGCTTTGTTAACATTAAACCTCCTTTGTTAACCATTAAACATTAAATTTTATTCAACTTTTATGACGCCAAGGAAACAATTACCCAATGAATTTGTTGCTATTTATTACTGGAGCTCTGGCTGTGCTTATTGCTCCACAGCAACAGCTTTGCAGTGAGGGTTGATATTAATAAATAATAGCCAGGAATTAACAATGATTCCTTAATTATGGATGTGATCTCCATTCTGAGGCCTTTCCCTGCCTCACACCACTCCTGGGCAGGGTTACAGCTCCCGTGTGCTGAGGGGAAATTGCTGCCAAGCTTCCCAGGGGGATGGAAGTGTTTGACTCCCACTGGAAATGCCAATGGCTCCAAGGCCCAAACCTGGGGTGGATCTGGGAATACAACATTTCCTCAGTATTTCGCTCCCTTCTCTATCCCAGCACCCCAAAACCATTTAAAAGCCTTGAAAATAAAGAAAATAAACCTAATGAAGAGAAGCGGCTGTTGTTGCTTCTCAAAGGGGCTCCAAGGCAGACGGACACGAGGGAACCCCACAAGACCCCGTTAAATTTTGCCGGAAGCGCTGAAATCCCGGCGCCTGCTCCTCGTTCCTTGACCTCCGGGACCATCCCTGCTCTCTCAGCAAGCGGGAATAGGCAGGCTGTGACAGATTGAGCAGCAGAGCTTCCCGGAGGTGTTTCCCACAGATTGCTGCCGGGCCGTACAATGGGAACCGATAAATATCCCAGTGGGAAATACACGGCACCTCTTCTCCCGCTTGCGCCGCCGAGCAGGGCCGGGGATAAATTTTAAAAAGCCCTTTTCCCTCGCAGGGGATAAATCCTTCAGGCCCAATCCTCCGGTGGGAAGCAGAGAACGAGCAGCAAACCCCGTGACCCCGCCCGGAGTCGCGGAGTCAACAAGTGGTCAAGCAGAAGTCAAGGGGCCGAAACGCGGCCGAAAAGGGCATTTTCTGCCAGGCCCATCTGCTGGCAAGCAGCCAGGCGGCACCCCAAAGGTGCAGCACGGCTCAGGCTCCAGGCCTCGGCTGTTTCTTCCCCCAGACAGTAGCAATTATCATAATCAAGCAGTTGACTCCAATTACGCCTTCCTCTCCTCGCAGCCAGGGGATGGACACAGCCCAGGGAAAGTTCGCAGCCGTGTCGCCTTTGCATATCTTAATCTAAAATGACAGGGTGTGACACGGGGGGCCGGTGACCCTGCCAGCCTTCAGCTGTTCGTGTGGCAACAATTTCCAGCCCCAAATTACTCCCAGGCAGGGCTTGATTGGAGGTTCAAGGCAGCAGGAGAGAGAAGCCATTTAGGGGACTGAAACATTCTTCACAGCCCTATTTAAATACAATTTACATTCCAGGCTCTGCTGTTGGTGCATTGTTAATTGCACCTCGTACCTCAGTTTATTTTGTACTTGAAGGGGGTTTTGCTTTGCTGTTGTTTTTCAAAGGCCTCCTTTGCCTGCTTTTTTCTCTTTTCCTAAGGGGCTGTTCTCAGAATACAGTTCCAGTTCCTGGAAGGGAAAATAGATTAGTGGATTTAGAGGCCAGAAGGGACAAACAGATCATCTCGGTGACCTCCTGCAGAAGACAGGCCAGGGCATTTTGCTCAGTAATTCCTTTGTCTCCGTTTGTCCAGACTTAACCCAATCCCCTGCAGTGACCAGAACGCCCCTTCCAGAAAGGCTGGCTCCATCCAAAATCACGGAATCACGGGAATCTCCAAGTCCTGGGGCAGCTCTTCCAGTGCAGCATCACCTGGAGCAGTCACAGGGGGAGGTCTGGACAGTCCTGCAGGGACAGCCTGGTTTGATGGTGGCATCTCAGAGCTTCACACGAAATCAGGTCCCTGCTGTGCCTGGTGCTGGGGAGAGAGGACAGAGCCAGCCAGGAATGTCACCAGCACCAAGGGACAGGGCAGGCAGGACAAAGCCAGTCGTGGAGGCCAAGAGAAGCCTCATTTTCCAGCATTTCTTTAGCACTGCTGGGTTTGTTGCCTCACCTGAGGTTAATTCAATCCAAGTGTGGACAGAAAATCCAACATCGCTGAATTTTTGGGGGTGCAGACATCTGTCTTCTCAGAACTGACCAAAGGCTGAATTCTAACCTGGTCCTAACAAAGCAAAAAGTCTTCCAAAATCCCTTTTCCTCAGCCATGCAGAAAGGGCGACTGGAGAGATGGAAAATGGATTTTGAGTTTCCCAACGTGGGTAGAATTTCAAACCTCCGCTCTGCTTGCAAAAAAAAAAACCCCAATCAAAACATCTGTTGGGGAGCAGAGGGGTGAAACTGCAGAACTTCCCACTCCTCTTTTTCCAACTTGTTCTGCTCTTGGGCTGGAAAAGCCAAAGCCTCTCCAAGCGCTCGGGATTATTTGTGACCGTGGGCTTCCCACCAGGCAGAGAGCCAGCTTTGGATCCTGGCAGCTGGAGATGGGATCCAGGAATTCTTGCTTTAGGAACGCCCTGAGAGGTTCGATGTCGTTTTACAAGTGGGATTGCTCCATCTGGAGAAGAGAAGCTTCAGGGTGACCTCATTGTGGCCTTCCAGTGCCTGAGGGAAGAGCCTGGTTTGCCAGCACAAGGAGGAATGGCTTCCCACTGCCAGAGGGCAGAGTTAGATGGGATACTGGGGAGAAATCCTTCCCTGTGAGGGTGGAAAGGCCCTGGCACAGGGTGCCCGGAGAAGCTGTGGCTGCCCCTGGACCCCTGGAAGTGCCCAAGGCCAGGTTGGACGGGGCTTGGATCAACCTGGGATGGTGGAAGGTGTCCCCATGGCAGGGACCTGGAATGAGATGAACTTTAAGATGAACTCTCTTCCTGATTCTGAGAGCCATCCAGGTGGCAGCCAGGAGGAAGGCAGAAACCTTTCCCACTGAAACTCCTGTCCCCAGGACAGGTCTGATTCTGCCCCAATGACACCCAGCAGCACTGCCAGGCCGCAGCTATTTTGGCATTCTTTTCTTTGAGCCCCATCTGCTGGAGTCCCACGATTTCGTGACACATTTGATCTGTCCCTCATTTGTTCCTACTTGAAAAGCCCCCTCTGAGCCTCTGCAGCCAAGGGCAGAAGCCAGAAACCCCAAGAAATGAAGTGAAACGATCAAACTGAGGAATTTCAGGGCAGCGATTCCGCAGTTTCTGAGCGCCGGTGGCTGGGAATCCCTGGTGCTGCCACTGCTGAAAGGAACCTCCTGGGCCTGGTTCTCATTTCCATGGAGCCCCTTCCCAGCGCTGCGGCCACGCCGGGAGCTGCTGCGACATAAAAAGGTGTCGGTGTAAATGACAACTAAGCCCACTTGACCCCAGCCAGCCTCCTCCTAATTTACTCCAGCTCTGGGGAGGTCTGGCTCAGACACCGGCTCGGCAAAACTTGACGGAGAGACAGACAAATGTACTCCCCAACCTGCTGCTGCTCCAGAGGCCTCGCAGCCAATTATCCCGGTGATCTCACTCCTCCCTTCCTTCTCCTCTCTCCCCCTTTTCCCATCACGTGCCCGCTCCCAGCACACGCACGTCCTCCTGCAAGGGGAAAAAAAAGCAGCGCCGTGGAGGAATGTGGAGGGTTTGGGAGCCCCCTGAGAGCAGGTAGATCCATCTGAGCAGCGCCTGCCTCCTCCGAGGCAGGAGGAGATCGGTTTACATAAGTGCTTTGCCATATGAAGGAATAACTCAGCGGTATTAATAGAGGTTAAAGTTTCCCAGGAATCCCAAACAGGCCCCGCAGACACAGGTGGGTTCTTTCACTCGCAGGGACGAGGGGAGTAACACAACTCCTGTGGGTGCTGGGGCTCTGCCCCGGCTGGGGGTGCCCACGGGTGGGTCGCTGGCAGAGGGGTGAGCCAATGGGGAGGAAATGACAGCAGAACCTCTGCATGGCTGCTGGGGGGACAGGAATGGCCAGGCAGGGTGCTGGGTGCTCGTAGGGTCGTGGAATGGGTTGGTTGGAAGGGAGCTGGATCTTCCCATTCCATGGAGACACCTTCCACTGTCCCAGGCTGCTCCAAGCCCCATCCAACCTGGCCTCAGACACTTCCAGGGATCCAGGGGCAGCCACAGCTGAGCTGGGCAATCTCAGGCCCTCACCATCCTCACAGGGAGGAATTTCTTTCTTGTATCTGATCCGAACCTGCTCTCCTTCTTATCTGGGAGATAGGAGCCAAGGTCCAGGTCAAACTTGGGATCAGGGAGGGATCCGTGTGCGGGACACTGGCAGCACACGCACAGGCAGGGACACACATGGGATGAGGCACGTGATGTGTCCCACAGAATCCCGGAATCACTGAGGCTGGAAAAGCCCTCCAGGACCATCCAGTCCGAGCTGTGCCCGATCCTCACCTTGTCCCCAGCCCAGAGCACTGAGTGTGACATTCAGCCCTTCCTTGCACACCTCCAGGGATGGCGACTCCAAACCTCCCTGAGCAGCCCCTTCCAAAGCCTTACCACCCTTTCCATGAGGAAATTCTTGTGGATTTATCCCGGCTGGAGCACACCCCAAACGAGATCAGCGGTGTGTGGAGTGGGCTGTGCCAGTGCCACACTGGGAAATTGGCTTTTCCCGAGCTCAGGTGCCACAGAACAACCTGAAACCACCTCCTGCTTTGGCACAAAGCCCCAGCCGGTGCCCAGCCGTGATCCAGCTCCTGGAGAGACGGCTCCATCCCAGCTAAGAGGATAAACCAGCATGGAGCACAGAGAGGGGGCACAAGAAGAGCCTGGCGAGCCCAAATCCCCCTTTGTTTGGATTAGGATCCAGGATAATGTTGCTGATTCTCCAACACGGAGCTTTTCACGGCCCGGCGAGTTTCGCACCACCCCAGAAATAATCATCTCTCGAATCTCCAGTGATTACGGAGCTTTCACCCTGTAAACAAACACGGGACCAAGCTCCAGCCCACCCTACCTGGGCTGTGCTGCCTTGCACGGATTTGGGATTTGGCCCAGAGCCTTGGGATCACAGCCCTGCCCGGAACATGTGGCGGCTGCTCTGCCCCAAAAGGGACTAACAAAGAAATAAGAATATTTGTTAATTTTTTTTTTCCACTGCAAAGCAGTTAAACCTCCTAAGACACTTTTTCCAGACATCTAAATCCTTTAAAAATATTCTCTAGACTCCATAAAACTTACATTTTCCCTGGGTTCTCCCGTGAGTTATTAAAAAGCTGAAGTCCCTACCTTAAGAGCTTAGAGCTTGGTCATGAGCAGAAAACCAACAATGTGGAGTGGCACCTCCTTGTGCATTCAGAGACACGGCCCAGACGTGGTGGGGAAGAGCAGGGGATGCAAAGGAGAACAGCCCAGCCTGGGGATTTTTGGGGTCTCCAGGCTGAGGCAGAGGGAGGGATGAGTGTTTGGGGTCACAGAGGCTCTGAGGGATACCCTGGATGGGCACAGCAAGGTTTGAAGCTGTTGGAAAACTGCTACCACCTCCTCAGTGTTTGCTCTTTTCTCAACAAACATTTGGCAGAGTTGGAATTTTAACGGTATTTAATTCGGTTTCTACCAAAATCGAGTTTTATTCCCAGGAGCTCTCGATACACAGGCCAGAAGAAAGTTTTTGGATGCTGCTGTCCATCCATCCATCACCAGAGCATCCGAGTGCTGCAGTGACGGGACAAGGGGGAACGACTGAAAAACTGAACGAGGGGAAATTTAAAGAGATGGATGTCCCTGTGAGCAGGGTGAGGCCCTGGCACAGGTTATCCAAAGAAACTGTGGCTCCCCCATCCCTGGAAGTGTCCAAGGCCAGGTTGGGGCGTGGAACAGCCTGGGATAGTGGAATATTTTAGGAGGTGGGACTGGAAGAACTTTCAGGCCCCTTCAAACCCAAACCCTTCAGTGATTCCATCACAGCTCGACATGGAGAGGCTTCAGACAGAGACAGCCGAGGGTGGATTTTTCCGTCGCTGCTTTCCCAGCCCAGAACCGTGCTCCAACAGGGCCGGAATCAAAGGGATCTAATACCTCCCTGCTTCCCTTAAACATCGGTTTGTCTGGGGCGTGAACTCTGCCGACAGCAGCTCCTGCAAAGTGCTCGGCTCTCGCTTTCCCCCTCTTTTTTTCCCCGTTTTTTAAAAGCTTTCCCTCTCCCTCCCTGCTCTTCCCCGGCTCCCTCCCCGCAGCCTCCCAGAAGCACCGGCGTGTTTTTAACCCAGGCATGAAACAATCCCAGAGCCCCAGATTGTGATGTTTCAGATAACATACGGAGAATGTAAATCCTGTCAGCAAGTGCAACAGCCATAAAAGGCTAAAATGGATTCCTGCGGATTAGAAATAAAGCACAGAAAGGGCCCTGTTCTCTCGCTTTCCTCATCCCACAACCTCCTCCGCCCCCCTCTCCTCACTCCCCTTAAAAAAAAAAAAATCTCCTGGAAATGCAAGGGGCGGGTTTTTATTTTTTTTATTATTATTATTTTTTTTCTTTTTTTTTCATCAACTTAAAAGAAAAATAAAATACATTCCAGGAAAAGGACTGCTGCTAAGAAAACTCAAACCAGAAAACGCTTAAAGATGTTTTAATGACTTAAACACAGGGCCGAGATTGTGCCTAAAAGTTTCCACATTTAAAAAACGAAAAAAAAAAAAAAAAAAAAAAAAAAGAAAAAA
>VZTD01003341.1:1381712-1435432 GCA_013397725.1 Rhagologus leucostigma | reverse complement strand
CCCCCACTACCAGCGCTGCTGGATTTCTTGCCGGATTTCTCTCCCCAAACCATCGGATTTAAGCCGGGAGTTGTTAAACGAGCTCCGTTTAAGCGAAGTTTACGCTTCTCTTCCAAAACCAAAGGCACGACCGAAAAAAAAAAAAAGCTCCTAAAAATAATGAAGGCCACGTGAGCGCGGGTCCGAGAGGCTGTTAACAAGCAGCTGACAAGTTTCTGCTGCAGGAATTAGACCCTCATTTAGGAGGAGATTAGCAGAAATCTTCCCTCTCATTACGGAGCGAGCCGCGCTCGCTGCGCCGGGCCCGGGGCCTGGCGCACAAAGAGCCCCCGGCCCGAGGTGGGCTTCAAGGGCCGCTTCAAAGCCCGGGGGCAGCCAGAGGGGTCCCCTCTGAAGCCATCCCATGTAATTTGTCACGACTGTGTTGCGGAGGGCCCCGAGAGCTGATCCGCCGTGAAGGGCTCGATCGGAGCCTTTGAGGGCAGAGCCGGGGACCCGCTCCAAGGTCACGGCCCAGGGCAGGGCTCCAGCTGCCGCAGGGCCTTTGGCCCCCGGACACGCTCAGGGTGGGACTGGGGAAAGCCCTGTGCTCCAGGGTTGTGTGAGCGGCGGGGAGAGACAAACTGTGCTCAGACAGCCCCAAAAGGGAGAGAGAAACCCGGCTCGAACAGCCCCAAAAGGGAGAGAGAAACCCGGCTCAAACGGCCCCAAAGGGGAGAGACAAACCCTGCTAAAACAGCCCCACAAGGGAGAGACAAAACCTGCTCAACCGGCCCCAAAAGGGAGACAAATCCCAGCTCAAATAGCCCCAAAAGGGAGAGAGAAACCCCTGCTCAAACGGCTCCAAGAGGGAGAGACAAACATGGCTCAAACAACCCTGAGACATCCATGGGCAGCTCCATCATCCCAGTGGCACAGCCTTGGCACAGCCTTGGCACAGCTCTGTCGCAGGGAGCAATACTGGGAGTGCCCTGGGCGGAATGAAACCCCAAATCCTTTGACAGATAATCAAACAGGCCGAGCTTTGCCCGTGGATGTCACCCGTTATTGATGGGAATGTGGACATACAGAGAGGTACCCACAGGTAGAGCTGCTCCCAAAAAACCCCCCAGTTTTTTGGGAATGTGGGATAGGGAAGTTGTCAGTGTTGCAGAGCAAAAACATCACCTGGGTGGAACCCAGAAAGGTCCCCGTGTCCTGTCTGGAGCCANGCCCCAAAAGGGAGAGAGAAACCCGGCTCGAACAGCCCCAAAAGGGAGAGAGAAACCCGGCTCAAACGGCCCCAGAAAGGGAGAGAGAAACCCAGCTCAAACAGCCCCAAAACGGAGAGACAAACCCGGCTCAAACAGCCCCAAAAGGGAGAGACAAACCCGGCTCAAACAGCCCCAAAAGGGAGAGACAAACCCTGCCCAAACAGCCTCAAAAGGGAGAGAAAAACCCTGCTAAAACAGCCCCACAAGGGAGAGACAAAACCTGCTCAACCGGCCCCAAAAGGGAGACAAATCCCAGCTCAAATAGCCCCAAAAGGGAGAGAGAAACCCCTGCTCAAACGGCTCCAAGAGGGAGAGACAAACATGGCTCAAACAACCCTGAGACATCCATGGGCAGCTCCATCATCCCAGTGGCACAGCCTTGGCACAGCCTTGGCACAGCTCTGTCGCAGGGAGCAATACTGGGAGTGCCCTGGGCGGAATGAAACCCCAAATCCTTTGACAGATAATCAAACAGGCCGAGCTTTGCCCGTGGATGTCACCCGTTATTGATGGGAATGTGGACATACAGAGAGGTACCCACAGGTAGAGCTGCTCCCAAAAAACCCCCCAGTTTTTTGGGAATGTGGGATAGGGAAGTTGTCAGTGTTGCAGAGCAAAAACATCACCTGGGTGGAACCCAGAAAGGTCCCCGTGTCCTGTCTGGAGCCAAGTGTCCCACCCTACTCCCACATCCCCCCTGCACCACATCGGCCCTGAAGTCGAACTTGATGAACCCAAGGCTCTTCCCACAGCTTTGAGAGGGGGAAAGTCCTCTCTTACAGGGATCCTCGGTGAAAATAAACCTGTGTGGGACCAGGGGATCGACCAAACCTCAGCTGAGAGCGACCCCACCACTCTCCACCCATTCCCACAGCAGGAAGGACCTGCTGAAGCTCAAGCCCAAAACAACTCAGCAGCTGCTCTGCCCCCCTCTCCCCCTCTTCATCCAAAAACCTCATTTCTGTTTTCCACTCCCCATTGGGGAGGGCTGGGTGGTTGTTGGGGTTTTTTTTATTATTATTATTGAGAACGTGCAGTCGTGTCTCAAAGCCCAGATTGCCATCCAAAAGAGTAGGAGGCCGTAGTCAGACTTCCCAGACCACAGAGACGCACGGCTCTGTGGCTTTTCCAGCCAGAGTTTCCACTGTGTTCTTCCCAGATGAACTTTTAAAATATGTGTGTGTTATATGTCAGTGTGTGCGCAAACGTGCGTGGTTTTACCTCTCTTAAAAATTAAAAAAAAAAGGACTTTTAAAAAAAAAAAAAGAGTGAGCAAGTGAGGCTTTCAGGAGGTTAATCACCGACCTGCTGCCAAGTTGGATATGTGCGTGCAAGGGGGGAGTCAAGGGTTTTAAGCCCAGTTTTTGATAAATAGAAGACATTCTAGTCATAATAAAACGTGTTTTACACTTGAGGGGAGGAATAAGGGGGAGAAAAAAGGAAAGTTTTGGCCAGGCACTGCGAGCTCCTGAGCCCAAACAATGAGGTTCAGAAACATAACTGTAACGCATTAGTAAATTGACAATGAAATTGCAGTTACTTCACTGGCTCTTTATTAAATAAACACAGCCCGAAAGGGACCTGTCTGCCCCGGAGGTATTTGCAGAGGGTTCACGTTACAAACCCAACACCGGCACCGCTCCCCCCCAGAGCAAACACATTCCAGTCGGACCCTGCGAGGTGGGGCCGGCCTGGCTTTTCCCGCTGTCGCTTTTTCCCCTTCGTGTAGATCCCGGGTTTTTACAGCCCCTGGCTGCTCCCAGGGAGTTTCACCCCCAGCCGTGGCTCCCCTCGGGGTGGAGAAGGGGGTGTGGGAACAGGACACTCGTGGAGCAGCCCCATCCTGCACACCTGCCCCTGTGCCTGCCCTGCTCCGACACCTTTGGAAAGGTCTGAATCTCCCAGGACTCCTTCCCATCCCGCCCCCAGCTCCTGGTGGCGGTTCTGCTGTTCCCTTCCCACTGGATCCCAACAACAAAAAATTCCCCACCCCGTTCAGCCAACCGCCGTGGACCCCTTTGCAGCTACAGCCCCAAGCAGTGACCACCAGCACTTCCCACTCAGCAGCTGCACAAAAGGGGCTTCCAACAACATCTCCATCCCTGTCCTGCTCTGGATTGATCTCATCAACATTCCTGACACTTTGCCAAAGCTTTGCCCACAGCCACCCGATGCCGCAGCCGCGAGTGGAGCCGAGGTCACCCACCAGGAACCTCTGGAGAAACAGCTGCGACTCCCACGCAAGGTGAAGCCACCTTACAAACCCTTCACCTGCAGCTCTGCCCTACTATTCCAGCCAAATCCCAGCCCCATTCCGGCAGGGAAGCTGGGGTAATCCATCCCCCCCCACACACACACACACATGCCGGAGACAAAAGGAACGTCGGCGTGTTCAGCACCTTGCGAGGCCTTGAACGGCTGCCAAGGGCCTTTGGAGAGGGGCCAAGGCAGTCCATGAGATGTGAGGGATAGGGATTCTCAGCAGCCCATGGGGTCTGGAGCAGGCTGTGCTACTGTTGGAGCCTGGTCACGACACGCTTCCCCCTTGTTCCGAGATGTACCTCCTGTGGAGGCAGCTTTTCCCCGGCAGGAATTCTATCCCTGTCTGCCAGGAGGAGGGAAAAGCCTCTGCTCTTCTTTCCTACAGCACCAGAACTCAAAGAAGCAGTGGGTTAAGTGTTTTCCTGCTCTGCTGTCATCGAGGGCTTTCTGGGAGAACATCAGACTCGCACAAAGGTGAAACGCAGAGATGGGAGGAATCCTGTGGAGCAGAGAATTTACCTGTCACTAATTCCATCCAACCAGTCTCCACCTGGACTTGACATTTCCCCAGCTCAAGGCTCACATTTCCAAACCTTCGTGCAGAAGTCTGGAGTGATGGGAAACCATACCAAAATTCCCTTTTTCTGGGGTGATTTCTTCAACACCTTCTACACAAACCCGAGCACTGAGGAGCCTCCAGGCCTGTTCCTGCAGGGAGCAGCCAAAGCCCAGGGGGTGAAGAGGAAGCAGAGACACAGCCACTGATGGGAATTTCAGTAATATGGAAGAAGAAATTGGCATTTTTTTGGCTGTGTCTTCCTGTTACAGAAGTCAGGAGGTGAAAGCTCAGGGCAATAACCTGATGTGGCTTTACACAGCTCTGTGTCAAAGACAGGAATGGGGATGCTCCGCACCTACACATGGGTGTAGAGACCACAGGAGAGTGATTATCTGGCCTCCTCCTCTTTGTCCCATCCCCTCAGGCGTCCAACTGCTTTAAAATCCATCAGGATCAAGCTCACACCGAGTGTTTCTGTCACCATCCTGTTTTTCCACACGAGCAAACGGTGGCGCTGGCACATTGAGCCTTTGGAAGGGCTTAGCGAGGGGGGAGGCAGCAAATTCTGAAGGATTTTGGGATCTTAAAGCAAGGCCGGATGTCTCTCCCTGAGAGACGATGCTCCAGCTCCACCAGGGAGCTGCAGGAGAGGGCGGGAATGGGCAGGGGGTGAGCCCAGCTGCTCCAGGGGATTCCGTCTGGCCCCGAGGCTGAGCGTGGAATCACAGACACGGCTCCTTCCCTGCCAAAAGCAGCTTTAATTTGGTGACTGAGTGCAAGGGAGAGCTTTCCACAGAGTTCTTTCATTCCTATAGACCGGCAGAGTTTCAGACTTTTTTTTTTTCCCTCCCGACTCAGTACAGCCTCCAAGTTTCCCTGTGGAAATTCCATGCTGGGATGGTTTTCTCTGTGAGTTACCTTTTGCAGGCTGCTCAGGTGCAGCCCCCTCTTTAAAAGGGTTCTGACCTTTTCCTAACTGGGACAGGGGTGAGCTTCCTAATCCCACTTTAGGAACTCATATCCACTGTGGATTTGCCCTTTGTGGGCAAGGCATAAGGGAGAGAGACTGCAAGACAGAATTTACAGGGAGTTACACTCTTGGAGTGTCCATCTTTTCCCCATCCAGGTGGTTCTGAGCATCCTCTCTCCTCACAGTGGTCTCCCCTTTGATTTCAGAATGCTCCCACCTTCCCCTGCCCCATTTCCAAGCCTTCCCTTGCCATCTGGGAAAGAGGGCTCGGAGCTACCCTGCAATGAAACCTTACCCTGCCTCTTTTTCCAGCCTGGCTGACAGAACGAGTCAGCTGTGGGCCTCAGCACCAACTTTAACCAACCCCCCAGTCCAGCAGGTCAGGCCATTTTAGCATCTGTACCTTTTATTTGTAGCAGACTGTTAATAATTAAGTGATGCCTTTCATACAGACATTTACAATAATTTAACCTTGCCCTTGCTGTGTAATTTATTCTTCGCAGAAGCCAATAAAAATAAAGGCCCCATATTTCGTCTCTCTCGCTCCTTCTCCGTCCATATATATAAATATATACACACACATACAGCCAGGAGAGTGTAATAGGTTTCACATATTGTTCCATAGGTATCATTAGGGTAACAGAGCCAAGTGTCTCAGTTCATACGACTCTTTATAGGTGCCTTATAATCCACATAAAATTGAGTTTATGTTTCCTTTCCATCTGCTGATTCTAAAACAAGATGAGGAAGGGTTTTCTCGCTCTCTTTCTCTGGTTTTTTTTTCCTCCTTCGTTCCAGTCCTCACTGCGCCAAGCTGGAAATTTGCCACTGGTGGTAAAGAGGAACCAACAGTCACTGAACTGGGCATCCCTTATTATCCATCTTTTGTGATGTCTTATCTCTGACCACGATAAGCAGTAAAGGCTCCAGGAAAAAGGTTGGAGCAAAGACAAATATCAAACCTCCTGCCCAGGGAGGAAAACCCTTCCCGAGTTTGCCATGGAGTCATTTTTCCTGTTTCTGAATTCCCAGAACAGAACCCAGCAGGTAGGTGGAATAGGAGCAAGGGAAGGGACTAAAAACCGAGATTTATTTCTTCTCCAAAAAAACACCAAAAAGAGAGGGAAAAAAAAAAAGCACAGGACAGGGGGGAAAAAAAGAGCCAAAGCTCAAACTATTGGCTGCACTTCCACAGCAAGTCCTAAAGAGGCAGAGAAACAAAAGAAAAATATTTTCCCCTAAAGAAACATTCGTAAAAACACATTTATTAAAGCCCCAAAAATTCCATAACACTTCAGAGCCCCGGTGCTCTGGAGAGCGCTGGGCTGAGCACGGGGCCTGCCCTGCAGGGCCTCCCAGTCTGCCCAGTCCGATCCAACCAGGGCCACCAGCACTGCACGGCTTGGCCTGATCCTTGTGGAACAGGGCCTAGAACCTCAGCTGGGCTCTTCCTGTGCTCCCAAAAATCCCCTTTAATGTCCTTCCTGAGGTCTAACCTGCTCTTAAAACCCTCCTGTTTTAGTTATTCCACCTTTTTAAGGGGAATCATGCCACGGGACAGGTTGGATGGGGCTTGGAGGAAGCCGGGGTAGTGGAAGGTGTCTCTGTCCGTGGCAGGGGTGGAATGAGATGGGATTTAAGGTCCCTTCCAACCCAAACCAGGCTGGGATTCTGTGTTAGAAAGGCCTGGAACCTCTGGGGCACACGGGGGACCTGCTTCCCCTGCTAACACCACAAAAATTCCCCATTCCATCCCAAACACAACTTTTTTTCCAGGATCCTCTGGAGCAGCAGCTCCAGGAAATCCTCCCTCACGTTGTCCTTGTTGCTGTTTTTCCAGCAGGAGGATGGAGAAGGACAACTCAGCTCCCGGTCCCCGGCAGGGCTGGCTCAGGGCTGTTCTGTGGTCCCCGTGAGGCGATGGAAAACTTTCCCCGGCATCAGGTGTTGCTGCTGAGCGTGAGCTGCTCCAGTCCCACCCCGAGCAAGTGTTATAAACACACAGGCACAATCTAAATATTTATGGCACATGAAATCTCCCGTCTGCCGTTGCTCAGCGCCGAGAGCCGGGGAGGGAGGGGGAGTTAAGAGGTGATTATTGTGCGGGGCCTGTAAACCCAAAATGTGGGATCGAGCTGCGTCCAGTCCCCGGGAGTGGTCACCGCGCCGGGGCCAGGTGTCAGCCCGGCTCCCTGACGCTGATCTGAGGGGTTTGTCACCGCCTGGGCTCAGCTGGGCCAAGCCACGGCCTGGCTTCCATGGGGAAACAGCAGATGGAAAACACGGCCCTGGCTTCGTGGGCTCCTTTTCCTCTCAAGCACCTCCTGAGAGAGCGGCTGCTCCAGCTCGTAAAACCTTCCTGGGGCTGGGAAGGAGGAGCAGAGCACGCTGGGCAATTATTTCCCTGGCCTGGAGAAAAATTATGATAGAATTTGTTTTCTTATTCGGGCTATTTTTGCGCGGATCTCTGGGGGTTTTGTTAAAGGTTGAAATAAAATTTAAAAAAAAAACCCAACGAAAACACGAGACAACAGAAGGAGAGAGGCAGGCTGGGGAAGTTCCATGTGTTTCTGGAACAATTGCCCATTGATCCAGCCTGGAAAGTGCTGAGTATCTGGAGGTGATAGGACAGTCTTGGCAGCAAAAAGCGGAGCTGCTTTAGGAAAAATGCTCCACTTAGCAAAGTTTGGGGAGCTGGTATTGCCCCAAAAGGCCACACCAAAACAAATCCTGCCTGCCCTCCTCTCTGGGCCCACAGCAGCTCCCCCAGGCCACCACAGAGACCTGACAAGGTGAATGATGCCCACAGCAAATTCTTCCTCCCCTCAGTGGAGCTGCTGCTCCCACATCCGGTGATTCCCATCAGGAAAGGTGACACCACAAGGAGCGATGGGATTTTAGCTCCTGGTGGCTTTGGTTCCTGGCTGCCAGAACCCAAGAGAGCAGCACGTGGGCATTTGTGCACTGCTCTGCTTTCCAGGGAGAGTGGTCAGCCGAGCCCCCAAAGTCAGTTTTAACTCAGCACCAGCAATAGAGCAGAAGGCTTTGATGTTTTTCCCTGAATGAGTCCTGGGGTCAAATTATAAAATCCAGGCCATTTCAGCCCCAACTGGGAATTTATAGAGTTTCACCTCGATTTGTGTAGGTGAGTGCGAGCACAGGCCGGACACAGGATCAGCAGGACACGCATGGGTCCACCTGGGGTGAGCTCCACCAACCAAGACCTCGTTTCTCCAAAACAGCCTCATTTTTTTCCCAGCCCTGCTCTGCAAAGCCACTCTCAACATCAAGGAAGCCCTCCAGGGCCTCCAAGGGCTGCCAGAGGAGAGCAAACACGGCAACTTCCACATGCCCAGGAACCGGGAGCAGGCCACGGATCGCTCCGGAGAGGCTACGGAGGAGCGGGGCCCCAGCCTGGCACAGCCAGGGCACGCTGGGGTTGGCACGCCCGGGGCACACCGGGCTTGGCACACCTGGGGCACGCTGGGCTTGGCACACCTGGCTCGTTTTGGCACTCCTGGCTCGTGTTTACACCCACACCCACAGCGGCGCCAGCCCTGCGCCCCGGCCACGGCAGCGACAGGCCTGGCTCTGCCGGGCTTCCCGAGCACAGCCCCTCCGAGGAATTCTGCTCCCAGGAGGCTGAGAACATTTTCTACAGGAATCTGCCCTTGGAAAGGAGCTTTTTTTAGTGTTTGAAAGTTGGACATCACCTCGTGCTTGCATGGCCTAACTCACACATCCATCCCTGGGACTTGGGGATTCACCGGGGTCAGCAGCGAGACAAGGGGCAGCTTTGGAATCCTTCCCGTTCCCTATTTCCCAGATCTCTCATTTAAACCTCTCCTACACCTCAACAAAGCACATTCCTCCAGGAACAAGAGCCCAGCCAAAGGTAAAGCTACTGTGGACGTCCAGAAGCCTCCAGGCTACCCCACGTCTGAGCTCAAGCCTCCAAAAAAGCCCAAACCCTCCAGCTCAAACTAATAGACACATCTGCCAACAGCTTCTTTTAATTTTTTGGAACCACTCTCTAGATTGCTTCATTGCCAAGAAAAAGAAGAGATATTTATGATAGCAACTGGAAAGCCTTGAAATTCCAAGTCAGATCCTCGGTGGTGTAAACTGAAGCTGCTCTGGTGAGTCAGGGGGCCACTGCCAGTGCACGCAGGTTGAAGTGGCTCTCTGCTCTTATCTCCTGGCAGGGACAGTTAAAGGCAGCTCAGGCAGGCACTCCGTGAATATCTGCCACTCTCTGCACAGAAGTCATCCCGTTGGAAAAGAAATGGAAGGGCAAAAATGCAGGAGCGAAAGCAGGGATTTGCTCCTACCTTGAGTTCGGAGCTGCAGCTTCAGCAGGAAACCAAAAGCTGGAGGGACAGAGAACACCTGCTGAGAGTGTCCAGTCATTTCCTTGAAGGCTTTGTTCTATAAACCATGAAAAAAAAGTGTATTTTTAGTTTGCAGTAGGTTTGGGAGTATTAAGAGCAGGTAAGGCAGGGAGAGGTTTCAACTGCAAAGGAGCACAAGGGAGCTCTGGAGACACAGAACCAGCAGGTGCCTGGGTTTCTGGAACATTCAACAGGTGCTGATGTGCAGGTCAAGGAATTGCCAAACTTTCCTGGAAAAAAAAGTGGTTTTTCCATCAAAAAAAGCCCTTTCCTGAGGCAGGTTTGGTTCTGAATCAGGGCCTGGTGTGACACGGGGTGGGTGGGGTTGGTCTGGTACTCACTCGGGCTGTGTGTGAGGAGATATCTCTGTGTGGTGAGTCAGGAGTTAAAGGATGGGCTTTGTTCTTGGGCTTTGGGATTAAAAAACAGGAGAAATTGGTCAACAGAAAAGGAAAATACAAACCGAGGCGTGCACCAAACACACACCAGAGAGGAGCAAACACATAACCTGTGAGTAACTTTACTCACGGTAACAGTTCCCCTTGTCTTAAACTACTCACACTGGTGAAGTGGCTGGAGATTCCTGCAGGACCCTACAGAGCATTTTAAAAATTATTTTTAAAAATTCAATTTTTTAATGCCTTAAAAAAAACCCATAAACCAGTTGTGAGCTCCTGTCGTCCCAGGAGTTTGTCTGCACCAGGAACGAGCCCTTTGTTAGATCTGAATTGAATCTCGGGATGAAATTTTTATGGCCACAACATCACCCAGCCCTGCAAAGGGAGTTTGTAAAGGACAGGGTGCCACAATTTGAATTACAGGGCCGTGAATGACAGTGCTTTAACCGCCCCATTAAAGCCACCAGTCCCTCCCAGCAAAGGGCGCTGGAGCCACTGGGCAGGTGGAGGGATCCTTGCTGGCTTCAGAGGTCTTGGGATCAGGCCCAGATTGTCCATGGATTTCAACTACTTGATATTCTTTCAATCCTTATTCAGCCAGATATTTTAAAATGTGCTAAATATCTGCTGTTCCTTAATCCCGAATTCCAGATTTTGCCTGGGTGTAACTGTTGTGCCAGCTGGTACTGGGTGAGCTCCTTGAAGAGGCCCTTCCTTGAATTTGGGATGGGATTTTCCTCCGATTTTGGTGACACCTTGATTGCTTTAAAGCACTCATCCTCTTTTGTTCCAGCCCACACTGACACTGCAGTGCGGGGATTTTAATTGTGGGGATTAAAAAAAAACCCTTTCCAGTTGTTTGGGGTTTCATTTTCATTTTTTCAGGAAGAAAAGACACAGAAAAAAAATAATAAGGAGAAAATGGAAGGTTAAGAATGATTTGGTTTTGGGGGAAAATGTATTTTTGGCATTGAAACGAGGAAAAGCACCAGGGTTAGGGAAAAAACCTGAACTGAGCTCTGAAACTTTACCTTTCTTTAATTATCCAGGTGACATTTCAGACATTCAGTCTGATTTTTTTTTTTTGCATCTGCATATTGAAAACACCCTTTTAAAAACACTTTAAAAAAACCAGCTGCTCCCGAACATTTATTTAACGAAAAGTAAATCTTATAAAAATTCAATTGCAAAGTAGTTAAGGTATTTGAATTTTTTATATATATATATATTTTTTTTTTTTAAGGAAAGAAGAATCCCAAGAAAGAAAGTATTTGATGGCTAATAATCTCATTTCAATATAATAGGACCTTTCTTTTGCAAAGAGCAAGACAGGTTAAAAGATATAATTATGACTTTGCAAACTCTCCCAAGTGCTACGAGATCATCTGACAGTTCTGATCCCGGGCTCAGCTCTCAGAGGGGAAAAGTCTTTGTCTAGTTAGAGAGTTAAAGAGACAGGATCCCTATTCCACCCTCTGCCTACATTGCAATTTAACTGTCAAAAAAATCCAAGCTGCAAAATTGTCTTATTCCAACACAGCGCAAGGAGAGAGAGGTTTGAGACTGACCTGTCAAACGCACCCTCTTTAAAAATGTATAATATATTTTAAACATTTTTTTCCAGAGGTACTTAAAGGTTAAAGATGTGCCAAAGAAGGAGGATGGTTTTTTTTTTCCTCCCCCTTTTCACGAAAGCTTTTTAAAACAATTAAAACCAAAAGAAAAAAAAAAAAGGGAGAGAGAGGGAGAAAAAAAATTCAAAATTAGGGATCATCAGTGTAAAAAATCCCCTGAAGATCAAAAGGAACACATTAGAATCACATTAATTCTGATTAAAAAAAAAAAAAAACGGGGAATAAATCCCCTCTTTCAATAGGAAGAGAAACTTGGAGGACATTTAAATGGTGTTTCCATTGTCAGGGGGTGCAGGAAGGTGGAGCAGAGTGTCAGGGAGAGACGGAGCCCACGGAGCCACGGGCAGAGCCGGAGCCTGGTGACACTCCAGGATATTCCTGGGCTCTTGAAACCTTGGCTTTTTTCATGTTTCGAAATAAGTGAAAGAAGGAGAGGAAAATATTTTTCCCCAAGTAACCAAACAAAAGGAGCCATTTCCAGAGGGGGGTTTCCAAGGAGCCACAAACAAACAATTCCCAGTCATTCTTTGACCAAATATAGGTGGCAAACGGGCGCCTGGACACGGCCAGAGGCTCGCCCGTGGTGCCACCACCCGGGCGCGTGGCCGTGTCCCCACACACCCCCTGTCACTCCACAGGGACACGGGCTGGGAGCAAAGCCTGGGAGCTGCAGGAATACCAGGCTGGGATCTGTAAGCACGGGATTTGGGTGTTTATGGAATCACAGGATGGGCTGGGTTGGGGGGATCTTAAAGATCTCATCCCACCCCCTGCCATGGGCAGGGACACTTCCACTGTCCCAGGGTGCTCCAAGCCCCGTCCAGCCTGGCCTTGGACACTTCCAGGGATCCAGGGGCAGCCACAGCTTCTCTGGGCACCCTGTGCCAGGGCCTCACAGTAAAAAAAAATTCCCATTATTCATCCTGCTGCAAGTGGGGAGCGAGACCCCCACCAATCACCAGTCAATTCCCCAGACACAACGTTTTCCCACCTGGCAGAAATCAAGTGGGAGCGAGTTCAGGTCCATTATCCAGCTCCATCCCACCCCAGCAAACTGGGAACTGGAGCTGGGAGGGCTCTCAGCCCTGCAGGGTATTTGGAGTCTTTATCTGCTGCTCGTCCAAGGAGCCAGGTGGGTTTTCCTCCCTCCTAAACTGGGATCTGCTCCGTCCCAGCCGTGCCTCAATGGATGGTCCTGCACAGCCAGGGACAGGCAGAGCTGTGGGTGACAGGTTCGTGACTTTGGGACAAAAGGCTTGCAAAAGTAACAAAATCATGCCAAAAAAACCCAAAATAACATCCTTCCCTGTCCCACTTGGCATTGGAGATCTTTCCCATAAACGAGTCCTCTCCCAGGCACTTCGGTCCCAAACCCACCAGGAAAAATGGGAATCTCCTCCAGGCTCTCAGCTGATCCTTCTAACCAAAGGCTGCCAGGGAGGGGACCCGTCTGAAAGTCACCAGCTAAAATCTACTCAGGACTGAGAGCCAAAGAACACAGCCTTAGGGATTTTCCCAAATTATTGAAGATCCAATAGTCCCAATCCAGCAGCACCTGCAGACTTGGATCACCTGCACAGGGGCTGCACAGCTGGGCTGGTGTTTCAGGCTTTAAAGTGCTTGGAAGCAGCCCCTGATTTCCTTGGATTTATACAAACACCAAGGCCGTGGGCACGCCCAGTAAATCCACCCTGAGTGGTATCAGCACAATCCGAGATAACTCGGCACCAGGCAGAGAAGTGGCAGGAAAATCACCCCACCCCTGTGCCAAATTCCTGCCTTTCCAGCCCTCTCCATCCTGTGTTTCCAGGTGGGTGGGGAAATCGAGGAGCTTTGCAGCAGCACTGAACGTCAGACATGGGAGCTTGGGAACAGGGGGAAGCTGTGTGCTTATCTTCACTATTTAATAGATATCAAACTCTGGTGAGCTGGGAATGACCAAACTAAAAAAAAAAACCAGGGATGGAGATCTCCTTAAAGCATCCTGGCAAGTGGATTTGTCCCTCCTGCCACACTGGGAAGTGTCAGCACAGCCCTGAGTCCGTGGGACCCGCAGGGTGACCGGGCTTTTGGGATTACTCACTAAAAATGAAAGCCAAACTGGACTCCTGCCCCAGGAATGCCGCCAGATTCCCGCTCGGAAAGGAATGATAAAAGCCTTTGGGATGCTGCTCCTCTGACTGTGCAGAATCAGGGGCGAGTCTGGGATGAGAGCTCCTCATGAAATGGCTCCAGTCCCTCTTCCCTTTCATCCGGAGGGGTCGTCTGTGAAGAGCAGGCCCAGAACGCAGTGGCCAGACCAGGCGTGCCCCTGATGGATCATCCCAAGGGAAAGGGCTCCCGGGAGCTGCTCCTTCCATGGATGTCTTCCTAAGAACACAAGAAAACCTTTCTCATCCTTTCCATCCCCAATTCTCCTCAGTTTGCCTCGGCCTTGCCAGGGATGAGGTGGTGATGGGGGTTTCCCTGGTGAAACCAGGAGCAGGATCTGGGTCTCCTTGGAAAAGTCCACGTGCCAAAGCTGAATCCCTCGTGCCACTGGAAAGCTGCCGGGGTTCTGCCCACAGATGAACCCAAACTTACCTGCTTTGCACAACCTCCTCTTAATCCAACCCATTTTCCAGCTCATCTTTCCTTGTTTGGGATGAGTTTGGAAGGATTTGTCCCTCTCTTGTCAGGGACAGGCTGGCTGTGACAGCACCAAGAGGGCTGCAGGTGTTGGAAGGGAATTCCAGCAGTGAAAATCATGGATGTAGCTGCGAGGAGACAGGGACAGTGGGGAGTGGGACACTGCGAGTGTCACCTGGTGAGAGGACAGCGTGTGACAAAGGGGACACGGTGATTGCAGGAACACCCACCCAAAGGGGAGAGGGAATCAGCAGGAGAAAGCCCAGGAAATCGCAGATAAACCCATCCACGTGTGGATTAATCCTGATAAAATCGTGGAATGGCCGATCCAAACCATGGGTAGCACCAGCAGCTCTTCCAGGATTTTCTCAGGAGGGGAGTTCTGCAGGGGGTGTGAGGCTGGTGGTGCCAGTGCCACCCTGTCCTCAGTGTCCCCACAACGGGAGCGGAGCTGCCTTGGGCTGGGCCGGGGCCTGTCCCCATCCCTGTCCCTGTCCCTGTCCCTGTCCCTGTCCCCGTCCCCGTCCCCAGCTGGTCCCCCCTCGGCGCACGGCTCTGCTTTGCTTTGATTGATTTTGTAATTGCTCCTTTAATTGAACAGTTACAGCAACACTACCAGGGAAAGGTTTCAGGGCTGGGAAGGGAGGTGGGAGGGTGTGGGGGTGGAAGGGGAATTGGAG
The DNA here is from genome assembly GCA_013397725.1 of Rhagologus leucostigma. NCBI lineage: Eukaryota > Metazoa > Chordata > Aves > Passeriformes > Rhagologus > Rhagologus leucostigma. The sequence goes on along the minus strand of VZTD01003341.1, from coordinate 1,420,657 downwards.
CTGGGGAAAGAGCAAAATGGGTTTTTCCCTGTTTCTCGAGATGGAAACGCAGGGAAGAGGCAGGGGATGAGTTCCCTTCAGCAGGAACTGAGGAGGAGGAGAGCCGAAAACAATAAATTACAGGAGGAGAAGAAGAAAAATGAGAAGTGGGTTGAAAAGTGTGGCAGGGCCAGAGGGTCCCGGGGACTGCTCAGCCTCCAACTGACATCGGCTTCCTGCGGGCTGGGAGCACCGGGATGAGGAAAATGGGCCACCGAGAAGGAAAGCTGGGAAGCTGCGAGAGCTGGGAGGGGAAAATGAGCAGGACAAGGTGGGAAAAGATCCCTGTGTGCCTCAACGAAAGGTGCAGGAGCAACATGGGGAGGCAGGGAAAGACATCCCTGCGTCAGAGGAGCTGCAGAGAGCGGAGTGGGGAAGCGGAACAGCGAAGCACAGGAAGGGCTGTGCTTCCAGAGGGGCTTGGGACAAGTGGAAAGGACAGTGGGACAATGGGGCAGAGGGCAGGGTCAGATGGGATATTGGGGAGGAATTGTTCCCTGTGAGGGTGGGGAGGGGCTGGGATGGAATTCCCAGAGAAGCTGTGGCTGCTCCTGGATCCCTGGCAGTGTCCAAGGCCAGGTCGGACAGGGCTTGGAGCACCCTGGGACAGTGGGAGGTGTCCCTGCCATGGCAGGGGTGGCACTGGGGGATCTTCAAGGTCCCTCCAAGCCAAACCATTCCACGGTTCCGTGATTCCCTGTGTAACCCCACCGTGTGCCCAGCCGTGGGGTGGGCACAGCGAGCTCCCAGCGCCGCCGTGGCCCCTCGGTGGGGTCTGTGCGAGCCGGGAGCTCGCCGGGAGCGTGTCAGGAAAAGGACAGGAGAATCCAGACGGGGTCAGGGGGGAAGGTGCACGCAGAGGCCACGGTGCAGCTCCACAGCGGAGCAGCTCAGGTTTCAGGAGAGCCCGGAGCCGCGGCTGCAGGGGGACAGGAGGTGGGCTCTGCATTCCCTGGCAGGCAGCACAAGGCAGGTTTAAAGAATATCCTTCCATTTAGGAATTTGTTTATTATTCTTAACTAAGCAGCTCAGACAGGCAAGCCGGCAGCACCGCATCCACGCTGGCTTCGCAGGAAGGCCGGGAAGGGAGGGACAGGAAGGCAGAGTTCCAGACGGGGGGCAAAGGGATTTGTGCCCCGCTGGGCGAGGGAAGGGGGCAAAACGCTTTGCCAGCTATTCAGGGAAAGTGTGGAAGAGACTCAGCTTTGGGATGTCGGGGGAGCCGGGGTGGGGTCTGGCCGAGCGCCCGAACAGGATCAGAGCTGAGCTGCTGTCCCAAAACCCAGCAGCACCTTTGGGGTGCTGGCACTTCAGACCTTGAGACTTTTGTCTGAAATTCCTCAGACCCTGGAGCAGGGACTCAGCGATGAGGGAGGAGGGAGAACTGATCTCTATTCTGTTAAAATCCACTCTTTCTGTGAGGAGTCGCAAGGCACCGGGACATTTGTGGCCGTAGGAATTCCCTCACCTGGCAGGTGTGGCCATGCTGAGGAGTCAGGGCACATCTCCCAGCTCTGCATTTTGAATTTCTGGACCATCTGGAATGTCCTCAGCTGCTGCAGCAATGGTCAAGCACACGGCAACCCGGGCCAGGCTGGAAATTCCTCCCTGTGAGCGTGGGGAGGCCGTGGCACAGGGTGCCCGGAGAAGCTGTGGCTGCCCCTGGATCCCTGGAAATATCCAAGGCCAGGCTGGAGCAACCTGGGATAGTGGAAGGTGTCCCTGGCATGGGGTTGGAACTGGAAAAGCCGTGTTTTTCCGCCCAAATCTTCCACTCCCCTGACCCTGGTGTGCAGGGAAGTGCTGCAGATTTGGGTGCTGGACACCCACCCCGGTGTGAGCACGAGCAGGGCAGCGAGGGAAGGACAACCTGCTCTCCCCCAGTGCCCTGCGTGCTCACACCCCTGGAAATGAGGGCGAGGAAGGTCGGTGAGGATAAATCAAGGAGGGAAGTGGGAGCCTGTGGATGCCGGGGACATCTCAGCGGTGGGAGGCGGTGGGGGGAGGAAAGGCTGATATGAGACCAGGAATGCCACACGTGGGGGAAGGAGAAAATCCCGGGAATGGGAGCAGGGAAGCGGTGGCAGCCAGAACGGGAGGCAGGAAAGGTCTTTCATCCCGGCCATAACCAGGGCTGGGTGTTAACTCCCAGGATTATCCCGCCCCAGAGGCAGGAGGGCTCCGCAACCCCGGCCCTGCTGACAGGAAACCTTTCCCTGGAAACTCGCGGGTGCTCGGTGCAGGATGCCTCGCTCCTGGAAGCAATCTGTTCCCCATCCCAGGCACTCCTGGGAGCAGGGAGGCGGGCAGGGGCTCCCACCTGGCCGCCCCAGCAGGGCCTGTCACCACCTCCCGCTCCCCTCCTGGCCCTCAGCCCGCCTTTCACCGCCTCCCCTGCCGTGTCTCCCCTCTTTCCTCCCTTTGCCAGCCTCCTCGCTCCCGCTCTCCGCTTTCCCTCTCCTCTCCTCCCTTTCTTTTCCTGTTGCCGTGTCTCCAGGCCTCCCAAACTCATCTCACCTGTGCCCCACCAGCAGAGCTCAGCACTTTCTCTTGTGGCTCAGGACGAGCCTCCAAAAGCCCTTTAGTGGTCAGTCCTCCCCCAGCAGCCTCTGGACAGAGTCTCCGTCTCTCCCTGCTCCCTTCCCCCTCCTCTCTCTCTCCCTCCCATAATATTTTCCATATGAAGAAGCCTTCCTGAAGCCGCACACTGCCCTCTTGGCGAGTCTTAGGCGGGTTAGAGGAGACCCTGGGAGCCTTTAATCCTCTCTCTCTCGCTTGCTTTCATCCTCAGCCACAGCTGGACGCCCCATTGATGTGGAACAGACCAAACACCAGGCCCCTCACTAAGCTGCTGCTGTGGGGCCTCTTCTCCTCCAGAGCCGAGCCCACAGCCCGTGTCCGGCTCTCCGAGCGAGGGTCCGGCGTGTCCGGCAGCCCCTCCACACCCAGCGTGGGGGTCCCGGCTCTGCCTGCCTCCCCCAGCCCTGCGTCCCCCCCTCTCACTGCTCCTGCTCTTTCCCTGAGCCATTTTTTACCACTTTATTCTGAGAGTCCCCCCCTTGGTCCCTTATCCCAGTGTCCCCCTTTCCCAGGATTGTTTGGGATCGATTCCCCGCAGCCTCAGGTCCCTGCAGAGTCTGGGTGAGGGCGAGGGGCCGCTCTGTGTGGACGTGCTGAGGATGCAGCTCGTTGGTTATGTCCCAGGGAGGGCCTGGCAGGCTCCACCAGCAGAGCAGTCAGGTGTTGAGTGTGCAGCCAGTTTGGGGAAGAAACATCTCTTAAAGCCCACTGCAGGGGAGGCAAGAATATCTTTGAGCTGTGGAATGGTTTGGGTTGGAAGGGACCTTAAATCCCATCCATTCCCTCCGTCTGCCATGGGCAGGGACACCTCCCACCATCCCAGGGTGCTCCAAGCCGCTCCAACCTGGCCTTGGACACTTCCAGGGATGGGGCAGCCACAGCCGCTCTGGTGTCTCACAGGAATGTCCATCCCCCTCCTCTGCAGACCTTGCAGCGTGGATAAGCCGGGCTCGGGAGGGCAAAGTGCGTTTGGGGACCTGCCTGCAGCGCGCAGGTGACAGGGACGGTCCCTGAGCGGAGCCGCTCGTCCTCAGCTCAAACACGGGAACGTCGTGAGGCCGCGTGAGTGTCACACGGAACGGGCTGGGACCGCCCCGTCCCTGCAGGTGTCCCAGGCCAGGCTGGACGGGGCTTGGAGCCACCTGGGCTGTGAGAGGTGTCCCTGCCGTGGCAGGGGTGGCACTGGGTGTCTGGGCTGGCACAGCCCCGTGGCAGGGGTGGCACTGCGTGCCTGGGCTGGCACAGCCCTGTGGCAGGGACGGCACTGGGTGCCTGGGCTGTCACACCCCCGTGGCAGGGGTGGCACTGGGTGTCTGGGCTGGCACAGCCCCGTGGCAGGGGTGGCACTGCGTGCCTGGGCTGGCACAGCCCTGTGGCAGGGACGGCACTGGGTGCCTGGGCTGTCACACCCCCGTGGCAGGGGTGGCACTGGGTGTCTGGGCTGGCACAGCCCCGTGGCAGGGGTGGCACTGCGTGCCCGCTGCGGTCCCGTCCCAGGGCCCGGGGGGGACTCGCGGGTGTCACCGGGGCTCATTCCTGAGCCTCCCTCGCCCCCTGGCGGCCTCGCTCCGCCACTGCAGCCCCCCCGCGACCCCNNNNCCTCGCTCCGCCACGGCAGCCCCCTCCGCGACCCCCGAAAACCCCCAAAGCCCCCCAAAACCCCGATATTTCCGGAAAAAAAATCTAACGCAGAGAGGCCTCTGTGGGTGTGACAGCAACCAGAGTCAACCAACTGCGATCAGCTGCAAGCCAGGATTTCCTCGGAAGGCAGCAGGAAGGGGATGGATCCATCCTTAAGCTCCGCAGGAGCTTTGGGGAATCCCAGGAGACAGTCAAGAGACAGATTGATAAAGGAGTTCGAAGAAAGGGGGGGAAAATGGTCTAAGTTGTCAGGAACACAAGCGAGGAGGGAAAATGAGAATATTTGGGCTGCAACCATGTGGAGTTGGTCTGGAGTGGAAGGACCGAGGGGAGGAGTGGAGATCCCCGCGTGCAGCAGGAGAACGGGAATGGTCTGATCTGCGAGGTCACAGCGGGCACAGAGGGAACACGGCATCGAAGAGCAGGGAGAGGCAGAGCTGGGAGCAGTGCTCAGACGGAGCTGGGAGCAGTGCTGAGGCAGAGCTGGGAGCAGTGCTCAGGCAGAGCTGGGAGCAGTGCTCAGGCAGAGCTGGGAGCAGTGCTGAGGCAGAGCTGGGAGCAGTGCTCAGACAGAGCTGGGAGCAGTGCTGAGGCAGAGGTGGGAGCAGTGCTGAGGCGGAGCTGGGAGCAGTGCTCAGGCAGAGCTGGGAGCAGTGCTCAGAGAGCTGGGAGCAGTGCTCAGACAGAGCTGGGAGCAGTGCTCAGGCGGAGCTGGGAGCAGTGCTCAGGCAGAGCTGGGAGCAGTGCTCAGGCGGAGCTGGGAGCAGTGCTCAGGCAGAGCTGGGAGCAGTGCTGAGGCAGAGCTGGTGCAGCACTGGAACAGGAGAACGCTGCAGCCTCAACTGGTTAAAGAGGTCTTTAGAAATGACATGGCCAGACCTGATCCTGCTGTGTCACCGGGCTGGATTAAATGACCTCCTGAGATAACATTCATCTTCTTTCCTGTGATTCTCTAATTAAAATCATATTGATCCTCTGTCAGAGATGCAGCCGAAGGACCAACTTCATTACGTTCCTGCTGCTCCGAGGTGCCAGGCCCTGGACAGGCATCTCCTCACCACCTGTCCTGCCCCACAGAGCCTCTCCCCTCGGACAGGACCTCCCAAGGATGCCGGAAACACCATGGGAAGGGCTGAGGAACAGCTCTTGGCTCAGTTTGGAGGCAACCAGTTGCAGAAACTGAACTAATTGCAGACTCCTGGGATTTGTTCGCCGGAGCCCGAGCGTGTTCCCCCTTCTCGTTACTGCGCATCAAGTGCCTGATGAGAGAGGGATTTGGGGACGAGACAATGCGGAGATATCTAGCACAAAATGATTAGCCAGAATGTATTGTTAATAAGCTGCTTATTCCTATAATTGGAAATTATTTGCAGCCAGGGTGTCGGTGGAGTCTGTGTGTGCCGCTCTGCTGGAGCGGGGCAGGTACCGGCCCAGGGGACGCTGTGCTGGCACAGGAACTCCCTGCTCTGCTCTCGCTGCCTTCAAGGGCAGGGAAGGACACAGGGAGGTGAAGGGGAGGCAGAAGGGGCTCAGCCAAGTCCTGCTGGTGAGGGACAGGACTCCCAGTGTGGGAAGCACAGGGTGTCTGGGAGCAGAGTGAAGGACAGGCCCTCTCCAGCATCCTCACAACACCCAGAGAGAGAAAGGCCAGGGAAGCTTGGCCTCGAGGCAGATGAGGCCCGACACTGCCTCTGCTTCCCAAAGCAGCTGTTTGGGACAGAGCCAGGTGGGGAAGGTCATGAGGGAGTGCCCCCAGAGCTGGGACAGCTGTCACCCAAGGGGACTGTGGTGGTGGGTGGGATGCCCACACGGCAGCTCCACGAGTGACCTGGAGGATTCCACAGGTGGCTTTGCTCACTTGGAGGAGCGCTGGCTTTGTGTGGGTTTCCAGGAGGCAGAGTTCCTCAGGGAGGCTGAGGGAAAGGAGGGGAAAAGCGACAGAAGCCATTCCCCATTCCCTCTGTTAGGCCTGGTTGAGCCCAGGCCTGCAAAGCGCTTGGGTGCAGGCTCAGCTACAGGGAAGTTTACGTGACACCAAAACCTGGGACATTTCTCTCTTACCAGTCAGGCAGGAAGAGGAACCAGGTGGGTTGACCTCACCACAAGCAGGGGAGACAGGAGAGTGACAAAACAATTGCCACCAGCCAGGCAAGAGCAGCAGCAGCGTTTGGCACCAGGACATGCCGTGCTCTGGGCTCAGCCACTTCCCCAAAAGCACCCTGAGATTATCTTCATATTAATGCTGTAACAAAACATGGGGAGGTGTTTCCGCTTGAGGCAAGAGCTCGGCACTTCCCCCAGTTGTGTCACTGCCAGGCACAGAGGGCTCACAGGGCACCCACACTGGCACAGGATGCGCTGGGCAGCCCCCAGCGATGCCCCTTCCCTGGGCCTGAGGATGGCCATGGAGCTGAGAGCCCTTTTCCTGCTGCCTCTCTGCTTCCCAGGTAAGAGAAGGGCTCGGCGTGTCCCTGGGGACGGGGACACCCTTCCCCACTTCCTGATGCCCCAACTGCTGCTCCAACACCAGCCGGGCTCTGATCTGGGGTGGCAGGGAGGGGCAGCCCCAATTCCCACCACACGCCCCTGGCTGCTCCAGGCTGCCGGGATGATCCACCCTGGGAGCACAGAGCCTCTCCCAGCCGGCCTTTCCCACCACGCTGGCCCCGCCCGGCTCCTCTGGTGGCAGTCCTGGGTCAGGACAGTGCCCAGGGCACCACCTGTGCCTCACCAGCCCTGCAGAGAGCACAAAGCTCCCAGAATGTGGTGGGCCGGGGAATGAAGCTGCGCCCAGCACTGCCTCCCAGCCAGGAGCCGCTGGCATCGCCGAGGATGTGGCACAGAGGAGCTGCAGGCTGCACACCCTGCCCCGGCTCCTTCCCTCTGCCCCTTCCCACCATCCCAAACTGGCCCCCGGCCCCCAGGGCGCTGTGTGGGCAGGGGGTGGTCCCCATTTGCCTGCAGGGAGAAGCAGCGACAAGGGGCTGGTTTGCTGGGACAGCTCCAGGCACTGCACCACTCATGGCGTGAAGGCCCAACACCTCGAGCAGCTTGTGCTTGTCTGTGGGCTTTAAACCACAGCCCCAGCTCACACCTCAACACTGCCCGTTTCCAAGCAGGTGAATGCAGCACGAGGAAGGGATTTTGGGTTTTGGAGTTCTTCCAGCCACCAGTGTCCACGGAGGAAGGTCGGAGGCAGTTTCCCTGTGTCCCTCGAGAGGCTGTGGGCAGCCCTGCACCTTCACAGAAAGTGACTGGGCATTGGAAGGGGCTGCCCAGGGAGGTGGCAGAGTCACCGTCCCTGGAGGTGTTTTAGAAAAGACTGGATGTGGCACTCGGTGCCATGGTCTGGGTGACAGGGTGGTGTTAGGGCATAGGTTGGACTCGGTGATCTCGAAGGTCTTTTCCAACCTCGTTGATCCTGTGATTCTGTGATCCTGTGATTCTCTGATCAGCTCCCTTCTCCCTCACCACATCTGATCCTTCCAGGTCTCCAGGGCCAAACCCTTGACACCGAGAGACGACGGGAAGGGAACACTCTGTATGTCCAGTGTCCTTATGCACAGATTCCTGACTGGCAGACAAAATCCTGGTGCCGCCTGACAGGCGGAAGATGTCAAGAATTAGCGCGGACATACTACCAAAACAGGGAACAATCGGAGGATGGGAGAATTACAGTAGAGGATGACACCACTAGTAAGACTGTGTCCGTTACCATGACTGACCTCAAGGCAGAGGACTCGGGCATATATTTCTGTGCTTACTCTGCCGGTAGATACGTACTAAGGACAGTCTCACTGAATGTTTTCAGGGGTGAGTACCTGTACCTCACCCAAACCCCAAGTCTCGTCAGGAAACAACATCATTCCTTCCCCGCTCTGCCCCCCTCTCCTTCACAGCTGAGCAGCTTCCCCTGATCCCCCTAGCCCCATCCCCAGCCTCGCTCCCTGCTTTCCCTCCCACACAGGGAGACCTGGCTGGTCCTGCTGGCTCTCGGCTCCCTCATGTCCTGCCCCAGCTCACCCCTGCCCTGATGAGGGGCTCTCCTGAGGGAGTTGCCCCAGGGCATGGTCTGTCCCAGGTGCCCGTGTGCCCAGCACTGACTGGGCAGTGACCACCTTTGGTGTTTCACAGAGCTGCTTAAGTGGGAGTTGGACACCGTGTCAGTGCAGTGCCCAAGCGGGTATGGCATGGCCTGGTGCCGGAGAGGGCAGGATGACTGCACAGTCCTGCTGGAGAGAGACGCATCTTCGAGACAGAGTGAAATGAAATCCCCACGAGACAGAGCATGGATCGAGTATAGCAGCCTGCAAAGGGCTCTCACTGTCACCATGAAGAAGCTGCAGACCTGGGACACTGGTGTGTACTGGTGCGCGCTGGACTCTGGTCGCACCCGGATAATGGAGGTCGTGCTCTCTGTGTTCAAGAGTGAGTACCTGCTGTGCTCTGTGTCCAAGGGTGGGTTCCTACTGCACTCAGTGTCCAAGGGTGGGTTCCTACTGCACTCTCACTGCCCGAGAGTGAGCCCCTCCTGGCAGCCAGCTGTGGATGTGGGCAGGTCTCAGCCCAGGTGACACCGTCTCTCGCCCTGCCCGTCCCTCCAGCACACACAGTGCCAGCTGATCCCCGGCACCTTCGAGCCAAAGCTCAGGCCTGGCCCTTCGTGCTCTGTCTGCTCCCAGCAGAGACTCGGGGGAGGTTCCTGTGAGTCCCACAGATGGGGCTGCTCATCCCGACTGCTTCCCACAGGGCCAGACTGGTGGCTCCAGCACTGGTTCCCACTGGGCGCTGCTGGGACCCTCCCCCATGCCAGGCACTGCTCTTGCTCTGGCCCCGCAGCCACCAACCCTCCCAGACCCTACGGGCTGAGTGTCCCACCTTGGGGGAACCAGAGGAGGGGGACAGGACCCCCAAATTGATGGCACCTCTGCATGGGGAATCTGGGTCCAGTCCCCTTCTGCTGCACATGTGTGGAGGGAGGTGGATGCAGCTCCAGGGTATTCCAGTGCTGGGGAGGGGGTGCCACTGTGGGATCTCACTTTGGGGTCTCAGCACACGTCCCGGGTGTTTTCCAGGGACCCAGCAGTACACAGCCCAGGAGTCAGGCAACATCTCTGTCCAGTGTCACTACAGGATCGCAGACTACGGGGCTGTCAGCAAAGCCTGGTGCAAAAAGGAAGAGGAGGAAACGTGTAACGTGCTGGTCACCACCAGCTCAGAGCCCCTAGAGGGACAGAGCACGGCTCGAGAAGGCAGTGTCAGGATCCAGGATGACACCCAGCAGGGCATTGTCACCATCACCATGGAGCAGCTGCAGGTGCAGGACTCGGGCGTGTACTGGTGCGCGCTCCAGGAGCCCTCCGGTCTGTCCCGCATGGAGGAGGTCACGCTCAGCGTTTCCAAGGGTGGGTATAGAGCTGTTGGGACATATTCATAGATTCCAGGCTCCTTTCCCTGCTCTTTCCCTCTGCACTGCCCAGCTGACACCATCTCCCACCTTACCTGTGTTTGCCTGCCCAAACCCTACAGCTTTGGACCCTCTCATGGCCACCACGCTACGGAATAGCACCAGGGATGGGAGCAGATCCACATTGGTGCTGTGCCGCTCCTCCCTAACCTGGGACCAGCTTCAGCTGTCCTGAGAGGGGTTTCTGTCCCTCAGTGTCTGATATCAGTTCTTTATAGTGACTTTATAGCCCCTTTAGAGTGACTCACCCTTTGGCTTTCAAAGACCTTCCTGTTGGGTTGTCAAGGGAACAACTTTAGACTCAGATTTTACAGACCTGTGGCTTCTGGTTTCTTTCAGACGATGTTTGAACAGTAGGGGAAGGCACTGAGGCCCCTGGTCATGGCAGAGCAGCTCCAGGCTGCAGCCTGGCTCTCCCAGGACTAAAGGAACAGGCAGTGCAGACAATGGGAGGGGACACTGGGATGCTCTGGATAAACTCCTGGGGTCAGGGCCCTGGGCACGGGAGCAGCAGTGGCAGAGGTTTCACTGGTGAATGCAGAGCAGCCCCACAGTGACCACTGCTCTCCTCGTGTCTGTGATTGCAGCGTTGCCTCCAGGACGTTTTCCACACACTGAAAGCAAAAGTGAAGAAATTCTTGTGGGCGACAGCCCGGAACCCAGGTAAGGCCTAGAAAGAGTCTCGGAGCCTGAGCACACACAAGTTATTCACGTTGTACACCTGGGCAGGCGGGTCCTGAGCACTCTGGCTCCTGCCTGCAGAGGAATTGGATGTGACAGGATCCTCACCAAAAGTGGCCTCTCGTCCTCCAGCTCCTGCCCTAACCCTGATTCCAAAGGAAGAGGCAGATTGGTAAAATCATGTCACAGCCTTCTGTAGGTGCCTCTCTAGTTCTTTATCCCCCCTCTCTTTGGGCTCTGCACTTCACATGAACAGAACCCCCAGATTCTGCCCCTGAGCCTCGACTTTGCTCGCTCCTGTCTGAGTGTTTAACAATGGGACAGTCTTCGGCTGCTCTTTAATCCTTTTACCTGTTAAATGGAAAGGATTTTTTCCCCTTTGGGCATCTGCTCTCATCAGTGCTACAGCAGCGCCTAAGAGCACAATCATCCCTGCTCCGGAGAGCCTGGAGTTGTGCTCGGAGCTTTGAACAGTGGCTTGTTTCTAAAGCCTGGAGAATGGTTTAGGAAAAGCTCAGAAAGCACAGCCAGCTAGAAAAATCAAGAACCATGAACCAGGGAAGGTCCCCTGTGCCTCTTACTCCCTTCTGGATCAGCAGGGACTTGCCCATCCTCATAGATGGAGGATCGTGCAGGATCTGCAGGAGATCTTGCAGGAGAACCAGACCCTCCTTCCAAGTGCTTGAACCGAGCACATAAAACCTGTCCCAGTCCCTCTTTTGGTCCCTGTTTGGTGATGGGCTGTTAAACCATCCTGCACTGATAACTCCCTTCCTCTCCTCCAGCTCTAATGAGAACACCTTCCTCATCCTGTCCATGGTGCTGCTCATCCTGCTCATCCTGGCCCTCATCACCTCCATAACTCTGTGTGTCAGGTACTCCAAGCTCCTGGGGAGAACAGGTACGTGGAGCTGGGATTGTGCCAAGCAGGGCCGTCCCTGCCGTCACTGCACTCCGACTGAGCTCATTCCCAGTGCCCTGAGAATGTCAGGCTGGGAGGCCTCAAGGTTCCCCACGGCCTCCCCTCATGATAAATCAAACCCAGGTTCCTCCAGACCCTGCACAGGGGTGAAAACACCTTAGAGGAGGAGTAAAGTGAGAGCAAAGAGTTCCCAGGCTCGGGGCAGAGGCACATCCACTGTTCCCATCACTGGGCAATCCCACGGCCTTCCCAAACCTCCTCAGGTAGAGCTTTTCATGGATTTCTCTGCATCTAAACCCTCTGATTTTGGCTCATTCCAAAGGTAACAGAGAAGCAGAGGACACCAGTGACACACCAGAGAGCACAGCACAGGTAAGGAAAACGAAACATTTCCCACACGGTGCCAAATCCCTGACCAGCAGTCTGGGAGGAGCTGTCAGACCTGTCTGGTGAGGACCTTGGAGCTCAGCTTGGTTATAAACAGGAGGGAAATGGTATTTAATGTCAGCAGAGAAAGGAACATTCCTGGCTGGAGAGAGAGAGGGGTAATTAATGCAAGGAAACTCCAGGAGGAACAAACCCAGTGGAGCAAATTCTAGTAGCTCCTGAGAAAAGACTCAAGGAGTAGCAAGCAGGGTCAGAGCATGAGGTTGTCACCTGTATCCAGGAGAGGTGGTGAAGAAAAAAAGGTTTCTGTTCTTTCACCTCTGTCAGGTAAATTTTGACACGGCTTTTCCTCTCCTTGTGGGAAAATCTCGTTCTCCTGGCAGCAGCTGTGGCCTGGCACTGACTCATGCTGACGAGTGTTTTCCCTTTCTTTTCCTAGCCTGGCAGCACTGGAAGGAGGGAAAGTTCTCAGGATGACAGCAAAGGGCCAGCATACATCAACCTGGACATGCACTCCCACCCCAGCCCCGAGGATCCTCTTTACTGCAACGTGGAACCAAGTCAGGCTCTCAGGAACGCCCAAAATGTGGAATACGCCATCATCGCCTTCAACCAGTCCCCAAGGAATGGCAGGGAATGAAGCACAGAATGCCCAAACAAGCCAGAAATGGGAGAAAGGAACTGGAATACAGGGTGGGAATGAGGAGTAGGAGGTGTGTGGATGGACGCTGGGGGACGAGCTGAGTTTTGCTGCCGTGTGTGTTGGTGGTGCCTGTGCATTTTCAGCCCTCCCTCCTGTTAGGGCCAAGCAGAGGTTTTGCCACTCTTGTGGCAGATTGTCTGGGGTCAGACAGAGCTGTGGGGGAATTCCCAGGATCTCTTGTACATCTGCTTTTCCAATTCCATTAAAGTGCAGAGTCTTGGAGAGGCAAGTGTGGAGGCCTGGCCTTGTGAAAAGGAGCAGTCTGGACACGGCTGGGTGGGGTATTCCAGCTGTGTCCTGGTACAAACCCTGCCTCAATCCCGAGGATCCAGCTACTGTGGCCAAGAAAACTCATTCCAGTGCTGCAGGCATCAAGCTCGAATCTTGCTGTGGCTGGGTTCCTTTTTCATGGAATGGGTTGGGGATGCGAGTGCTGGAGTCTAAGAAAAAGCAGAACCAACTCCTGCACTTCCCGTCTCTCTGCTGGAAACGCTCCAAATGACACGTCTTATTTAGCAGTCATGTGGGGAGCAACATGAAATGAGTTTATGGGGCTCAGTTCCATTTCTCCAGGAGCTCTGGCTCCTGATTTCCCTGCCCCAAGCCCTGCTGGAGGTGACAGACCAAAGGGGCCTGAACCAGCCCTCATTCCCAGGCCAGTCACATCCAACAGGCTCCTCTTGCCAGGGCTGCAGCAGGGAGGCTGATGGAAATTTTTTTGAGATTTTCAGAGTTGACCTGACAGAAAGAAAAAGAAAATGGTTCTGGAAATGGTTCATTCAGTCCAACAGTCCCCTAACGATTTGCTCTTCGTGCAGTTGCACTGGGTCGAGCTGTGGAAGAGTAATAGCAAAAAACAGTGGAGTGGAAGAGAGGCATTTTCTGGGAGATTCTCGAAGAGAATCCAGATTTGTGCTCACTGGAACGAGAAGGAACAAAAACTGCAATCAGTCACCTCACAGAGAATTTCTGGTTGCTGTGAGGGACCATTTTCTTAACCACTAACTCGAGGAAAGGCACATTTAGGAATGGCCAGGCCTGCAGGTTTAGCACCACACCAGTTTAGAAGCCAGGGTCTATTTACACTTGCAAGGAAGTAAATAAATCACCTCAAAAATGAAAAACCAGCAGCCCACCCCCAGCCTTCCAGTTTGCTGATGCTCTGGGGGTTCCACGACTGCATTCCTGAGCCCCTCCAGCACTGTGGGCTTGGCTGGCTCAGAATCAGCGTCCCCAGCACAGATCCTGTGTCCTTTGTGCCAGCTACAGAACAAAGGTGGGTGTTGGGCTTGTTTAAAGCACCCACAGCTTCTCCCAGAGCAGTGCCCCTGCCCTGCTGTCTGTTGGATTTCAGACAAGGATCCCTGCACAGGCTCTTCTTTCTCCTGAAAACCCAGGGGATGATGTCTTTGCCCTCCTTCACTCTCGGGATGCTGCCAGAGCTACCACGAGAGCCTCCCTTTCCCTTTTGGCTTTCCAGAAACTCCCGCCATGCACAGCTCCTGTAAATCATTTATCATGATTTATCACCATCGTGCTTGGAGTGACAGGACAAGGGGAATGGCTTCCCACTGCCAGAGGGCAGGGTTAGATGGGATATTGGGAAGAAATTCTTCCCTGTGAGGGAGGGGAGGCCCTGGCACAGGGTGCCTGGAGAAGCTGTGGTTGCCCCATCCCTGGGAGTGTCCAAGGCCGGGTTGGACAGGGCTTAGAGCAGCCTGGGATAGTGGAAGGGGTCCCTGCCCATGGCAGGGGGGGGAGCTGGGTGATCTTTAAGGTCCCTCCAACCCAAACCATTCTGTGATTCCATGAGATCCTGCTCCAGTGGGAGCACCCAGGCCTGTGGCTGCAGGCCAGCACGTGGTGCTCCCTCCCAGGCTGTCCAGACTGAGCTGTGGCTGGGACTGGGCAGTGCTGATGCCTGAATTTTCAGCCCACGAGGGCAATGCCCATCCCTGGAGAATTGCTCAATGTGCAGAATGAAAAAGATGCCAAGTTCCTGTGCTCCTTCCTTCCGTCAGAGCAAGGAGGGGGAGAGGAGCTGCCCATGGGCAGAGCCAGCGTCGCTCTGCTCCAGGCTCCTCTCCTGTCCCTTCTCTGCTCAGCTCCATGGAGAAGCTCCTGCACCTCACCTTGGTCTTCCTGTCAGGTGAGAACCGCACGTGGCTTTGGGGTTCAGGTACAGGGTGAAGGATTGGGGCAAAGCTTTGTGTCCATCTGAAGGCTCCATCCTCAGAGTTTCCCCTTTTTCCCTTTCTTTAGCAAAGGGCCAGCGGTGATCCCAGTGCTCCCAGATTTCCTCACAGGGATCCTTTTGAGTTAGAACAGGAACCACTGATGAGAGAAGTCCTGTGTGCAGTGTGAAATTGCAAAATCCTGGGTGTTTGCATTTGCAAATGGGATTTACATAGATGCAAATGACCACAGGCAGGGCTCAGGGGAGGGAAATTAAACCCAGTGAAGGGCACAGCTCTGAAATCCCAAGCACCTGGGTATTTCCAGCCTGGAAAGGAATGTCCATCTGAAATGAGAACCAAGGTACAGGGCCCAGGTGGGGCTCTCTGCAGCGCCTTGGGGATCCCAGACCCTCGCAGCAGTGCAGGGAAAGGCAACAGACTCGGGCTGTGGGAGCACAGGAACCTGTCCCAAAAATCAGAATGAGTTTGGGAAAAACTCACTGTACTTTTCCCAGTAGCACCCAGGAAGGGAGGAGGAACACCAGAAGTTTATGATCTGTCAGCAGAACTGAGGATGAAAAGAGGATGACACAACATTTTCCAGAGGGACATCGGGGAATCTTTTAATGATTCTGTCTGAGAGATGTTTTGCAGTGCTGTGGGAATTCTGGGGCTGAAGGGGCAGAGCTGGAGGAAGGAAGGGGAAACAGGAGAAGCAGTTAAAGAGTTTTGGAGGGATTGCACAGGACTGGACTGGATATTCCGTGAGGTAAACCCTGACTAGAACAGCCAAGTGGAGAAACTCATCAAGATAAAACCCCGTAGGTGTTGGATACTTGCAGAGCACAGATCCATTTTAGGTCTTCTAGTCAAGCTGAAAGAACTTCAGATTTTTTAGTTTACAATTCACTTAGAATTGTTGAAATTATTGTAAGAAGTGTTATTAAAAGGCTCAGCCAGCACGAAGTCCTCACAAGAGCCTATTTTTAAATTTACTTCTGTTTTATCATTACTTGTGGTCTCACAGAAGCATTTGCCTGTGCTTCTTTCACTAGAAATAGAGATTTCCACAAATACCACACTGCACTTCTCTCTGGAAGTATTAATAGCTCAGACTGTCCTCTCTGCCTCTGCCTGTCACAAAGAGGAATGGAAATTAGAAATGAGGAACCAAGACAATAAAAAAAAAAGCCAAGCCGACAAAGACCAGTTGTCAACATGGTTAAAATTAGTAAGATATTAAAAGATAGGGTGGAAAAAAGTGTTAAACTGGATTTGGAACCCAGGAGTGGGATTCAGAAGGAACCAGGGAGCAGGACTGGTTTGGAGATGTCACTGGGACGGATTCCAGAATATCTCAGCCAAGATTTGAGCACTCTGGGTTGGTCATGGGGGAAGTGGACAGGTGACACCTTACGGGTAACAGCCCCTTAAGTGACAGCCCCACAGGTGACAGTCCTACGGTGACAGCCCTATGGGTGACAGCCCTACAGAGACAGACCTACAGGTGACAGCCCTATGGGTGACAGCCTCATGAGTGACAGTCCTACAGGTGACAGCTCTATGGGTGACAGCCTCATGAGTGACAGTCCTACAGGTGACAGCCCCATGGGTGACAGCCTGTGGGTGACAGCCCTACAGAGACAGACCTACAGGTGACAACTCTACAGGTGACAGCCCTGCAAGTGACAGTCCTACAGGTGATAACCCTGTGGGTGACAGCCCTACAGGTGACGCCCTATGGGTGACAGCCCTATGGGTGACTGCCCTATGGCAGACAGCCCCACAGGTGACAGTCCTACAGGTGGCACCCTACGAGTGACAGCCTCACAGTAACAGCCCTACAGGTGACCCTTCTACAGGTGACACCCTACAAGTGACAGCCCTACAAGTGACAGCCCTATGGGTGACAGATGTATGGTGGCAGCCCTACAGGTGACAGCGCTCCGGGTGACAGCTGCCATCATTAGAGGATGAAAATGACATTCAGCATCCCCTCAGAAGTGAAGGATAGACCTGGAGGAGCCTTGGCTCACCCTTCCCTCTGTCCCTCTGTCCCTCTGTCCCTCTGTCCCTCTGTCCCTCATAGCATCCTGTGCTGCAGAAAATGTCACCGTGGTGGCCGCCATGGAGGGGGACACCATTACTGTCAACTGCTCCTACAACCCCCGGCAGTGGTGGCGGGAGAAGAGCTGGTGCCGGCAGCTGGACGAGAGCCGGTGCCAGCACGTGGTGAGCGCCCCGACCCTGTGGCTGCCCTTCCCCAGGGACAGGAGGGGCACCACCTCCATCAGGGACAACGCCCGCGCCGGGCTCCTGACCGTCACCATGAGGCACCTCCGGAAGGAGGACGCGGGGCTGTACCAGTGCACGACGGATTTCCTGGGGGAAACGAGGAGCCTGAGGAAGGTGCAGGTGGAAGTGCTGGCAGGTACGTCCTGAGGCTCGGAGTTGGAGGGTTCCTGCTGGGATTTCACGGGTTCCTATTGGAATTTCACGTGTTCCTATTGGAATTTCGTGGGTTCCTACTGGAATTTCAAAGGTTCCTACCAGAATTTCATGGGTGTCTGCAGCTGCCAAGGGCTCACTTGAGTCAACATCTACTTTTGTCTCACTCTAAGGAGGTTCTGTGTTTCACTGCCTCTTTTTATTCCTGACTTAGAGCAACGTGACCTCCCTGTTAGAGGGTATCTGACACCTCATCCCCTCACTGCTGCCCAGGTTGCTCCCAGTGCCCCGTCTCACCTGGGTTACCTGCCCAGCTGAATGTCACCCAGAAACATCTGCAGACTAAACTGTTGTGTTTCCATTAGCAGCCGGCCTGGTGACCCACGTGCCAGAGGAGCCCAGAGCAGTGCAGAGCATCTCCAGGTGAGCCCAAAATTCCTCGTGTGGGATCTCTAATCTTCCTAGGACTAAGGCAGCGCTACAAGAGTTTCTGTAGAGGTGGAACCATCCCCTTCATGGCTGCATTTCTGGTTCCCACCAGGTCCCGTCCCGGAGTGGATTTCACTGTTTTCTACATCCTCGCTGGATTCCTGGTGGCCAAGTTCATGGTGGCTGTGCTGGTCTGTGTCGTTGGCCACGGCAGGAAGAACAGGGAAAGCAGGCAGAACCCAGGCCTGGGAGAGCAGCAGGTGCTCCCGTTCCCTGCTGACCTCGGACACGGTGGAATCGGCCTGTCCTGGGAGAGCTCTGCGTGAGCCAAGCCAAAAGGAATCCATGGAAAAGGAAAATCAGGCATTTCCCACCTGCCGTAAGAAAAGGATCGCTACTAAACACAGGTCTGGAAGAACCTGTCACTCTGGAGAGGGAATGTCACCATCTTCTTCATCACCTCTTCCCCCTGGCACCACATCCCCAGGCAGTTATTCCAGACATCATTCCCAAGTCCATTCCATCACGGTCTGAACTGACACCCATCAACTTCCTGTCACCTCAGGGCAGAGCCAGGTGACAGGTTCTGTCTTTCCAAGGTGAGGAAGAGCAGCTCCCAAAAGCTGCTTTGGACAGTGGGGATGCTTGGAGAAAATCCCTGTGGAAAGGCGTAAGGAACTGCAGGATGGACCAGGAAGGGATGTGGTCTCCTTGCAGCTCCGAGGCACCTTCCTCCTCTCTGAAGGGACTTTGTGAGCACAGGAACTGTCTCTCTGTTGTTCTCACTGTATTTTCTCTCCCATGTGATGGTTGTTCATCCCTCCCCACAGTGAAGCTGCACTCAGCTCTCCCGGGCTCCAAACCCACGGGCACTGGCATTTCTTTTCCCTGCAGAACTAAATAAAATCCGATTTAAAAATCCGGCTGATTCTCTGGCTTGGTGTGGATTGCTGGTAATGAGCTGCAGGACACCAGGTCACAGTGGTCACCCAGAGCAGAGGTGATGTTTGGAACACCCTGGTGTGTTTAGAACATCCAGGAACAGTCAGAGCCAAAGGGACAGGCTGGAACATCCAGAGCCAGCTCCATGCAGGAACAGCAGCTCAGAGCCCAACCTCTCATTGCCCAGAAGAGCAATGACTGAAATTTGCTTATTTTAATTATGCTTTTGGGTTCTTATTTTTAGAGTAGTTCTGTGTTTTGTCAGGAAAGTGAAATTCATGGTGGGACATCTGGCAACCTTTGTCCTTCTGAGGCCTCTCCCTCCCACCACTCTGAGGTTCTCAGTCTAAAATAAGCAACTTTTGGGGAAGAAAATCTGTGTTTGTTGCTCTCTGCTGGTACAGACAGGTGACCTGCTGTATGACTGCATCCACAGAGAGGAATTTGCCATCTGAAAGAAAATATCTCCAAGGAAATAAAAAGAAAATAATCGATATTTTATTGATTACCATCAAAAATAATGAATGTAATTTGGTAGGATTGTATTAATCAAAACCAAATGGGTTTGGGACAGAAATATTTCTGGGGCTGGTTCTGTCCTTCCCTTCCCCTGTTCCCTCTGTGCTGATGTTGGCTCTGTCCCTGTCCTGCATGACCTGGACACTTCATGGGGGTTGTTTTTTCCTGTCTTTCCCCCCAATGAATCACAGCTCGAGGTTCTTCAGAACTTTTGGGGCTGTTTGCAAAAAAAAAGGGAACTCCCTGTCCCTCAGCACTCCCATCCTGTGAGAGCCAACAGGAGACTCCAACCCTGTATTTGGTGCAAAATGCTGTCCCAAATTCAAGGTAACTCTGATCAAAGTCTCATTAAAGCAGGAGGGACTGGAATGATGAATGAGTTCTCATGGAATATGATTAGAGTGCAGCTGAGAAAGCTCCAGCTTAATGACTCGGGAGAAGATCATCTCAGGAGCCGTTTCCAGGGGAGAAACAAACTAAGGAACAGCATCAAGCTGGAAGTTTGGGTGAGTTAATCAAAGGATTAATGATCTTCTAAAAGTCAGCAATTTCTTACCACTTGACAAGAAAGATTACAGGTCAGTGCTAAAGAGCTCTCGTCGGAGCCTGGAAATTTCCTGAGACTCAGATAATTCCTGAATTTCTTTCTTTTTTAACAGATTTTTTGATACATGCTAATGGGATAAATAAATTGGAGCCAACTGGTGGAGGGGGGGCTGGCTTGGCTTCATTGATAAATGATGTTTTATATTTACACCAGCAGATGGAACAGGCTCTGAGCAATCTGAAACTTTGCAGGAGGAAAAGTCCCTGATTTTTCAGTAGGAGAAAAAGCCCCCAGGGATGGATTGATGTGGGAAAATCACCTGCTCTTCGTTGTTATTGTTGTTTTCCAAGGGGAAGATCAAAGACAGACCCTGAGAAGGGCCGGTGCATCCCAGTGAGGGATGTCCTTGAGCCCTGGTGGCGCTGCAGGAAGAGAATCCAGGCTCCTGAGCCTTCCCCAGGCTCGCCAAGTGCCAAGGAAAACGCTGCTGGGATGGATCCCCTGCGGCTGTGGATCAGTGCTGACCTCACAGAACCACCCTCGTTACAGAGACAGCGGGGGTGATGTGCTGGAATTTTTATCCCGGAAACATAATCCAGTGTAAAACACACAAAGTCCCCTCCCAAATTAACCTCATCTCCTGTAAACGGGAACGGAGATATCCTGGTTTTCCCTGCAGTCTCTGTGCCCTCGTGGTGCTGAGTTCCTTCCTGCCCACCGCTGCTCTGGGTGCTGCTGGTCTCCTCCTCCTCCTCACCACCTCCATCAGAAGGAAAAGGGCAGGTGAAGCTCCTGAATGCTCTTGGCTGGTGTTCCTGCCCCTACAGCGTGTCATCCCAGAAACCCGGGATGTTCACAGCAATCCTTGTCCAGGGAGGCAGGGATGAGCTGGGAGTGGGAGTCAGGTTTAAAATGAGCAGAGAAAGGAACAGTTTTATGCTCAAAAGAGTTTCTATCCCTTATGGCAGGAAAAGGGACGGACTTTGGCAGACCGCAGTCAGAAATCCCTGGTGCTTTACACTGCTTTACACCACTCCAGAGGATTATCCAACAATTCCATCCATCCCCGCTGGGTGTGAGGCACCTCCTCGAGCTCCCAGGCTAAAGCTGCCTGGATTTGTTGGTTGTCTGACACCTTTTTGCAAGGCAGACACAAACCACTTCGTTGGTTTGAGGAAGTCCCGGCCCTTCTGCTTCTTTTTGCTTGTGGTAAGAACAAAAATACACAATTCTGATCATTAACTGGCCTTGAATCTGCAGGAGCAACATCAAATCTTCATCAAAGGAAAACTTTTCTACTTGCAATCACCCCAAATATTCCGTGTGCTGACTCTGCCCAGTCCCTTAAACCTTAGGAAGTGCAGTTTGAGCGAGTTTCCTGAAATTCTCTGAGCTCACATTCCCTTTCGCCACACATCCCCTCTCTTTGCTCTTCCCCAGTTTCACAAGACAAGGAGGAAATATTTGCAGCTGTAGAAGAACCAAGGCTGATCTCTAGAAGCCAAAACCACCCAACTCAGTTTGTACCCAGCTGCTGAGGGTGGGTGACCTGGATGCACCATTTCCCTGGAAAATAACTGCGCTTTTCTAACAGCACAGCAGCTTGGTGGGCAAACCCAGGGGAAAGCTGTGGTGCGTTTGCTTTTCCAAATTGCTCTGTTTTGAAATGGCAGGGAGTCGTAAACCCAAATACAGGAAACTGGTTGTGTCTGGCAGCAGCTGATACAGCACCACAGCCAGGCCAAGTGAGCTGCTTCCTCTGCGCTTAAATACTCTCAAATAAAGCGTTAATTACCGCCCAATCTGATAAAATCCAGCAAAGTGGTAAAAATCTGCTTTATTTTAAACCTATGAGCTTTTTCCTGGGCTTCAGAGAGACGAGCAATGCACTCGACATGTTTTAATAAACAAGGGGCTTCTTGGAAAATATTTGTCTGCTTTATAGTATAAACTGTCATCAGCTTGAGCACCCGGGGTGGAATTTACACTCCAAGGTGTTGATTTGTTTTACAAAGAAATAACTCAGTATTTCCCTGTTTGTTGTTTATTAACACATACTCCATGCTCCAGGATAAATCTAGCTTGACTTTATTACAAATTACACCCCTGTTGATCCAACTACAGAACCCTGTTATCGTGGTGATATGAGCAAACATCCCTCAGGGATTACAGATAAATCCCCAAATTCGGCTGACTGAGATTTTCCTCTTATTTCTGTGAGCTGGAGACCGAGGATGCTGAAGAGGACACAAAAAATGGGTTTAATTTTTGGATATTGAGATTGCAGGAAGACTCTGGATACTGAGTGGCAGGGGAGAGAAGGGAGGTGGAAAGGCAGGGAATACATCCGTGGATTGGATAAACTCTGCTCTGCCTGTGAGTCTTGTGAAATTCTGAAGGTGAGGGTGACAAAGAAAAGTAAATTCTGTTGACTGCTCTGATGTGGCTACACGATACCAGTCTTTTTAGTATTATATCTGAGATGATTTTATTATTCTGCTGCAAATTGTCTGGGGAAAAAAGCTAGAAAATTACATCACAATAGCTAAAGAAACTGATTTCTGACTTCTAAACAGGCTTGCATGATTGTTCTCCTTATTTCCTGTCCCAGCTTCCCACTCTGTTCTTACATACAGTCATTTCCTTTTTCTTTTTTTTTGTTTGTTTGGGCTGTGGTTTTTTTGTGATCATCACTGTTTTGACCAATTCCAGGAAGAATTCATGACCGACAGCCTTGTGCTCTGGGGGATTTTGAGATGCTGAAATGCTGGTGTGGAGTTTGTACCATTAACTATTTCTGATACTGCAGTGAGCATGCAGTTCCAGTCCTGGGGAAGAGCAGCGCGCCCAGAGGGATTGCAGGAGACTCGGAAATTCGCTGTTTCTTAAAGCTTTCAAAGCCCACCCAATCCTCCAAAGAGAAAAGCACTTTTTGTGTCGAAACACAGAAATAAGCTTGTTCTAAGGGTCTTCATTCAGCCGTGTTTGGGCTAAAAATGATAATGACTGGATACCTGAGATTTGGGGGTGAGGAGGAATCACCTTCCTGGGAGGTAACCTGGAATAACGGGAGGTAACCTGAAAATAAATCTTGGAGAGAAGGGCAGATAAGCACATGAGGATGGAGTGGTACAGGTACAGATTCCATTGCTGCTTCCACGGACACTCCCCAGGCTCTGGCGCAGCTTCCAGGAGACTTTAGGGATAATTACAGAACGCTTCAAATCCTGCAGCAAGGAATGGAGCGTCTCCAAGGCACCTGAGTGCTGTGCCCACAGCCCTGCCAGGACAGGGAATGGTGGCACAGCCTCTTCCCACACAGCAAGCCCACACGCAGCACGTTTGCCCCACACTTGAGGGACACACGAAGCAATACTGGCCAGCTCAAAGCCTTCCTTCCTTCCTGCCTTCCTTCAAGCCCATCTTCTTTCTCTCCTGCCTTCCTGTCTTCTTTTTCTTTCTCCCTTTCTTTTATCTTCTTTCATTTCTTCCTCCCCCAGCTCTTGGAGGGTCCTGCTCAGGCCCGAGGCAGAGCCCTCTCCTTTCCCCACACGCCGCCATCTTGAGGCGCCGCCTCATCCCTAAGACAGAACCGCAGGCCAGGATGGAGGGAGGATGGATGGAGGTCCCGCTCCCAGAGACCCCCCATGCCAGGAGCACCTCTGGGGGGACACCCCGGTGTCCCTCGGTCCCCTCAGCACCCACAGCCCGGCCCTGGGGCCGCAGGAGCAGCACCCATGGGCAGCAATATGGCGGGATGGGGCTGAGGGGAGATGGGTGCCAAGATGGCCGTGCTGGCCTCACAGGGCCTGGGGTGAGGGCAGGGGCTGTCTGGCCATGCTGGGTGAGGGCAGGGGGTGAAGGCAGGGGCTGTTTGGCCTCTTTTGGGGTATGGGGAGTGCAGGGGTTTTGTTTGGCCACACCCGGTCAGAGCAGGGCTGTGCAGTCAGGGTGGTTGAGGGCAGGGAGTGTGCGGCCACACCAGGTCAGGGCAGAGGGTCAGGGCAGGGGCTGTCCGGCCATCCCTGGGTCAGGGCAGGGCTGTCCAGCTATCCCTGGGTCAGGGCACAGGGTCAGGGCAGGGCTGTCCGGCCATTCCTGGGTCAGGGCACAGGGTCAGGGAAGGGCTATCCGGCCATCCCTGGATCAGGGCAGAGGGTCAGGGCAGGGGCTGTCCGGCCATCCCTGGGTCAGGGCAGAGGGTCAGGGCAGGGGCTGTCCAGCCATCCCTGGGTCAGGGCAGAGGGTCAGGGCAGGGCTGTCCGGCCATCCCTGGATCAGGGCAGAGGGTCAGGGCAGGGGCTGTCCGGCCATCTCTGGGTCAGGGCAGGGTCTCCCAAGCCACCTTGGGTCAGCGCAGAGGGTCAGGGCAGGGCTGTCCAGCCATCCCTGGATCAGGGCAGGGGCTGTCCGGCCATCCCTGGGTCAGGGCACAGCGTCAGGGCAGGGCTGTGAGGCCATCCCTCGGTCAGGCCAGGGGCTGTCCGGTCACCTTGGGTCAGGGCTGTCCAGCCACCCCAAAGCCCCCCTTGCCCTCCGCACACCCCATCACAACATCCCAACACAGAGTAAAAGCTTCTCAGTTTATAAATTTTATTAGCTGCAGAGTGTACACAGTACTTACAATTGCATCTATTAAAGACCAAAATACACTTGAAAAAATGCATCATATAAAAAAAATTAAAAACTTTGAACTATGTACAAACTTTGCCTGACATTACGTTAAGCTCAGGACCCTCCCATACCCATTTACAAAGAAAAGTTTATTTTTCCCCTCTTTTTAACATGCAGGGCCTTAAAGCCATTTAGCATCACTTGAAGACCATTTTTTTCCCAAATTCAGTTCTTTACACTCCTATAAATCTGGGTTTCGATGGGTTTGATGCTTCACTGCTCTGGGTCGATCAAACACATTTCTCCCCAGGTCTCTTCTTTCATCCTCACCCACTCTTTTACTAACTCCTGCAGTGGAGTTTTTCCTCAAGTGTAGCCAATCTACAAAGAATTCTCATTTAATTACTAGGGAGGTTTGAACTGGACATGTCTCCACTTTAACAGATTTCCCTGGAAAAAGAAAGCTGATATTTTTGGTACCATGGTGTTGACTGCTGGCTCCAACCTCACCAAATTAAACACAACTTTCAGCAGTGATACACAGAACACAAAACAAATAAAAATATGACAGGAGCACTCGGGCTTTCACATCACTACTTAAAGCATTAACAATAAGACTTTCTAGAACACAAATCCGTATTTCTTCACACACAACCTACAACAGAGCATCAGAGAACCTAAATATGAAGGGATATTGGGAAACAAGTTCTAGCTGGTTGGAAAAAGTTTACAAGTTCTTTAAGAAAACTAATTACTCATTAAAAAAAAAACCAAAACAAAATCTATGTCAGAGCAATAATCTTGCTTCCCAAACTTGCAGCTCTCAGAGGGGTTCCCTCAGGACAGAGATTTACCATGAACTGAAGAGCAAAAAATATCATGGAGAGGCTCTTACTCCAGCACACAAATATTCCACCAACAAAATGTACAGATGCTCCAAAAAAATATTTACAGTAATGCTGCAAATCCAACTAAAATTCCTTAAGGAGAGCTGCAGGTTCCTGAAATGGGGGAGATCCCAGGAAATGCTGCGTGAGGGTTTCAGGTGCCAGCTGAGGAAAACCAGCACCGTGCTGGAACTGGGCAAGGATTTAAGGCAGAAGCAACCAGAGGCCCTGACGATGCCACAGATGTTAAAAATACCCTTGAAATCATTAGAAATGAATCCTAATTAAGAGCTGTGAGCAGAGTGTCAGATCACTGGTTTAACTGAGGACAAAAATTGAAAGAAAGAAGGTTTATTTGCCTGCCAGGAACCAGGCAGCTGCAAGTGTCCCCGTGTCCAAGTGTCCTTTCCAGCTCCAGCTGTAAGAAGGGATACGGAACCAGGAACTCACCACAAGGAGCTGAGCTGTGTTTAGAGATCCAGCTGCCAGTTCCAAACCCCCTCTGCAGTTCTTCCTTGTCCTTTCACTGCCTCCACAGGTCATCCTTACGCCTGGACAGGCTCACTCTTCCTCCAGGATTGCCTGCTCACAACAAGGATCCAACATTCCTCCTCCCTCCTCATACTCTTTAGTATTTTTCTTTCATCCAAAGGAAACAGAATTTTCCAGGCTCTTTTCTTTTGTATCCTCCCAGTTTTCTACAACTTGCTGATTTGTCCTCCACTTGGTCTTTAGTCAGAAGCTTCCAGTAAATGGGAAAACATGGAAGGGAGGAAATACAATGTTCAAGCTGCACTTGAAATCACCATTCACTGAATTTAACCCAGTCTCACCCATCCTTGGCTGCTTTCCTCAAAAACTCCTCACTCTGCAGCTTCACCTGGCCAGGTTCATATCCACCTGGCAACATTCCCAACCCCAAACTTCACTGCTGGGATCCAGTTTGAACTACAGGACACAAAAAATGGAAAATCTGGGACTCCAGCAGGCAGATGATCCACAGAGCAGCTGTGTAACTCATCAAGGTGGGAGGAGACAGGAATGGAATGGTGAGAAATCACCTGTTAAATGCTTTTAACTACTGCTCCCATCACTGAAATTCAAATTGTAAGAATAGAGCAGGCTTAGAATCGAAATCAAAAGATCTGTTCTGTGAAGATGCTCAGCCCAAAGCCAGCTGTAGGCCACGGAAAAATCTGGGTTTTTTTAATGTAAGTACTGCTCGTTCACTAAGTGCGACTTTTGTATTGTTTTTAAGAGGATGATTTATAAAAAGCATGAAAGGTTCATCAGCATCTGCCTTCATTTGTTAAGAGTCCTTCAGATACCTCAGGTTGAGCTGCCCCAGCTGCTGCTGTCCTGAATCATCCCTCACTCGGGAATTGCAGAACTGATTTAGGCATCAAAAACACCATCCCAGAGATGGTCAAGTGCCACCACTCTGGGACTGAGGATTCCACGTGTCCTGGAGGAACCACGGACGTCACTGGCAGGTGAGAAAGAAGATTCAAAAACAACAACAAAAAAAATCCTTTGGAAGAGACTCACTGAAAAGTTTCAATCCTTTTCATACTCGCATCCAGTTTTCTTCCAAAGCAACAGGTACTGGCAATGAACATATAAAACCACCCAGAGACTGATTTACTGATCCAATCCCCCTCACATCACCCTCTCCCCACCCCACTTGCAACAGAGACACAATACATCGAGTCCTGCAGTAATCTTGACTATTTCTAGCATTGATTGGATGGCTGAGCCTTTCCCAGAGAAGAGCTTCTTTACACATTTACAAGGTGGAATCGAAAAGAATCCCCTTCAGTTTCTGCCAGGGTCGGAAGTACAACAGCAGGGCCCAGCTCAGGGAAAATGAAGTCCAAAGGGGTGAGGAGTGGATGGAATAACAAATCTCGGCTGGGCAAACACAGGCCTGTGGTGCAGCCACTCAGTGCTGGGATCTGTCCCTGGACAGGGCTGTGCTGCACCAGCCACAGGGATTGAGGTGGGAAAATGAAGGAAAACCAAAGGGATGAGTGTTCAGACTCCGAATTCCCTGTGCTGGATCAGGAGAGGGCACCAAGAAGTCTGAAAGGTTCTGTTTGTAGAGTTAAAACCTCGAGCATGTCCTCAACATGTGGTGCTTGCTCTGTGGAAAAGGACAGGCTGTGACACGGAGATCGTCCCACTCCAGGATTCACTGGACACTCTGGGCAGGCAGGGCAGGCTGGCAGGAGGGACGGGAATTCCCTTCAGGTGTTTTTCCCTGGAAGCAGGGGTTAGGAGACCCTGATCATCTGTGTCATCGCTTCTTCGTTGGTTTGAGTTGGATCCTGCGGACACAAAAGGTTGGAAATTCCACATTTTTCCATGAAGCAGAGAGAACCACACACAACCATGGGGAGGAGACGCTCCTGCCCCTCCCCTGATCTCCAAAAATGTCCCATGTTCCCTGGGTTATACAGGCCAGTGTAAGAGACTGGGACACAAAAATCCTAACACTTCCCAGGAATGTGTTGTTTCTGGTATTCAGGAAGACCAAGGACTGGTCTGATATTTAGGAATGATTTTAGCTAAAAGTAAGAAATACTCCCTAAAGGACTGCTCTAAAGCACTGAGCAACAACAGAACCTGTTCATTCTACTCCACTGTGCCCCTTCCTTTATAAAATGCCTTGCACTTTTTATACAAATCAATATGCAGCTAAGAATCAGATATTCCCATTTTTTACTTTCCATCAGATGTAAAGATAAGGTGTCTCTACCTTTAATTCATGTCCTGAAAGAACACCCCAGGACCCAACCAGAAAGGCTGTTTTACAAACAGAGAATGTTTGTGTGCATTTATCCTAAGAACTACAAAGTGAACACACTTCTATCCACATTATTGTCATTTAATTCCTCAGGGCAAACATCCCTTGCTCTCCACAAGCAGTGACAGGAGGTTTTTTTCCCAATGCTTGGAATAAATTCAAAGGCAGGGAGGGACAAGGGTCAGCAGCAGAGAAATTCAGAGGCTGGGAGGGACAAGGGTCAGCAGCCAAGCCCTAAAACCCAACCAAAGCAGCACAGACACCTCTGATGTGAAGGGCTGAAAGGGGATTTGCCCCAAACCCCACTCACCTGCATGTGAGGGCTGTCCTTTTCCTTGGGGGAGAAGAAGCGGCCCCCCTCTCCCCGTTTCCTGGCCATGGCATGCCGGTGCCGGGACTCGTGCAGGTATTTCTGCAGCGAGGGAAGAGCAGGTGAGGGAGCAGCCACTCCTTCCAGTCACTGCTTCCCAGGGGAAATTCCCAGTCCCCATCCATGCCCCTGCCCCTCAGACTCCCAGTCACTGCTTTCCAGGGGCAATTCCCAGTCCCCATCCATCCCCCTGCCCCTCAGACTCCCAGTCACTGTTTTCCAGGGGAAATTCCCAGTCCCCATCCATGCCCCTGCCCCTCAGACTCCCAGTCACTGTTTTCCAGGGGAAATTCCCAGTCCCCATCCATGCCCCTGCCCCTCAGCCTCCCAGTCACTGCTTCCCAGGGGCAATTCCCAGTCCCCATCCATCCCCCTGCCCCTCAGACTCCCAGTCACTGCTTCCCAGGGGAAATTCCCAGTCCCCATCCATCCCCCTGCCCCACAGACACCAGGCTGACAGTCAGTGCACACTCACACACAGCTCCAGACACTCCCAGAAACACCCAAAGGAAGCAGAACTGTCCCCAAGGGACTTTAAAAATTCACTCCGATGTAGCTCATGAACAACAAAAACATCATAAAACTGAGAAACACCGAGATTCTAATCCTCATTTTCCAGCTCAGGTGGGATTCTGTGCCTTTCTCACAGAGCAATCCTGTGCTAGAGCTGAGTTTTATTCTCACCCTTCTCTCTTTGGGGATTTTTCCCTCTGCTTCCAGCTTTGCCCGTGCCTGCCTCCTCTTCAGGATGCGGTGGTACTGCTTGGCATTGACATAGAGGGGCTCCTCTTCCAACATCTCTGCTCCAGGCAAAGGGATCCTCTGGATGGCTGGGACTGAGCCAGCTCCAGGCACCATCTGTACACAGAAGGAGGGTTTAGTCCTTGCAGCTCAGCACTCAAACTGAACACAAAAATGTCATTAAAAACCCGAATATTACAATGGAAAGTGGGTTTTGCTCAGGTAATGCAGCCACTTAAATGAAAAGGAGCAATAAAGCTGTTCCTAAACTGCAGAACCAATTTAAACAAATCGATTCCTGATCAGTCCTGCTGGGTTTTCCTAATAAAGGTACAATTTCAATACAATTCCACGATCGAACTGCTGCTTCTTGGACAATTAAACAAACGGGACATGGCTGGTGCTTCCCCTTCTTTTGGGTTATCTCTTACTTCAATTATTTCATTTCAGAGCATTTCTAAGCCAACACTGCGGAGCTGCTGACATCTAGTGGGGACCAACAACACTCCAGTTTGAGGGCCTCACACTACAAAGAAATAGGAATTGGCAGGAAAAGCTCTATAAATGATGGAAACAAATCCTAAGGGATCCTCAAGAAAACCAGTAGTGACTCAGTCTATTTAAACCTTTGCTCATCAGTTCATAGCTCAGTTTGAATTTCAGTTTCTAGATTTCTGAGCTGCTGTGGGAGAGAGAAACTACAGAACACAGAGATCACAGCAGGATCCAGGCCTTGGAAGCTGAAATTTTGTACTGTTTAAACTTTAAACTAATGGAACTTACAGAGGGGACTGAGCATATTGAGGTGATCTGAATCTCAGACAAGAGTTTATCACAGAATCAGGGAATCACAGGATGGTTTGGGTTGGAAGGATCTTAAGGGTCACCCAATTCCAACCTTCTGCCATGGGCAGGGACACCTTCCACTATCCCAGGTGCTCCAACCTGGCCTTGGACACTTCCAGGGATCCACGGGCAGCCACAGCTTCTCTGGGCACCGTGTGCCAGGGCCTCCCCATCCTCCAGAGAGGAATTCCTTCCCAATATCCCACCTAACCTTGCCCTCCTTCAACTTCAAGCCACTCCCCACTGTCCTACCCCCACCCTTGTGAAAATCCTGCTAGATTTGAGTACAGACACGTTAAAGCTCAGCCTCCAAAGGCAGCAGTGGGAATTTCACACCTACCATGACCATTCCCCCTGAATTGACCACGTTCCCAGCCACTGGCAGTGTCACCGTGACCGTCCCCTGGCCACTGCTGGTGGTGTTGGTGTTGGCTCCAGTTTGGACAATCTGGGCTCCAGCCAGGCTGGCTGCTGGAATGGTGATCATGCCTGTAACAGGGACTGTAACTTTAAGGAAGTAGAACACAAAAGGGGAAACAGAAAAGAAGAAAAAAAACCAAAAAAACAAACGAAACAAAAACACGCACACAAAAAGAAGGGAACAGCATTAGTCCCACTTCTGTGTTTTACTCATTCATCCTTCCAGAACATGCAGAGAGTCAGGAAAAGCATTCAAGTGAGGGATTAAATTCCATCAGAACTCCTGGTTTTTGCATTTGTAACCTCAGTGAGTAACCATGCACTCTTGAGGAGGAAAAGCAAAAGTAAGGGTTTCTATTCCAGCAGCCCTGGCCAGAGACAAGGAGATTTTCTGTTTCTGGGGAAAGAACCCCAGAGTGAATTCCTGCAGAACACAAACACCTAAATAAATCAAAAGCCCTCTCAAAGAGGTATCCTGGCTCCTCCCAGCCCTCCTACCTTGCTGCAGGATGGTGCCATCAGCATTCACGGGCTGGTACACGATGGTCTGGCCCTCAGCAGCCTGGGCAACCTGCTGGCCTTGCACTGCTATCTGCTGCTGGGTCTGAACAAAACAAAGAGCACAAAAACGTTACAAATTGCTTCTTTTTTTCAGTGTTTACAATTCCTGAATGAACACATGGTGCTTGAGGTGTTCCAGGTGTCTATTTCTGTTGCCTCATTAGCAGCAGTAAGAAATAGGCTGGAGCACAGACCAAATAACTGGAGATCAAACACCTGAAGCACATGTAAGATGCTTTTTCTAACAGTTCAATAATAAAAAAACAAATTCTAGGCTTCCTGTCTCACTATGAAGATGTGAAAGGAAGAACTATTCTGCTCAGAAATTTAATTTTGGCCCTAACCAAAAGCATCAGCAGAAACCCCAGGTGTGACTGGACTACTGCACGCAATGGCCCAAGTATGGAATTAGCAATGCTTCATGTTTTCAAAATTCAACAAAGAGACAAAAACAACCACAAACCAATAAAATACAGAAACACGATGGAGAAAAACATGCAATCTAATTATTCTGCCCCAGAGTCATGTATGAAACACTACAAAAACATGACACTTATTCTCAAGTTCTCCTCAATATTAATAATTCCTTTTTTTTTTTTTTGCCTTTTTTTTTTTTTTTTTTTTACTTAACCACATCTTAAGTCATTTGTCAAGTTTCTCTTCCTGTTCCTCTGCAGAAAAGCCTTTCATGCTGGTGCAGTTACCTGTGTCTGGCCAGCAGTAACTGCAGTCTGGGGCTGCTGTATAATGATCTGCTGGGTCTGGCCCTGCTGCCCCTGTACCTGCACAGCCTGCCCACCTTGAATCTGAATCTGACCTGGCTGGACCAACTGAATCTGTGGAAGAAAGAGTCAGAAAGGAACATTAACTATGCCTCTGATTTCTCCCTCCTCGGCCTCAGCATGACCAAGTCATCTCTGAGGGTGATTTAGTGTTGCACAGAAAAAGAAAGCAGCGAGTCTTCTCTTTTTCCAGTTGGAAATGAGGAGTTTTAATGGATTGCTCCCTGTGACACAGCAGCCCCGCCACGCAGGGCAGAGGGAGCAACGTGCTGTGTCACTGTGCTCCAGCAGTTCTGCACTGCTTACACAATAAATCACTCAGGAGAAATCAATTATTCACATGGCACTGGGAACAGACAGTCAGGTGGAAGAAGAGGAGGGCTAAGATTTAAGACATCTGTGGGGTGTTAATCATCCAGCACTCAGAAGTACTTCTGGGATATATAAAGTTGTCCTCAGCTTTGCAGAGTCTTTCCACCACTGTGGAACATTCTTAGATTAAAAAAGAAGAGCTGGAATATGGTTTGAAGTTTGTGTTTAAAAACACAGTTATGGACTTTCCTCCAACAACCAGGCTGAGAAGAACCTCATACAAAACACAGTGGTTTTCAATAAAGGAAATTTTAAATAAACCTCTCAAAACACCAAGACATCATTTGCCTTCCTGGACTGTGCTGGATTCCTAAATCCCATCCTAAATGACCAGGACACTTTCATTACGCCATGGTTACAGTTCTTCCCTTTGCCTTTGAGGAACACTTCAACCACCTCTTTAAATTTACCAACTGTCTTTTAAACAGGTAATTACTTCTAAAAAAATCCATCTTCTGTACCTCCTTCACTACTGCCTTCTGTGCAACAGGGATGTTTAAATTCCCCTTCAGCCATCACATATTAGAGAGGCTCAAGCACAAATTATTTTCAAGAAGCTTTCTTAAATAATTGTTTTTAAAATCCTCTTTCTGAGCCATAAATTGAACAGGCACCAGATCCCCTACGACACTGCAAGGGCCAGATAAATTATCCCAACAAACAAAAATCCTGGTCTAGGGGAAGGTGTCCCTGCCCACGGCAGGGGGGTGCAACTGGATGAGCTTTAAGATCTCATCCAACCCAAACCACTACACTATGAAAACCCCCAAACCAACCCAGCCGTGTTTTAGTGTATTTGATCTAAAAGGTTTGCACCAGGCCATAGAACATAAAAACTGAATTTATAAAGGACTTTCACTCGTTCCCACCACGCCAGAGCCACAAAGCACCACCTCTGCCTGGTTTTAGGGTGCTGAGCAGAGCAGTGTGGCACTGGGAGCATCCCAGAGTGCCCCCAGGCTGTGCAGTGCCCCCGGGGTGTCTCACCTGCTGCAGCCCCTGCGTGCCGGACACTGGGACCTGCATGATGGTCTGGCCCTGGCCCCCAGGCACGGCCTGCACCATGATGGGCTGGCCCGTGGAGGTGATGAGCTGCCCCCCGCTCACCTGCACCATCAGCGGCTGCCCCTGCACCTGCGAACGAGGGAACAAAAAGGCAACAATGAAAACCCCGCCGGAGCAGCCCCAGCGCTCACCTGTGCTCGTGTGGGGGCAGAGGAACTGAGAAACAGGCACTGAGCTGCTTCAAACCAGCTCTGGGTTCCAGGATGTGCTACGGATTTAGTAAATTATCTGCTTCTCTTGCAGTCTAGTGGTTATAAAGCATGAAAACCGCATTCTCCAGCCACAAGAACCACCTTCATGCACAGCCCAAGAGCAAAGTGGAATAAAAGACTTCAGTGTTCACCTCACAATTACTGATTTTTAATTGGGGTTCCTATTGAGAGAGCTCTGTTCTGACAGGGAGGTTCTGAGGTGGCTTCAGCTCTCTCCAATTTCATGCCTACAACGTTTCCATTTTCTACCTGACACGGAGCATGGGATGTGCTGAGAGAAACTCTCCACAGTTATTGAGGGCAATTGTAACTGGAGCAACACAAAATGGAGTTCAGGGGGGAAAAGTGAAAGTGGATGAGCAGCAGCCACTTCTGGGCTTAAAAAAGCTTAGAGTGGATTTATAAATATAAATATAAAATATAAATGTATGTGTGAGCGTGGTGAGGCCCTGGCACAGGGTGCCCAGAGAAGCTGTGGCTGTCCCATCCCTGGAAGGGCCCAAGGTCAGGTTGGACGGGGCTTGGAGCAACCTGAGCTGGTGGAAGGTGTTGGGGTTGGAACTGGATGAGCTTTAAGGTCCCTTCCCACCCAAACCATTCTGGGATTCTGCGGCAACTTTGGCCTGAGAGTCTCTGGACTCTTGGACCAGGTATGGCTCTGGTCACTGGCAAAAAGGCCCACGAAAAGAAAGACAAGGGGAAAACCTCTCTGTTTGAACTCCCTCACTTGCCAAGTCCCCAAATTCTCCAAACACATCTTGAAAAATGCTCTACCTTCAAGGCCTAAATGCAAAATGAGTCTCATGAACTAGGGAATCACAAAATCTGATTTGTTTAGGAACCAGAACATCACAATGTGGTAAAGTCACTGAGTTCCTGGGTTTCACACTCTAAGGGATGAGGAGCCAAATCCTGCCCTAGGAATTTGACTTTACTGGGACACCACTCTGTCCCTCAGCCTGTCCACATCCCATCCAAAGCCCTCAGCCCCAGGGCTGGATCACAGAGGGAGGAGCATGCTCAGGTCAGCACAGAGAAGCACAGGCAGCAGCACAATATCCAAGAAGCAGAAAGGAAAACGAGACATTCCAGGATTTTTGTTAATGAATTAGAGCAAGCCAAAATAGAAAAAAAAAAAAAAAAAAGGGTGGGGAGAACATAACAACAACCAGAGTGAGCCCAGCAATCCAAGTCAGGCAGCGTTTGAGATTTGAACTCTGAACATAAAAAATGCTGTGTTAACTCTGCCCCTGGCAGGGCCATTCCAGCCCCTTGGAACCATCCTGCTCTGAAGAATTACGAACCAAACACCACCAAAATACTGAGTGCAAAACTGCTACGGTTGCCCAAGGTCTGTCAACTGCTCTAAAAAGGGTTCCTGGAAAGCCTGGCTGAGTTAAGGAAGTGGAGGCTGCAAGACAGGAAATACTTCACACTGAAACAAATCATTCCTTCCAATCTGGGATGTATTTGCTGTTTGGATTCACACGGCTCCTGGGTTTCCCTGTGTTGCTCACAGGTAAATAAGAAATTGGATCTCTCAGTGCCAGAGAAGCAAATATTGTCCCCAGGTGCCCTTTTAGCCACAGGTGAGAAGGTTCCACTGTTCAAGCTCAGGCTCCCCCACCAGCTCTGTCTGTCTCATGCAGCGAAGGCAGAGCCCTCCTCAGGGAGGAGCTCAGAAACTTCATTTCCTTGGAATTACAGGAAATCTTCGGGGTTTATCCTGACCGTTACTTCCTCATTTTGGTGTTTTTAACTTTGAAGTCACATTGAACCACAATTCCCTTCCAGAATTCCTGGCATGCACCTGGGGCCCCAGGAACACCTCCAATCCCATGGCAAACCCTACAGCCAGCACCCAGCACAGCTTCCTGCTCCACATCCCCCTGCTCCTCCTGGAAACCCAGGGAAAAACACAGCATTAGATATGTGGTGCTGGGGAGGGTCATGCAGTGCTCAGAAACACAATCAGAGAGGTCACCACTACCTGGAGGGTCTGGACTTGCTGGCCTGAGGCCGATGCCACCTGGGCCTCAGTCTGCAGCTGGACAGCTGTGACACCTCCCTGCTGCTGGGAACAGGAACAGGGAGAGCTTGAAACATGGCAAGGCACAGCTCTGACACCACACAACACACCGCTGGGACAGGGGGGTGGGATTCGTACACACTGCTCCAGGAACACGAGGAACGGGAATTTTAGCAAACCTAAGGGTGGAGTTCCCTGGAAGTGCACGTGGCACTGCCAGGCTTCAATAGCCCAACTCGCAGGGAACAGGAGGGATCATTTTTGCAGGATTTAAAGCTCAGTTTCAGGGTTTTAGCCTGCTCGCTGCCCGGGTTTGTCACTGTGAAGGGTTCCACATTTTGGTCACCCTGGTTTGTCACAACAAACCCTTTCCTGCAGCACAGTCTGAGCTCATCTCTGCCACCCCTGTATCGCTGTCTGCCCACCAGTGACCCTGAGGGACAGTCTGGAGAGGCTGCAGGAGCAGTTAGAGCTAAAAGGCTTTTCTATCTTTAGCCTCTTTGCTAAGAGTCCCAAAATACTCCCTGTAACTGTGTTAGCATGAGGAGATGAAGGACAGCTCCCTCCCAAGTGCTGCAACAGCCTGGTAAAACAACTTATTTTAGAAAAATGTTTCATGTCAGACACAGGCTTTAAGAGCCTGTACTGAGAACGAAAGCCAAGGGATGGTTTTATCTCCTTTTTACCTAGAAAATGTCAATAAACCAAACACATCTTCAGTTATCTGCTGCAAACAGGTATTTCGGATAATCCTTAACAGAAAATGTTTTAATCTCAAGTGCAATCTTGTTCTGGCTGAAAAAGCCAGCTTCAGCTACATCCAGTGGAAGGATTTGGTCCCTGCCGAGGCCAAGGCAAAGCAGATCTCCCCGAAAACATCATCCAGTGGCTCATCCCTTTGCATGACAAACCATCAAACCCCTCTTGCCCTGAACTAGAACAGAAGATGCAACAAAAATCCAGCAGCAGCTGAAAATACATCCCTAAATCTGAATATGGAAAGCTTAACAGTAAAAATAAATAAGCCCTTAAAACTCAGCCCTGATACTTTGCACACTGAAACATGAACTTCTTTGTGGGAGGGATGAATTCATCCGAAGCTACGTGGTTGGTGTAATTCCTGTTCTGTGTGTTTGTTTTGCTCCACCTGTAGCTCTGAAACAAAGAATCTCAGCAAATGTTCATTTGAGAAAGCTGGAGGAAACCTGTGTGGGCTTGAACAAAACCTATTTTCATTTTGGGAGAATTTTTCTTGTGGACAACTGCTTGTTTCTGTTAATATTCCGTTTCCTCCATTTTCGGAGATGTGTTAATATATTCTTACATATTTTTATATTTTACTTTCCTCATGTCCTTACCAGTTTACCAACTCCCTGCTACACTGAAATTTGGTCACTTGTACACCTGCAATTTAATTTCCTAAGTATATTTTAAAAACCACATTTACTCTGACTTCCAGGCACATGACATCAGTGCCCAGGTGACAGAAGTCAGGTGAACAGGTGCCCGGGCAGGATCAGGAAGCCCCTCAGTGCTGCTGTGCCCCTCCGAGGGGTGCAAAGGGCTCCCACATTCCCACATTCCGTACCTGCTGCTGGATCTGCCCGGCCTGCACCACGATCTGCTCCGTGGAGCTGCTGCTGTTGGCCGTGTACTGCTCCATGGTGCCTCAGCCTCTGGCAAGACAAGCAGAAATCAGGTGATCACTGTCCCAAGGCTCGGGAATTCCTGTTCTCCACCAGGAGCTGCAAAGCCAAGCAAATCAGGAGCTGCCCCCAGGGCAGATCTGTCCCAGAGCTGCTCCATCTCGGCAATAAACAGGTGGCACTTCGGCCACATCCAACCCGAGTGAGCAGCAAAACCACCTCAATTCTGTCCCAAACTTGAGGGACTCCACCAGTTCTGAGTCTGCACGTCCTGGGCTCCAGCCAGGTGCCCACACAGGGGAGTGTCACTGCTGGAAAACCTCAGGAAATGCAGCCTTTAGGTGTGAAACCAAACTGCTCTTCAAGAATTCAGCAGAGCTGTGAAGCCTTCTCTCCTTCCCCCACTACACACCACGCTCTCCTCGTAATTCCTCCCTCTCCTCCTACTCTTATGGAATGGTTTGGGTTGGAAGGATCTTAAGGATCACTCAATTCCAACCTTCTGCCATGGGCAGGGACACCTTCCACTATCCCAGGGTGCTCCAAGTCTCATCCAACCTGGTCTCGGACACTTCCACAGCTTCTCTGGGCACCCTGTGCCAGGGCCTCCCCACCCTCACAAGGAGGAATTTCTTCTCTAAAGAAGTATTTATACACTCAAATATATTCTTCATGTATTTTGGGAAGCACCAGCAGATTTCCCAGCACCTCCATTCTCTTGCTGCCTGTCATTCCTTGGCGCTTTCCCTGCACACATCAACACCACTTTGCTGAAATAAAACACCTCTTCCCCGCCACTGCTTCTCTCCTCGCTGGCCCAACAAGGGCAGAATTCCTGCTGCAGTGAGGTGTTTGATTTATGTCACGACTGAACAAGTTCCTGCTACACTGGTGAAAGAAGACACAGCCTGGAACTTGAATTTTCCAAGTCTAAAGCAACAAAACCTCGGGCTCCCTCAGTTTTTCAAGGAATGCTGACAGGATTAAGTCACAGACTCTCTGTACCAGTTGCTGTGGTTACTGCTGCTGTTTGAGCTCCATCCTTTGCCCATTTACTGACACTTTTTCGCAGCCAGAATAAAAGAAGATAAATATTCTTTCTGAAGATGCTGCTGTCCGGTTCTCATTTCAATTTTGCACTGCATACTTCATTTCTGCCTTAAATTAAAAACTTTAATTAAAACATTAACAGTTCTGTAATCTTAACACTGCATCAGCTGTCCGAAGTTCTGGACAAGGTTCTAACAGTGCTGGATCCCCACCCTCCAAGGGATTATCTCATCCCCTTCATTGAACACAGAGTATTCAAGTTAAATATTAAAGATCAGGGATCAATCAATGGTAGAGGACAGCAGCTCCTCCCCCAGTGAACTCATGGGCAGCTCCTCCTCACCGGGAATGCTCTGGGAACGAGGGACTGTTCCAGTTTCAGCAGCAGATATTCATATAGACTATATATATATACATATATATATATATATATACACTACAAATATCCTGAGTTGTAAGGGACCCGTTAGGATCATTAAACTCCTGGTTCTGCACACGACAGCCCCAAGAAATACATCCAAATACACGTATGAGGCCATGGAAGCTACACCAGGAACAGTTTCCTCAACAACCAACCCACACCAAGAGCAAACCAGTGCCATGAACAGTCCGAGAGCTCCAGAGCATCATTTTAACCGTGTCACAGCCCGGAGCAGAGCTCCTGAACGGGCAGAAGTTTCCAGGGCAGAGCCTGTGACGTTCCCGGGGGATCCCAGTGCTCCAAGGACACCGCGGAGCCGCACGCCAACCCCCAGGCCGGAATTCAACACGAGC
Source organism: Rhagologus leucostigma (assembly GCA_013397725.1). Lineage (NCBI taxonomy): Eukaryota > Metazoa > Chordata > Aves > Passeriformes > Rhagologus > Rhagologus leucostigma. Next base: position 1,382,000 of record VZTD01003341.1, on the reverse strand, counting down.
GGCACGGAGGGGACGGTCTGAGCTCGACATGTGGAGCCCAGGTTTAGCTCCCGACTCCCTGTGGAGCCCAGGGATGAGCCGGGGCTGTTCTTTCAGTGCGGGAAGCCCCGGCCAGGGGATCTCTCGGTGTGCCCGGGCCCTTCGCTGCCCCAAGGGCCGGCCCTGCTGCCGGAACACCGCGTGCCCGCACACATCTGGGGAGGCGGCACCGCGCACCGGACGGGGCAGCCCGGGCCCCCGGGCCAGCGGGGAGGCTCCCGGGGAGGGCGGAGCTCTGCGGGCTCCGGG